>LPNX010330236.1:47421-110367 GCA_001517045.1 Pseudotsuga menziesii
GGTAGTCATGCCATCAAGCTATTTGTGAGGCACCCTATTCTGAATATAGGCTGCATAGTTGATAGCTTCAGCCCAGTACTTTGGTGGCAAAGTTTTGGCCTCCATCATGCATGTTGCCATCTCCTTTAGTGATCTGTTCTTCCTCTCAGCAACACCATTTTGTTGTGGTGTGTAATGGATAGAATGCTGCATCTGAATACCTGCATCTGCACAATAATTAATAAACTCAAACTTGACATACTCACCACCATTGTCAGATATGAGGGCCTTGAGTTTCCTTCCAGAATGGTTTTCAACCAAAGCCTTAAAGACTTTGAATAGGCCAAAAACTTCAGACTTGTGTTTCAGGAAGTGAACCCAGCAATACCTGGAAAAGTCATCAATTAAGGTCAATTCATATTTGGCCTGACTCATGGAAATATGAGGGAATGGGCCAGCAACATCACTTTGGATCAGCTTGAGGGGTGCAGAGGTTCTCTCATGACTAGCTCTCTCAAATTTGTGCTCTTGGTGTTTTCCTAGGATACAACCTTGGCAGACTCCTTTGGAAAATTTTATCTTGGACAACCCTATGACCATCTCTTTTTCACTAAGATCAGAAAGATATTTGTAGTTTAGGTGGCCAAATATTTCATGCCAAAGCTTGCTTGCTTCATTAGCATGAATCATAAGAGCATAGGGGTTTGAGTCAGGTAGGAAGTGTGAGAACATGTATACCTTTTGAGCATGATTCACAACTCCTTTTGCAATGACTCTACCAGTTGAGATCTCTGTGATCTCAACTTCATCAGGTGAGAATATGACTTTATTAGGAGACTCAGTGTGGGTCATCTGGTACACTGATAGGAGGTTGGAGGAAAGACCAGGAACATACAGCACATTGCTGAACTGACCATGATCAAGATCTATCCTTCCTTTACCCAAACTTTCAGTGAGAGAGTCATCTCCCAGTACTATAGATGGTCCTTTCGACTTGTCCAGTGAGGAGAAGGCCTCCTTAGTCGAAACTATGTGTCTTGAAGCTCCAGAATCAATGATAAAATTGGGTGAGCTTGATGTGCCAACAACTAGAGCATGAACTCTCTCTCTGTCATCTGAACTTGATCCTCCTTCTCTCTTCTTTGAGCTTTCTGGAAGGGAGATGCCATTCTTCTCCAGGAGTTGGGTCAGAATATCTATTTGCTTCTTCATACAAGAGCTTTCAGTGTGATTGCCCTTATTGCAGTATGCGCACTTGCTCATTTCACCTTTGTTTTTCTTCTTCTGGTAGTTCTTCTTGGGACCTTGTAGATCCTCCAGAGACTGTTTCTTGTCTCTCTTTTGCTCAAGTGGATTTTTAGCTTTCTTTTTGCTTTTTGAATCCACCCTCGAATCTCCAGCAATCAAAGCTTGATCTTTGGATGGTTTGATGGTGCCCATCATCACCAGCTTGTCCTGTTCTTGTGTGAGAGATTCCATGAAATCTGCAAGGCTAGGCATCTTCCAAGTTCGAGCTGTCAGTTTTGTGGCATAGAAGGTCGAAACAAACACTGAATATTCAGGGCCTAGCTTCGAGAGGATGGCCAAGATGAGCTGATCATCTTTCTTTTCGATCCCACACTGTTTCAGCTACAAAACTAGTGCTTTGAACTTGGAGAAATATAGCTGCAGGGATTCAAAGCTATTTGGACTTAGAGAAATCAGCTCATTTTCGATTTGATGTCCCCTCATCTCATCTGTCTTTCCAAAAAGATCAGAAAGCTTCTCCCATAATTCATTCGGTGATGTCAATCCATCAAGATGGAAAAGGAGGTCTCTGGAAATACTCAGACACAGGAGGCCATAAGCCTCATCCCTCCTGTTGTGCCATTTTATCTTCTCTGCAGTTGCATTGGGCTCTGCTTTTGTTGCCATAGTCACCCTGTAGAGGCCTTTCTCTCTCAACAGTATCTCCATCTCTGCTTTCCATTCAAATAAATTGAAGGGAGTCAAGATAGTTTTCTGTGATTGATCCATAGCTTAGAAAATCTGTCCCGGCTGTCAGTAGAAGGCTCCCAGTCACTGATGTCGAACTTGCAAAACAATTTTGGAGGAGAGAAAACAATCTACAAGTGCTCTGATACCAGGTGGAAATTGAACCCAGTGATAGATTAATTTTACTCACAACAATTAACAATTGATCATGCAAAATCAATCACAAAAGAGACTGAAATTGGAGCTGAACACTAAACTGTATTAAATCAGTGTACAATAGCCAACCCTGTAATACAATAGGTTGTTGAATAAATAACATACATCAGGGATTCGAATGCATGAGGAGCAATTCGAATCTAGCATAAAGCAGGCTTACTAAAAATAAGCAAATCCCCCATAGGTGTAAAAAGCTGATCCCAAATCTATCATGGAGCTCATGAATTGGAAAAATGTCTTAGGCAAGCTAAACAGTGGTGGAATGGCAGCTCATACATGCTTTTGCATGGAGAAAAGAGTGGAGGATGAAGAGGACAAAAAACTAGTTCACCTCACCTAGTCTAGCTTTTCCATTTGCCTTAAAACACTGAAAAAGTAGGGAATAAAGCAGAAAAAGCAGAAGGGCGCCTAGGAGGCCAGGAATAAAGCAGATTTGATTCCTTGGGCTTTCCCATGCGCTACATGAGTCAAATAAGGCAAGTTTGACCACTATGGATAGGTAATAGACAACTTGCATAAGGTGGGACACATGAACTAGGCTAATAAGACAGAAATAATTAAATTAATGTCTAAATGGGTAAACTATGGGTTGATTATTCTAACAGTCGTGCTAAGGTAAAATATGTTGTGTATTGTTTTTTTTAATGTTTAATGTTTATTTTTTTATTCTGTTAATTATATTATTATATAATATAATAATATTATATTATTATATTATTATTATATTATATTACATAGTGTGTGTATATATTATATTATACAGTGTGTGTGTTTATTTATTTTATTATGTTTATTATCAAAACAAAAATAAAACAAAAAAAATTGTTCCCTAATCCATCATTTCAAAAACCGAGATATAAATGCTCTATGCCAAGACTTAAATCTTCAACACCTATCTAAGAGTGTTCATTCAAGATGCTTGTGATAGGTGGAGTAGCCAAGGTGTCTTGAGTTGTGAGAGGAATGACCAACTTTAGGTATAATAGTGTGGTATGTCATTCATATATAATTTGTATCTTTCAAAAGAGTTCTTCCATAGACTGATACCAATAACAAGGAAACACAAGGGAGATTAAAGAGGAATAGATGCAAGGTTAAATATAACAACAAAAATTTACTTGAATTGTGGAGGAAAATGGCTAGTGAATATGACTGTTTCATTCTTGTTGGGAATCCTCCATCCATGTACATTAATGAGTGGTGATGATGATCATCATCATGATTATGCCATAACAATGAGGATGATGATGAAGATGAAGATGATGACGGTGATGATGGTGATGATGAAGATGAATGGTGATGGTGATGGTGATGATGGTGGTGGTGATGATGATGGCGACGACGATGATGATGATGATAATGATGATGGCGATGATGATGATTATGATGTTACCATTAATGATGATGATTATGATGATACCATTAATGAAGATGATGAAGATGACAATGATGATGGAGATGATGGAGATGTTGACGAGGAAGAGGGTGATGATGACGACAAAGACGACGACAACGATGATGATGATGATGAGGAAAACAAAGATGATGGTGATGCCAACGACTATGACGACGACGATGATGATGATGATGACGACGACGACGACGACGACGATGATGACGACGACGATGATGATGATGACGATTATGATAATGATGACGATGATGATAATGATGATGATGATGATGATGATGACGATGACGATGATGATCATGATGATGGTGACAATATTGATGATGGTGATGATGAAGATGAAAACGATGATAATGATGATGTTGATGATGATGATGGAGATGACAACGATGATGATGATGATGATGATGAATATGGTGATGATGATGACGACGACGACGACGATGATGATGATGATGATGATGAAGATGACGATGATGATGATTATGGTGATGATCATGATGATGACGATGATGATGGAGATGATGATGACGATGACGACGATGATGATGAATATGGTGATGACGATGATGATGAAGATGATGATCATGATGATCATGATGATGAATATTATGATGTTGAATATGATGATCATGATGATGACGATGGTGATGATGATGACGACGACGATGATAATGATGATCATGATGATGGCGACAATATTGATGATGGTGATGATGACGACGACGACGATGATGATGATGAAGATGATGATTATGATGATGATGACGATGACGATGATGATGAAGATGGTAATGACGACGACGACGACGATGATGAAGATGGTGATGATGAATATGAAGATGATGATGACAATGATGATGACGATGATGATCATGACGACGACAACAACGATGATGATGATGACGATGATGATGATGGTGATGATGATGATGATGAAGATGATGATGATGATGATGATCATAATGATGATGATGATGATGATGATGATGATGATGGTGACGATGATGACGACGATGATGATGATGATTATGATGATGATGATGATGATGATGATGATGATGATGATGATGATGATAATGATGACGATGATGATCATGATGATCAATGGTATTGATGGTGATGATGAATATGTCAATGATGATGATGGAGATGACGATGACGATGACGATGATGATGATGATGATGGTGATTACCATGATGATGATGATGATGATGACGACGACGACAATGACGATGATGATCATGATGACGATGATGATAATAATGATGACGATGAGGATGGCGATGACGATGATGATGATGATGACGGCGACGAAGACACCGATGATGGTGACAATGATGATGAGGATGAAGACGGCGATGATGACAACGACGACGACGATGATGATGATGATGAAGATGATGATGATGATGATGATGATGATGAATATGGTGATGACGATGATGATGGTCATGATGAAGAAGAAGAAGAAGATGAAAATGATGAAGATGACGATGACGATGATGAAGATGACGATGATGATGATGAAGACGATGATGACAATGATAACGACGACGATGACGATGACGACGACGATGATGGTGGTGATGATGGTGATGGTGATGACAATGATGACGATGATGCTAAATATGATGATGACGACGACGACGATGACGATGATGATGATAATGATGACGACGACGACGACGACGATGATGATAATGGTGACGATGATGATGATTATGGCGACGATGATGATGATGATGATGATGAATATGGTGATGACGATGATGATGAAGATGAGAATGAAATTAATGATGATGACGAGGACGAGGACGACGACGATGACGATGATGATTATGATAATGATGATGATGATGATGCCAACGACGATGATGATGAAGATGATGATGGTGGTGATGATGAAGATGGTGATGATGATGATGAAGAAGAATATGTTGATGAGGAAGAGGGCGATGACAATGATGATGATGATTATGATGATGATGATGAAGAAGATGATGATGATGGTGATGATGATGGACTTCAATGGAATTCATCATCTTCTTCATCCAAGTCATCATCTCTATCATTCGATCCAAAGTCAACATTGTAAGGATTTTCCATATCATCATCGTCATCGATGTTAATTATGATCATGATCTCATCCTCGATATCATATTCATGGACATTGTCTACTACATCATTTGATTTAGCTAGTTCTTTGACATCTTCTTCTGAAACATGATCATCTAACACATGTTGATCATCTTCAACATCATCTTCTTCTTTGAGACCCTCTTCATTACCTTCCTTTACATTATACTTTACCGGCATTCCCCTTGGATCGTGTCTCACAACAAATGACCAACCCGCCCTACCTAGAACCTCAGAGTAAAATACTTGTTCACATTGGCTTGGAAGAACATAGGGCTTCGTTCGTAGCTCAAACAACCTTATATTTACCATGGTAAATCCATTATCATGTTCAATAATAGTTTTATCGGGATGATGTTGATTTAATCGTAACTTGTACCATTTGACAATGAACAGAACTACCTTAAAGGATTTAAATTCACACTAAAGAATATATTCTATATACCCATAGTATCAATTTTTTGAGAGTTCTAGATGTTCCTCACTTCTAGAGGAAACATTGGTCACCTAAAAAACTGTAGATATCCCACAATCTGATGTTTTCTTTGTTTCATCCAACTTTTTGATGTGATATCTACAACCATTGCAACACATATCCTTATGGTGTTTTACCTACAACAAGCCATACACGAAATTATTACATAATGATCCAATATTTATGATTAAGTGCATGCTTATGCCATATAGGGAAAAAAATCAACGTGTACATCAATATGTTTAGAAAAAAAATAGTGTGGTTGATTAATATGCTTTCTTGCTCATCTTTTAAACCATATGCTAAATTGATTTCCCTTTGTGTAATATTGGTACCTCCATTGCGATGTGTTGGTTTAACCAATGAAGCCACACCTTCCCATGATATTCCATGACCAGATTGTTCACATCGTTCACTCCATACCTTCATCCATTCAATATTTTTTGCGATGTATAAATGAATTGCATCCCACTCTTTACCAATTGCTTGATGACAATAAAAATTAAAATTCAATACAAATGTATATTCACTTAACAAAGTATACACTCTTAATTGATGCAATATATTAAATATAAAAATAGAATATGTATCATATATATACATAAAAATCAGTAGTAAAATGTATTATATTAATTATAATCCACTAGCTTATAATTACCTTTCACCTTCCTTGATCTACCTTTCCCCTTCATGTACTCCCCTTCAAAATTATTATTGGAGTCCAGATCACAAATGCGATGTAAATTGAGCTTTAATGCTAAATTAGGAAGATATTCACTAATATACATCATGTTTTTGTATACCATATATGCCTCCACCATACAACACTCAGCACATGCTCATTTTCTGACCAAAACCTTCATAACTTCCATAGGTGAGGTGTCATTCTCTGTGGTTTTAATGCAGTCTCTTGCTTCCCATTGAATAGATTTTTTCGGTACTTCGATACCTTTGATTCTCAGAGAGGAAGTGCCTATACTCATCAAACACCTCCTTTCCTAAGCTTTTTGAATGACGAGATTTGATCTTAGGACCACAAATTGGACATGCAAATTTTACCTTTGTCTAAAGACCTACATAAAGAGATGGAACATCTATGTCAATTATATATATATATATATATAATTAATGGAATATTTAAAAAAACATGCGTTCATAGTATATTAACTAGTTCATAAAATTAAATGCAATTAAAGTAGAACTTTTTAATTACAAACCACAAAAATGGGTTAACATCGGGGCATCATGTATTGTAAAAACAAGCATTGCATGGAATTTAAATTACCTTTCTCATATTGGTCTATATACGTCATACATAGTGATGTCATTCCATAACTTTAGTAGCTCGTCTATAAGAGGTTAGATATATACATTCATATCTTTAACTTGGTACTTACCTGATTGATTTGAACATATAAATAATATAATTACGAGTACCATTTAGATATATAAACCATGCACAAGAGAAAATAAAAAATGTATATATGACATTAGGAACCAAAATACGACAAATGAGATGCTACTACATTAAAAAAAGAGAGTTGTAGAAACAATATACCTAGAATAATCATCGACAATATTACATGCTCCCTGTTTATTGACAACCATGGAGGAATGTTATTGTTGATAATAAAAATAGGCCACACTATGTAAACAAATATCATCTCTGCAAATTGATTGACACCATTTGCTGCCAAAGAAACCTTGAGATTACGAGGTTCTTCTTTAAAGTGAGGAAAATTTTCCTCCATTTATGTAAATGCAGAACCATATGCAGGCATTCAAATAATGCCATCTTGAATTTTTCTCCTTGCATGGTAGTCCATAAATTGCGTTATTTTTTTTCACTTGAACAGTCATTGTAAACGTGGAATAATGGGATTATAACAAAGAACCTTGCGAGGAACCTTTTTTGTTACTTGATATGTTTGATATCTACTGATATGACATTTGAGACATTCTGTTGCAAATTCATGCTGATTATAATATATAACATGGTCATCGGGGCATACATGAATTGCTTCATAATGCATTCCAATTTGTTTCATGATGGCAGATGAATATCTATATGTGTGAGGTAAAATATTTGAAAGTGGTAGCAAAAATTCAGCTATCAAGCTACACCAAATAAAAATAAAAAACTAGTTAATATAATACATAAATAATATTAATGAAACACATTTCATCTGTATTAATTTGACTTATGAATTAGCAATAAAATTATTAGAGGAACAAAGATAACCTTTATCACGATCATATATATGTGATGGATTATTTTACATACCTTAAAATCCATGTGATTGATATGTTTGAAATACTATTCATAACCTTCAAGTTCATTATCAACAGTATAGCAGAGAGAATATTTGTGTTGGAGCCTTCATAAAGGGGTTTGTATGCCTTCTCAAGAAGAGGTAAATCATGAACATCATCAAAGTCATCAATATTTTCATGATCATAATCATCATCATCATCCATTATAACATTAAATGAATCATGTATCAATGTATTTGTACCATCATCTTCAACTATGTTATTAGTATGATCATCTTCTTCAATATGATCATTAACTTGTTCTCCAATATTCATAGCTCCATGTTCCTCCGGTACTTGTTATGAAAGCACTTCCTGTGGATGATATGTCATAGGATGTCTTTATTTTTTAATTACATGAAAACATCAATAGGTATAAGTTAATATAAGAAATATTAAAATAATACATACATTTACCAAAGAAATCAATATAAAAAACATTTAAAATTCAAAACTTACAAATGGATGATATCCATGCCCCCCCCCCTTAGCATTTCCATGTTCGTTACACTATTTTTGTTGTTGTTGTGGTCTTTATTTTATCCTCTTAAATCCCCTGCATTGACTACATGGACAATAAATTTTCCCATCACCCTTTCTTTTCAGTCCATCCCATAATCTAGCAAACAAATGTCGATTTTGTTCGTTTGGATCATGAATATTGCTATTTGACATTTTCTCACAAAAAACTTGAATGAATACTATCGATCTTAAAAAATCAAGCTCCACACATCACTATTTCCGCAAATCGTCCATCAAAGAATAAAATAATTTCTGCAAACCATCGCTTCTATAGCAAACATGTCGAAATGTTTCTGTAATTTATAGATTTTCAAATTCAACTTTCGTGAGATATCTGAGGACATGAGATTAGTTATGTTATAAAAAATTGTGATATACATTGGAAATACGACAATAGGGACATCAGAAATCCGACAATAGGGATGTCAGAAATCCGACAATAGGGATGTCGAAAATCTGACATGTAGTTCTATCAATTTAAAAAAAATTAATCAAATTTCATAATTTGAAGGTGAAATTTGATGACACAGTATTTTTTGTCAAATGTCGTCGGATATTCTCGTCAGATTTTGGGTTCAAATTTTGTAGTGTCCAGTAATCAATGTGTGGATGGGAGAGTGAATAGTTTTGGTAGGCTATACTATGGTCATTTATAGAGGTAGCATATGAGTGTTGTGTGGAAATATCTAATATTATTGGGGGGATGTATCGTTAGTTGTTGATAGAAATTTGATGGAGACATACTCAATGGGAATTGTCCAGCTGTGATGATTACTAGAAAAAATATTTGGAAATATAGGGAGATCTAGATAATGATGTGTGTAATGGTCAAACTGAGATTCATAGATGGTTTATTTATGTGAAATGTTTTTTTCTAATTGGTTTGAGAATCTATTCATTTGTAGTAGAGAGTATCCCCATTTTAGATGAGTTAGAGTTTGCATTAGTAGGTGTGGATAATAGGTATATAAGATTAATAAATGTTGGGAATAGATTCTTGGGGTGGCCTATTGTTTCATACAACACCCATGTTGTGGGAACTTGTATAAGTGGATTATTGGGAGAGGTTATGAATTTTTTCACGGGAATCTTTATCCAAGAAACTATGGATTTAGCATGGCCCAATAGCTATTCAATGTTTAGTGCTACCATCCATGAAATATCAGATGGTGAGGCATTAACCAAGGATATTGGTGTAAAATTGATATGTGAATAAGTTTTTAGGGTCATTTTCGAAAATGTGATTTTTACATATCATATGGGGATCCCAAGGGTGGGTTCAAGTAAAGTGAGGGTGGCCATGATTGAAATTCCATATATGTATGGGGGGTGAAAAGGAATGATACTTTTATGACTAGTGTCACTAATGGAGGAGGTGGGATGGTTTCTTTTGCAATGGGTAGCACTACTGCCGAGGGAGGGGGGGGTGGTTACTGGTACCCTCTTGAATAAATCTCTCAAATTTAGGGAGGACATGGAAGTGGAATACTATAATGCATGTTGATTTGTAGAATATAAGATGGTGCACATAAGGTCATTCATCGCTGATGATATGACTAGAGGAGATATAACATATGATTCCATTAAAGAAGAGTCTACGTAGACTTTTGTTCCTATCTTGTTAATATATGGTGGGAACTTGGTTCCAATGGTAGGAAAAATTTATATGAGTTATTATAAATTGAGCACATAGATATGTAAAAAAACATACAACTCACAAAATAGATCTCACAATTTACTCATCAATTGAATAATGAAACAGTGCAAAAATGGCTTGCAACTGTGAATGCTTTCATTAATCAAAAGTAATTAGATAATAATTACAATGAAGTACAATGGCTAAATAGCCACAAGCAATTTGAATCCACATGAGGAAATTCGAATTGATTACACTCTAATTGACTGTAGGTAACTAAGACCTTGTCTAAATCATTATTGGAGGACTCTATGGTTAACTGACCTTGTCTAAACCATCACCGGAGTTCATCGGAGTTCTAAAAAACAAATCAAGAGTTACATTAGTGTTGACTAAGGCTAATTGACTATGGTAGGTGAGAAATGAACCCCTCCTACATGCATCCATGTAAACCTAGCACTAACTAAATGTAGAGGACTAGAACTGAATGTAACTAACTCCTAACTTAGCTTGACTAGTCACCAACTCAACTCAACTGACCTTGGTTGGTATCAGCACTCCCAGTGGATCCTAAATTGTAGGGATTGGTCTAGGAGGCTCCTAAACCGATGCATCCAAGTGCAATTAGTGGAAGTAGGACTCAATTAGTGTTCCCCACACTTTAGTAACTAAAACATGTGCCCAAATTAGTCCAAGTGGACCCAATGGTGCTAGTGACTAAAATTATATTGGATGGACTCCTGATTTAGACATATGACCAAATTAGATAAGGGAGGACTAATAATCCTAATACCCCCCATGAATGCTAACTTGGACAATCTGTGGACCCTCTTAACTAAGACCATAGGTCACCCATTACATCAAGTAAAATAAAGTAACTGCTTAATACAAGGAGCTGGGGAAAAAACCACATGGGAAAGAAGCCCCCCCTCTATCTAAGAAGGTAGAATCAGGTCTCAAGTTTAAAAAACTTGAAAATATGTTGTTGCAATATTCATATATGTGAGGTAGCGAAGCAACATGCATAGTGTGTTGTGCACAAGTATTCTGGGGCTTGGCATGTAGACTTCTCCTTCTTCTTCAAAAATGATGATGGAAGGAAGGAGGAATGTAACCTTTGTCTCTTGCTGGATGAAGAGGTGTATGATCATATCCATTCTTCTGAATGTAGTGAGATTGAGCCCTTTCCATATAGAATCTTACAGGGAGTCTACTGCATCTCTATGAAGGAGCTAATATTGCATGGCATAGCGCAAGGGTATTTCCTTTCTGAGTGTTAGGTGAGTTTCCAGTCATATTCCTAGATTCCAGTTTGGAAGTAGGGACTGAATCTAGATCTGAATCACCCTGAATCTCGATCTCATAAACTAATAAATATGGATCTGCAATACTCAGTAGAAGCTACAAAAGAAGTAGATGCAATGATTTTACCTTCCCTTGCAAGTGGCTGCTGAGAGTGCACTGGTTCTGAAGGAGGCATGAAATGTGAGAACTCATATGCTTTTGAGGCATTATTTGCAACACCCTTCGCTATGAAGTTCCCAGTAGATATGTTTGTTATCTCCATTGAGTTAGGACCAAATATCACTCGCTTTGGAGATCCAGTATGGGTCATCTGATAGACAGATAATAGGTTTGAAGCTAGGGAGGGAACAAATAGCACATCTTTGAACCTTCCATGTTCAAGATTGACAGATCCGTTCCCTTTTGTTTTGACTTTACTGTTATTTCCCATTTGAATACTAGGACCATCAAAGGATTGAAAAGAAGAGAATGATTCTCTGGATGCAGCCATAGGGTTGGAAGCTCCACAATTAATGAGGAAGACATGTGCTGATGAGCAGCAAGCCTTCAGTGCATGGATTTTCCTTTGGAATTCTTCATCTTCTTCTTTAGAGTCATCCTTCCTTGCACTAGCAGGTGAAAAAATGTTATGTTTCTTCAAAATAAGAGCCATTTCATCAAGTTGTCTTCTCATACAAGAGATTTCTAAATGAAATCCCTTTCCATAGTAAGACCAGAGGACCTTGCCTTTGTGATTCTTCTTGCCTCTCTTCGAACCTAAAGGCTCCTTTGACTGCTCTTTCTTCATAGGAGACTCATCTCTTTGCTTCCCTTTTTCATTCACTACCTTATCTCCTCTTAAAACTAGAGCTTGATCTTTGGAAGATCGAATGATCCCCATTTGGATCAATTTATCATTCTCATAAGTGAGAGATTGGATGAAGGCATCAAGAGTGGGAATATTCCAATTTGGAGTAGTGAGCCTTACTGTTTGGAAGGTTGATACAAATACTGAGTAGTCTACATTGAGCTTTGTGCGAATGAAAAGGATGAGCTGATCTTCATCCTTCTCCACTTTGCATTGCTTAAACTGATATATCAGGTTCTTGAACTTTGTGAACAATTCATTTAGTGATTCGAAGTTGGATGGATTAAGAGTGATCATATCAGTTTCTAGCTGATGGACCCTCATCTCATCCTTGTTATCAAATAAGGAGGAAAGCTTGTCCCAAATATCCTTGGGAGTCTTCAATCCTTTAATGTGGAATCGAAGATCTCAAGAGACTGAGGAGATTATGTATCCATGAGCTTCATCAAGCCTATTCCAGTACTTTTATTTGTCATGATTCAAAACCGACACTGCCTCTATTTCTTCTGTGAGTCTCTAGAGCTTCTTAGTGTGGAGCAGTACCCCCATGTCTTCCTTCCACTGATGATAGTTGAAGGGAGTGAGAGGATATACTGGAGGAACCATTTTGAATGCAGTAAGAAGGACTAAGTTGCTATAGCGAATGCAATGAGAAGGAAGGGCTGCTTGTAGCGAATGCTGTGAGAATAGCTGATAACCTGTAACAAAATCAAACATACAAAGTAAGGTCAACAGTATACACTTTTGGAATTTCCATCACACCCAGCATAGTTGATCAAGAAATCTTGATCAACAATTTCTTAACTTGGGATATTAAGTGGTAAATTCTCCACTTTTGGTGCAGTATTGGAAGGAGCAATTTTGCTAAAAAAAATGATCCAACTGGAGATCTGAGGAGCAGAGGTGTCTTGTCCACCAAGGCTCTGATACCATATAAATTGAGCACATAGATCTGTAAACAAATACACAACTCACAAAATATATCTCACAATTTAATCAAAAATTGAAGAATGAAACAGTGCAAAAATGGCTTGCAACTGTGAATGCTTTCAATAATTAAAAGTAATTAGATAATAATTACAATGAAGTACAATGGCTAAATAGACACAAGCAATTCGAATCCACATGAGGAAATTCGAATTGATTATAATCTACTTGAATGTAGGTAACTAAGACCTTGTCTAAATCATTATTGAAGGACTCAATGGTTAACTGACCTTGTCTAAGCCATCACCGGAGTTCATTGGAGTTCTAAAGCACAACTCAAGTGTTACATTCAGTGTTGACTAAGGCTAACTGACTGTGGTAGGTGAGAAATGTGCCCCTCCTACATGCAACCATGTAAACCTAGTGCTTACTGAATGTAGAGGACTAGAACTGAATGCAACTAACTCCTAACTTAGCTTGATTAGTCACCAACTCAACTCAACTGACCTTGGTTGGTATCGACACTCCCAGTGGCTCCTAAATTGTAGGGATTGGTCTAGGAGGCTCCTAAATTGATGCATGCAAGTGCAATACATGGCACTAGACCTCAATTAGTGTTCCACACACTTTAGTAACTGAAACATGTGCCCCAATTAGGCCAAGTGGACCCAATGGTGCTAGTGACTAAAAATAGACTGGATGGACTCCCGATTTAGACATGACTCCTAATTTAGACATATGACCAAATTGGACAAGGGAGGATTAATAATCCTAATAGTTAGCCGTGAAGAGTTTTTCATAGTATTTAAATTTGTCCATGGTAACCACTTTCTAATTATGGGAAACATCATGAGGTGGAATACGAAAGAGGTTGCCACCTTCATGGAGTACATGTAACAACATTCCAAGAGGATGTTGTAGTCTAATTGTGCATGAATGAATTCAACATGAATTAGGACCATATTTTTCCCTAGTTCAGCAGGGAAATTATATTAGATACCTTATGGTTGTGATGTGCAACCATCGTAGGCCCAAAGGGTGATAGATTATGGAACATGATCTAGGGAACCTAGTCATTTCCAAACATTTGTAGACATGACACAAGTGGATTCACAATCATAGATAATGCATCGATTAATAATAATGTTTTTTATTGTGATAGGTATTTGGAAGGTGACTAGTGATGGAAGTTAGGTTTAGTTGACGTCGAGGTCAAAAGTCATAAGAAACAAATCCAAAGGGTTGATAACACCTACTGCTATTAATATAGCCTTTTATTGAGAATGGTAGGAATAGAGAGCCTCAAGTGTAGACATTAGTTGGGGGACTCAACCAAATCATCAACTATGTTATATGTTATAATTATGTGCCACTCTAATGTGAGTATTGTGAGAATTACATCATAGAGGTGGCTTTGACATCCTGGGGATATGGTCACTAATAGGGTGTTGAATTTATAGAGATACCATAGTGTAAGTTGGGGAATCCTCTGGTTGAGTGGTAATGTGTTATTTAATATCTGCAACATTTATGCATATATTTCGATAGGAACCCTCTCCCAATAGGGTTCACTGGTGGTAAGCCTCTTTCTAGTGAGAAAAAAACCCTCGATTGGAAAAGGGGTGTTCTTAAGGGGCAGTTGACGTTATATCCTTGGGGGAGGGTTATCATTTCCAAACATTTATAAAAATGATGTAAGTGGATGCACATTCATAGATATTGCATCGATTTATGATAATGTTTTCTATTATGATAGGTATTTGTAAGGTGACTAATGATGGTAGTTAGGGTTAGGTGATGTCGAGGTCAAAATTCATAAGAAACAAATCCAAAGGGTCGATAACACCTAATGATATTAGTATATCATTTTTTTTAGAATGGTAGGACTAGAGATCCTCAAGTGTGAGCATGAGTTGGGGGACTCAACCAAATCATCAACTAAGTTATAATTATGTTCCACTATAATGTGAGTATTGTGATCAATACGTCATAGAGGTGGCTTTGGAATCTTGGGATAGGGTCACTACTAGGGTGTGGAATTTGTATGGATCCAATGGTGTAAGTTGGGGAATCCTCCAGTTGAGTGGGGATTTTTTTATTTAATATCTACAAAATTCATGTAGATATTTAGATATGAACCCTCTCCCACTAAGGTTAAATGGTGGTAAGATTCTTGCTAGTGAGAAACAAACCCTCAATTGGAAAAGGGGTTTTTCCTTTCTATGGGGAGGTGGAACTATGTCTTTGGGAGGGTTTGCATTTGATTTTTATATGGCTTCCAACATGTATTGATAGTCTAGGATTTTTTATTTCTTTTACTAGGGAAATCGATAACCTACCACTATACCTCTAGGGTGCACCCACACAACCCACCAACATGGGGTATTGTTTATCCTAGGTTTGAACTCATGAAGTCACAAGGAGTTCCTTAATAGTACACTCTATTTCCACTTGGTCTAACCCCTAGGGGGTATTGACACTCTAATATTAATGAAAAATGGTGTGTTAATTTTTGTACTCACCACACATGGTGCAAGCAAAATTAGTCCGTAGATTTTTGTTTTTTGCTTATTATTGTGGGTTATTAGTGTTGATGTTTGAGAAAAATAGGATATGCTTAATCTTTAAAAGTTTTATCAAATAATTTTAACACTTATGAATTTCATAAATAATCCATATATGAAACTTTATATTAGCCACATATGAATCTTTATATTAGCCACATATGAATCTCATAAATAAATCAGCCACATAAATCAGCTCCATAAATCAGCGATATAAATCAATCAACCATGGGAGACAAGATATACCCTAGGAAAACCCTCCAAACATGAAGGATGAAAAACCCAACAAATCTTTGAGTATGATAGATGGATTTGCAGAGAATGGTTTACAACACATAAGGAGATTTTTCGATAAGAGATATCACCACAACAGTAAGGGAGAGAGATCCAATGTAACCTTGCAAAAACAATTGTATGCAACTGTGTTGAAATTTCCATATTTCTAACATATTAATAACAATCCAAAAAATGTAGCATTCATAAGGTAGTGCATAGAAGGATCGATAAACACACAGAGAGAAACACATAGTGCATTCAAAAGGAGGAGATAAATACAACTCCCTCCATGAAAACATTATCACCATTCCTTTCCTCAACTGGCTATAACTGAATATTCACTATCTTGACCTGAAAGTGAACTGACTTGAACTGAATGTTAACTGAATTGAACTGGATGCTAACTTAGTTGAAATGAATTTTAACTTACTTGAACTGAATGTTAACTGACATGGAATTAATGTTAAATATATTGAACTAAATGTTAACTTACTTGAATTGAATGTTAACTAACTTTAATTGAATATTAACTAACTGGTGATCACTTAGGTAATAGGATAACTTAAGTGTCATCACTGTTTCACTCTTAGTTCCATCCATGTACAATTTCTATTATTAACTTTTGCATGGATTTCTTTAGTTAATTGATGCATGCCGATTGATGAACATTAAGCTCTTTTTTACTTAACTGATTAATGCATGGTCCATATGTGTATTATTTATCCACCTTATCATATCATACTTGGAATAATTATTCCATACATACTGATGATTATATATATTACCCCGATCCATATAGTCTTATGCTAAAGTAATTCACTTTAGGGGTAACTAAGCCCTAAAGGAGACTTATATAACTCAATGACCATGCCTAGCAACATATCATGCCTAGAAATATATCACATAGTATAACCACCTCAACAAATGGAGGTCCACAGTCTTGATACAAAACAAGACTTCAATCTTGATACAACACAAGATCATGTCCGCAATTGGAGATCCATTCTCTTAGGGTACCATCTATGAGAATACTTCACTTGATATTACTTAAAATTCTAGTCTTTATATGACTCATAAGACTCATCTTGATATTACCCACAAACTTTACAATACAACATCGCCACCTCAATCATATTAGGATACATAGGACTTGATATGACTCACGAATCTGACTTGATATTACTCAAAATTCTGAAGAATGACTCCTAGTGATGTACAATCAACACTCTCTATCATCGAGGGATACATTCTCTGGTTTACCAGTAATTTCCTACCATACTAATCTTATCTCGAAAGCATCTCAACTTCATTATTTCCAACGACCTTTTCCATAAATTTGCAATATTCTATGTACTGAAATTTTATTTTTAGATGACCATGACTTCAATGAATTAAAACTTCATCTCAGTGTGTTATATCATAACACATAGGTTTTTTTATAAATCTTGACTATTAACACCTAATAAATGTAGTCTCAAGTCTTTCACCCTAGTAGGTAGCCTCCCAAGCTACAATAATCCTCAACAGGTAGTACTATCTGAAAAATACATTTAGCTTATGTAGTACTAACCACAATAAACATAGCTAAATCTAAGATATATAATAGGTCTAATATGTATCAAAATACAATAAATAACCTATTCTAATGCACCTCAAAGGTACTCAAACATATTCTTATCCACAAGCATAAAAAATACAACAAGTCTGCTAGGTACTTTAAGAGACCAACGACCTACTTATTCAAAGTAGCATCATCTGGATCCAATCCATAATGTAGTTTCTCTAACTAGAAACTATGGATTTCATATAGATCATAAACAACAAATTAATTGTGTAATATCATTCAGAAAGAAAGTATTATCTTTTTTTTCAATCTTTAACATTTGTTTACTCCAAGAATATTCTACCATCTAAAGAAGTTATTAGTGAGCTTGTCATTCTCTATCATATTCTTCAAGGACTGATCAATTTCATAGTGTTTTCATATAACAATACCCCACATATCCAATTGTATGGCTATCTAACCTCTCCTAGAGGTTTGAATATTTTCTAACAGTTCATACAATGACTCTTGTAGAGTATAAAATAGTCTCCAAGAATTTGATCGTGTCTTTGCTCATGTGGATTCTCTCCACAAGGTATCACAACCCCTAGCCTCCTGATTCATGTACCATGACTGACTAGTTTCAGGGATTTTAACTATTGCTTCCTATGAAGATACATCAATACTCTTTTTTTAACTAGAGGAGTCTTTTATATTATACCAAGTTTGTTTTGGACAGATACTTAGTAAATATGCTAGAAATTCTACTCATCCTTGCATATTTACAAGAGTTACACAACGCCTTTCTGTACCATGTCTAAGATATAACTGAATATGAACTTTGTAAAGATTTACTTCTTTACAATATGCTCTATTTGAGAAACATCTTTGCTATGATCTTTCTCGATCATTGAACTAGTCAAAATGCATATGTCCGTGAAACTTACTTTCACTGACCCAAACATATTTGAATCCACATACACATGTACCAAGTAGGTAACACAACACATGCTTTATTGTACATGTATATGTATTGAATGTAAAGCATATAATTGATCATGGGACCTATATAGGCATATCTAACATCTATGAGATCCTATAAATTTGAATAAGAATCATATTTAACTTCATGTATGTGGTCATGGACTTATAGTCTAATGTTCTTGAGTCCTTTCAATAACTTTACTGAACATTTTCCTCAATTAGAAGAAAATATTTATCTAAATACTGTTATAGCTCTAAAATTTAAGAATCATTCAAGATTATTACATATATATTCTTTTTGAATATGAGTATCATACATGGTTTATACATAGCAGCGGGTTAATTTAACTAGTTCAACTGGTTTTTCCTTAATTTAGAAAATCTAGCTTCTCCCTCTCAACATCTAGGATGCGAGGATCATAAATTTGAGTCCTCCATCATGGCGACTCATACTCCTGTATATATAACACATATACGAATACAATTAATATAAATACATTACCTTTATGAGTCTTTACATTTATCATAATAGAATTAGGGATTCTATTATGTCTTCTTCCTAAGAAACATAGGAATCTCCCGATCTGATCTCTTTCAAGATCATCCATTTGAATGAATCCATGTCATTCTCTTCTTGTAGTCCAGGGCATATGTTTTTCCATACAAGAAAAAAATTGGTTCACACAGTTATGTTCATAGACTAAATCAATGTTTTGACATAAATCCATTCATATTTTATGTGATTTTTTGAAACCCTATATCAGTCCTTTATCAATTCAAAAATTCATATTTTATGAAGGAAATATGCATCCCCATATTTATATCTCATGGAGTAAGCATGAAGTCCTCTATCTGATATAATATGACCAATCATGAAGTCATATATTCATGGCTCATGAAGCAAGCATGCAACCCTCTATCTCATGTCTTATAAAGGAAATTTTTAGCTTTATATAAGTCTTATATAAGTATATATCATTCCTACATAAATATTATATTATTCATATATTATACCACATAATATAGACTCATGAGATCGACAATATGCTAATAAAAGACAAACAATAATGTATATGCTCAACACAATCCCAAAGCCCAGGAATACATATCTCTATATGATAGTCATGAAACATTTTCAAAAACATTTATATCTGACTTATAAAAACATATAACAATCAAAATATAAAGAAATTATATTTTATTGATTTGTGTGGGATCCATCTTGATCATTGCACCCTTGCAGAGAATACAAGAGTCCTTTATTCACTTGAATGGAAGAGATTCTTTGTAGTAAAAGGATTTCTCCCTTTCTTCATTCTTTCCACTAGGAAAATATTATCCTCTTTAGTGCACATAACCTTTCTTTGTATTCTCCCCTCTTCTTGACTCGAGGATTTTTTGTTGAAAATATTGGCGAGTGTATCAAAACACTCCCTTGTGGTCTTCAATAGAATGATCACGTACATGAGATTATCGTTAACTGAATCAAAGATAATATGCTTGAACTTTGATTGATTCTTATTGAATTTGATTTGTCCTTCACTGGTGCTAGGATCCTATAACATTGTGGATCCATAACCATCAAGGTTATGCTCTTCAATAATGTTCATTGCTCTTTCCTTCCATGTGATGAAGTTGGAAGTACTTTCAAGGCGGTCTTCTAGTCGAATGGTGATCAATGTCATGGCTGCAATATTTTTCTCAAACATTCAATATGCACATAGGCTTATCTTTCTGCACAAAAATAATCTCCTTCACACCCTATGCTATGATACCATGTTTTTGTTTGAGCAAAATCGAAGATTCTTGAATTTTAAAACATTTATCAAACAATTTCAACACTTATGAATTTCATAAACCAGCCACATGTGAATCTTTATATCATCCACATATGCATATTTATATCAGAAACATATGCATCTCATAAATAAATTATCCACATAAATCAACTTCATAAATCAGCCATATAAATCAATCAACCATGAGAGACAATATATACCTTGGGAAAACCCTCCAAATATAGAGGATGAAAAACCCAACAATTGTTTGAGTATGATAGATAGAATTGTAGAGAATGGTTTACAACACATAAGAAGATTTCCCGATAAGAGATATCACCACAGTATTAGAAAAGAGAGATCCAATATAACCTTGCAAAAAAACTTGTATGCAACTGTGTTGAACTTGCTATGTGTTTAGAATAATAATAACAAGCCAAAAACCCTAGCATGTAGAAGGTAGCGCATAGAAGGATCAGTAAACACATTGAGATCACCACATAGTGCATTCACAAGGAGGAGCTAACTACGACTCCCTCCATGCAAACATTAACACCCTTCCTTTCCTCAATTAGCTTTAACTGAATGTTCATTGTCTTGAACCAAAAGTGAACTGAGTTGAACTGACTGTTAACTTACTTGAACTAAATGTTAACTTACTTGAATTGAATGTTAACTTACTTGAACTTAATGTTAATTGACTTGAACTGAATGTCAACTGACATGAACTTAATGTTAACTGACTTGAACTGAATGTTAACTAGCTTGAATTGAATGTTAACTCAATGTGAACTAAACTCAATTTTTAGCTGACTGTTAATCACTTAGTTAATAGGATAACTTAAGCGTCATCACTGGTTCACTCTTAGTGCCATCCATGCACAATTTCTATTATTAACTTTTGCATGGATCTCTTTAGTTAACTGATGCATGATGATTGATGAACATTAATCTCTTCTTTACTTAATTGATTACATTCATTAATGGTTCAACTAATGCTTTGATTGATGCATTCATATTTTAGTGAAGCTTTATAACTTGAGTTCACTCAGACATTTGCATGGGGAATTCTAATTCTCTTTCTCTATGCTTTATCTCATTATCATTAAATAATGAACTCATGGTCCATATGTGTATTATTTATCCATATAATCATATAATGCACAGAAGAATTATTCCATACATACTTGATCATATATATTACCCAGATCCATATAGTCATATGTTAAAGTAATTCGCTCTAGGGGTAGGTAATCCCTATAGGAGACTTATAGCACTCAGTAACCATGAATAGCAATATATCACATAGTATAACCACCTCAACAAATGGAGGTCCACAGTATTGATGTGACACAAAACTTCAATCTTGATACAGCACAAGATCATATCCACAATTAGAGATCTATTCTCATAGGGTACCTTCTATGAGAATACTTAACTTGATATTACTCACAAGTCTCAACTTCTTTTACTCAAAACCTTTACAATACAACATCACCCACTCAATCATATGAGGATACATAGGATTTGATATGACTCACAAGTCCGAGTTGATATGACTCACAATTTTGAAGAATGATTCTTGATGTTGTACCATCAAAATTTATTACTAGTGTTTTGGTTCTAATTACCGTTAGCATGGTTAGTGGGTTCCCCCCTTTCCCTAAAGTCTAGTTATATTCTATATTTTTTCCTTTCTTCTTTCCTTCATTCAGTGGATTAGGGGGGGGTTTCATATTCAATTGTTTAAACTATTGGACTCGCTGAAATTGGGGAGGTTAAATGAAATCTACCCTTGCATGTGTCACAAAGAGGGAAAAACGAGGTCTAGGAAATTGAAAGTATGGATTTTTTGGGGCATGGATATATAAGTATTAGGTGTCCCGTATGAATTTGATGTGGTTTCTTGAGGTTCCATGCGGTTTGGATTCTTAGTAATTGGTTTTTTCCCCATGTTTGGAAATGTTTTATTGTATGGTCCTTACACCATGGGTTCAAAAGGTGGATTAGTTATACTTTAGGGAATATTGATAGTTGGGGATGGAGGATGACATCTTTGCGACAAGTTGGGTGTAAGGTATCCATATGAGGTGGGATCATTTCCCTAATAGGATATTTTCCCAAAAATAATGTCATCCATATGTCATGTGTTAGGTTTGGTCTAATCTAATGACCGATGATGAGGGGCATTGCGTATGCTGATATACATATACCCATTACTAGGCATAAATTATATCAAAATGTTGGGCCCCAAGGATGGCCTCATGTTCATTTTGTGGCATGGAAGTCATGACAACTTTGGAAATGATAGATAGGAGAGACTTGGAACAAATCCAATAAGAATTTGGGTTCAATTTGATTTTACGCATTCTGCATCATCGACACGATGTGTGTAGACATTTTTTTCCAAAATTTGGGAAGAATTGTTAGAGAAATAATCTACCTTAGTACCATGGTGATCTACCTAGGAGACATAATCATTTGCCTTGTGCTTATGTCGTATGGTATAACTTAGGTTATATTGATCAATACAAGTCAAATAGGTGATTCTGGCTCATTAATTGATAGTTGAGGCACTCTACTTTAATAATTTTGTCATCCAGGTGCCTGCATTAATTACGAACCACTTCCATATTTGACTAGGCGTGCTAGTGTGTGAATGTGGTTGTTTTGTGGTCTTCTTGGGAATTTATTTGGCTCATAGAGACTCACCTACTCACCCATTCTCTCTCCTATGCTATCCTTCCCTCATTTATTACCCATACATGCTTCTTACCTGTTCACACGTGTTCATACATGGATTCCGACTTTTTGGTTAGGTTTGGGAGCCTAATGGTCAATGTAGGGGGGGTTTAGGAGTCAAATCCTAGCATGACACTTGTATGCATTCACATGGACTACAAGGGATCAAAAATCCCCCCCAATGTATTATAAATATGTATTATGCACATATACAAGATGATTGTAATAACATGATCATTTATTAGCACCATTCACATGTGTAATTTCAGTCTCTTTTGTTACAGTTCTCTTGCATATTTTGTCAAATAATTTAAGTGTGAATATTGATCTAGCTCCTAGATCTCACTGAGAATCAATTCTCACATGGTACCAGAGCTAGTTGGAGCTGCAAAAAAAAATATATAGGTTTGAGTTGGTGTTTAGGTCATATTTACAGAAAATCTGAGTGTTTGCATTGCAGGTTTTATAGTGTTTTTGTCATGGGTTGTGCAAGCAGGATGGAGGAGACTCAACTATTTCTATTGCTTACACCATTCAAATAATTTGAATGAAAGGCCAAAATCGTGATCCAGTTGAGGTCTAAAGTTTTGTATAGAGTCACCATAGGGCCTGAAGCTGAGCCCAACTCTGCAGTAGAGAAAGCTAAGTACTTCAATCGACTTGATGGAGATTTTGGAAAGCTATGCCTCAACATTTAGAGGGATATCCTCTTTCATGTTGAAAGTATTGGCACACCCATTGTTTAGGATTAAACACCCTTGTAACTTAGGGTATGGGGTTACCAACTTCTAAACTTGCATACAATTAGCTTTAGTAAAGTACAGAAAGGAAATAGGAAGAAATATTGGACTCACCAGATTACCGATGGTTGATCCAAGCTTGATATTCTTCCACTCTGCTTCTATCCAAAGTTTTCAGGGATGCACCTCCTTCACCTGCAAAGAGAAAATTCTCCAAGTATAATCTTATATATGTATATGTGACAGGTTAGATAAACAATATATATAGTGCTTAATCAAATATATTCATCAACCATAATACATGAAAGAGACTCAAAACAATGTTGGAAGAAGAATTCTCTTTATTAACAATCAGTGAATGAGATAAGTGTACAACCCAACTCCTGAGACAAGGACTCTGAGTTTTGCTGCTCCAAGACTTCTGAAGATATACCGCCAGCATAACTTTGCTCTCCAAAATTCATTCTTTAATGCTCTCCCTAAGGCCTCTATTTATACTTTGGGAAATAGAGTGGTTTTGAAGGTTTAGGAGGTTGAGATAGTTGGGGTAGTTAATGATTAGGGACCAAATAATCTCCATTAATCGTGATTTATATTTTTTAATGTCAAACGGAGATGTATGCGACTATTAATATAGGAAACCCGCGTATGACATGAGAGTTTCTTAAAGGAAACCCGCGTATGCTAATGTACATGGGTTGCAATGGAGATAGTCAAGTACAATACGCAAGTTGGAAAATGGAATAGTTGCGTACGTACGCGAGTTTCAATGAAGATAGTAATGTATGCCAATCAACACTTAGAAAGATCATATGGCAAGTTGGTTGAAGGATAAATGCATCTCATGTCATTCCCATCTATAGTGTTTTGGCAAACTTCAATTCTAAAATGTCCTTTTGTGTACCAACATAGGGAATGTCAGCAATCGGATGGTGAAGTGCCATTTGGGTTAATAACAGATGCTCCCTAATGTGTGAGGTCAGAGGGAAATGATGGCTGAAATACATTATAATCATTATCTTTGGAGAACTCAGAAGTCCGGTGGAGTAGAGGTAGTACCTGAAACAAATACATGATAATGTCAAAGTCATATCTGAGGATGCTATGTTCAATATACTGGAACACTAGCTCCTTTACAATATTTGAGTACATCATATAGTATGGGTAAAATACCACATATATTACAAAGGTGGATCGAAGCCACAATATACAATAATTATGAGTCTTCAAAGATCTGGAAGCTATCTAAGTAGCCACAACATAATCTTGTGCAACTTAGTCCATGGATGTGAAACTAAGGTCTTCATAAAAAATCCCAAACAACCAGTACAATCCAAGCCATGCGAATAGATGTTATTGAAGTTGAACATGGATCAGATTCAACAAATTGTCAACCAATAGGTGATAATCGATAACTAAAGTAAAGGAATTCACCAATAATGAAAGTGAATCCTGAGGTACGATCGTCAAAACTCTACGTCTTCGTCATTAGGAAGTGCTGATGCAGAACCATACTGTGATAAGGAAGGCAATATATTCTCCAACGGATCACAAGAGTGACTAGGAACTGGGTAAAGGAAGGGAGACACAAGTAGTAATAGATACGACAGTGATGGAATCAGGATATAGATTAGACACAGGGTTAAGTCTTTGAATAGTGAGCACGACACAGAGATGACCCAAGGCAGCTTTTAACTTTACAAATAGTACAACTAGACTTATCTGTGATGTAGGAGACATGATCAGATTCCCCATGTAGAACTGAAAAGAGGAGTAAGAAACTCGAAGTAATAGCTGAACTGAAAGGGAACACTGAGACATGAGTATCAGAAAAAATAGAGAGTGCTATGTTCAAGGAGGACAAGCTACCATTGATTGAGAACCAAAAGAAAACTTCTTCCTTACCTTCCCTATTAAATTTTAATGAGTCCAGGAAAGTTAACTCAAATCTCTCTTCATTTTTTGCCAAGCTTGGAGAGAAGAGGGAATAATTCTTGATAGTGTCACTAATTCATGGATTTTATGAGCCCGAACTAGTACATGCTCACTTAGTGTTTTCACGTTTAGAGAGTTTGAAAACTCCAAAGAAGACTCCAGTGGGGTCCTTTTCCATCCAATTTAGTCTCCTGAGGCCAAAAAAGTATAAAACATACCATAGAAGAACTCTCTTAACTTCCGTAGAAGAAAAGGTGAACCTTTTTCGTACTTAGTCAGGGAGGTCCGAAAAAGGTTAAATTACCACCTACCCAATGCTCCTTTGAGAACAACATATATCTTGAGTTTTACGAGTGTGAAGGAAAGAAATATCACTCAGAAAGACCCATTTGAGTATGAGAAATGGGGCTTACAACAATAAACTTGATGCTTTGTTCTTGGTGTTTAGCGAGCATGACAAAGACAAAAAGTACACTTAGAATATTTTTCATGTTTAGGTCCAGAGCATGAAAAAGACAAAACTGAGCTCATACCGGATGTTCCTTTTCTATAAGTTTAGTCCCTTAGGTATCGAAAAGTGATAATCCTGTACCTGAGAATACTCTTCTCAATTCCGTAGAAAAGAGAGTGATCCTTTCTCGTATTATTCCACATGGTCAGAGAACGAGATAACCTACCACCAATGTGGATTCCCATTCATGTATTCTTAATGATATTAAATGGACAAGTTTACTCAGCAGTCAAGTCTGTTTTAAGGAGTTAGACCTGGGCCTAAAGAAACTCCATAAGGGCGGCGAGTCCTATAAAGGGATAGCTTGTAAAAAGAGACCAAAATGAGGCTCAATTTGGAGTGAAAAATATCTAAAAAGATTCCCCTGAACCTATGACAGTTGCATCATGAGTATCGAAAGACAATAAATAGGTTGTAAATGAGGATACTCATGGGAGGAAGGTCCTATCCATGGAAGAACAATGGTAAAGACAAGGAGTTACTGGTTAAAAATACCATAGTCCGTGGTTGAAGTGTTAATTCTAGGATTAAGATGGAGTAGGTAAAAATGCAAAATGCATGTGAAACGACCAAAAACTAGCCTATATGAGCAAAAAGCAACTTAAAAACGACGATAAACCTGTCACATGGAAGAAAAGATATGGCATTAGTTTAAAAATTATGAACTATAGGGAAAAAACCCACTTGGAAAATAAATTTTCTATAAATAGTTCAAAATATGAATAAAAAACTTACCATTTGATTTTTAACCATAAAAAGACAAGTTTTACCTCTACCTTTGATTGCTCGGTGTGGACGATTCGGTGGACCATTCTCAAAACCGCAAGTGTTAGGTAAAACTACACTCCATGTTCTTTCATTTGATCCAAGCAATTATTAATTTTGATCCCTAATTTCATGTTTTCAAGCGCCCTCAAAGCAGGAATGTTGTGTATGCGGGTATGGTATGTTAATAGTCACGTACACGCATTCTGTATGCGGGTTGCTTGAAAGGCAGTCGCGTACACTGCGTGAGGTATAAAAAGAATATGTAGGGTCAAAAAATTCAAAATTTACATGAATCTAATGGTTTGAAATTGCTTGATTATTAGATTGAAAGATGGTGCTTGAGTGGAGGGAGTGGGAACATGAAGACATGGACCAAGAAGCTCTTCAAGATGCCCCCATAGTGAATGTTTTACGTCAAAGTGGGTTATTGAGTTTTTTTTGTACCTCACCTATGCGAGAAAATGTCTGCCTCTTAGAGTTCTTGATAAATTATTGGGATCATGATTTGGGAATGTTTGACCTTCAAAGTGAGTCTTTAGAGATTACATTGGAGGATGTCTATTTCATTGCTGGTTTATCATGACAGGGAGCTCCGGTGAACTTGGAAGGCACTGGCAGAGGCGGTGACCCTCTAAGTGTACAGGACTATATTGATATATACTATGAGCCAGGCACTCAAAAGAGGGGTAGTTGCATCCCTATTGTTCACATTCGCAACTTTCCTTTACATGTGTTGACGAGCACTATAGTGAGGGTTGCAGGGTCATCATCACATCACCTTGCAACTCAGAACCAGATGAGACTAGTAGTAGACTGTATGCAGGGAGCCTTATATGATTGGTGCTCAAGAGTGATCCCAACAATAAGAAAAAAACTCTCTGACTACAAAAGAGGTAGGAGGAATTTTTTTGGTTATTCCAGCATATTAGTAGCCTTCTTCTTTGAGAGAGTGTCGGGATTGAGTTTTGCAGTACCATTGCCAGTTCATTCTCCCCATCATCCTAGGCTAAGTAGGTGGGGAGATATCTTCCTCCACCGGGGAGGTGGTGGTTCTGTCCAGAGTGTCTATGACAACGACTTCTACTTTTGGTGGGAGCGATAGTTGCCAGCCTTGGAGCAGTTTCCATATGATGGATTAGATTTCCATGGTGATACTGACCTTGTCCTCCCTCCAGGAGGAGCATGGGTAGAGTTAGGTCATTTTTATTTTTCAAAATTTTTAAATTTTTTATGAATTTTAAATATAGAGATATATACATATGTATAAGAGTTCTAATCCTTTTAAAATGTCAAAATGCAGATATTGGACCAGTTCGCCCTGCTGGGCATCCACGCATGTTTGTGCATCTTGTTTTGGGAAAAGACCAGGGATTGATTAGGGTTCTTGAGGGAAAGCTGGCCATGCTTACCCAAAGAGTACCTATCTTATGGATTGAGCACATCCTAGCCATCATGCAGGAGCTAGTGGTTGGTGTACCACCTGTCTGGATATGCCTTCTGAGGTGAGTAACCAGAGCAGTACTTGTGTACATAGATGTTGTTGAGGCTATTGAAGCCGAAGAGGCTGAAGAAGCCTGAGTGTAGGGTGATCGGGGGGACAAAGGGGGTCCAAAGGACCAGGGTGGTCCAACTTAGAGCATTTTATGGACTATGATCCATGTTTTGTATATTTTTTGTATATTATATAGTTATGACTAGATATGAGGATCAGAGACTCGACCTATCTATATGGACAGATATTCATACACACACACACACACACACACACACACACACACACACACACACACACACACACACACACATATATATATTGTCGGTTTATTTACAAATGTTTTTTATGCATTTGCTGTATACTTTTATGTAAAATGTGTTAAATTCCAATCCAAGATGTAATTAGCATATGCATCAGTTAATGCATTTTGATTCCTTGGAATATGATTGAATGTAATGAACTCAAAATTTCTTTCCAATAACCTAACTTGCATAAACTGACGCAATAAAAAAGGGTTCCGCACCTAATAAGCCTGATTGATCTAGGAAACCACCAATTGAGAGTCCAGTCAAACTTCTAGTTGAGTGATACCACGTGACAAAGCATCCCATAGAAGCTCAATGACAGCCCTATATTCAGCCACATTATTGGTAGCAGGACCTAAGCAAGCGTCTCCTGAGGCAACTAATTGTCTCGAGGACGAATAAATGACCCATGCAGCTGAAGCTAAATTACAAGTGTGGCAACTGGCGTCATCAATGAAACCTATGAACCTCTATGAAGACATCTGAAACAACTAGCAGATGGTATAACAAACACAAACTGACAAACTAGTGTACATAAAAATACATACAATAAAATACAAGAAAAATTTCTAAGCCTAAGCATAGTACTTTTTCAGGTAGAGCCCATTTCTAGGCTCAGGTAGCTTATTCCCATCAAAATAAATCACTTCATATGCACCGTTCTTTAACACCTTTGATATGACATAAGCCCCCAACCACATAGACATGAATTTTCCTACCCCCAGGGGTTCTTTGTCTTGGTCCTAGAGCAAAACAAGCTCCCCTTCAGAGAAAATCCGAGGCTTGACCAATTTATCGTATTAGCTTTTGACCCTATTTTTATGAGCTTGGTTTGCTGTCAGCTCATCTCTACACTGTTCATCAATATGTTCTAAATGTAATAGACATTCTTCCAGCTCAGATGTATCAGGTAACACATGAATAACAATTCTTAAGGATGGGATTTCACATTCAATCGGGGTAACGACTTCCACTCCATGAACAAGTTGGAAGGGAGACAACCCCGTAGCTATTTTCACATTGGTCCGATATGCCCAAAGTATAGGATACAACATGATATGTGTTGTAATCTCACAGATCACATAAGGTTACTAATAATACATACTAAAACATACATACATAACAGAGACAAGAGACAAGAACAAGTAGATAGAATAACAGATTATATTAGCATGAGAGGGTCCATACAATATAGAGAACTGAACCGAGTTCTCATCTGGCTCAATAGCCTAATATATATGATTTACAAACAGTTACAAAATAACTACCTATCAGTTCACTCAACCGACATGACCTTAGGTGGTCAACCAAATATCTAATTAGTCAGCTGATCGACTAAGTCGACTATCATTCAAGTCGACATAACGACTTGCTCCTCCAACATCTCCCCCACTAACAAAATGTTTCTTCATCCTGAAGAAACAGGGAGGTACAAAAATTTCCTTGTTTGTTTAAGTAGTCATTATTTTGTACTCTTGATCTTCATGGGATGTGAAGTCTGATGGTCGGTCTTTTCTGTACGCAGACTTTGACAATTGCTGGAGTTGTCACTACTAGGTGATGTTGGAAATTCATCCAACTCTACAATATTTTCTTTATGTCAATGGTGAGTCTAGTCGGATTTGATAAGATCAACATTTTCTCTTGAATGGAAATTTCAGCTATTATTTCCATGTCGGGACCCATAAACTGGTCCTTTTCTTCTGCTGTCTCTCTAAGTCGTTTCATCTGCGAGCAGATGATGTCTACTTTTTCCAGGTTGGGAATGGCTTGATGCACCCATTGATGTGCTTCCCACTCAAGCTTCTGGAGTTTAGTTGTCTCAAGCACTTTTTTATCCTCAATTGTGCCTTTGAGTGCTTCATTAGTGGTTTTCCTCTTCTCAAGTGCTTATATCTCTTGTCGGGTCTGCCTGGTGCACTGATAGTCTTTCCCATAGTAAGCAGGTCAGTCTCTCGGTACTTCTTTGGTGATGACAGACTCTTCCATGTGATCTTGCAACAGTTTGTAGGCTTCGGAAAAGGCTGTGTGTTGCTCCATCAGTAGTCGGACGGTTTCTTCTTTCTTCTCTTCTTTTGTTTCCTAAACATGTGCTTCAAGTGCCGACACCATGCTTTCAAACAGCTGATAAGATCTTTCTATTGGTTTGTCGGTGTCGACCTCTATTGGTCCTGGTATCACAGACTGGACCAGGTCCCTACATTTGTTAAGGAACTTAACTTGTTCTTTTTCCTTATTGTCTAGTTCCTTACGTCTGTGCTGGTTCCTTGTCTTTGCTTCGACTGCTAGCACTTCCAGTAGTTTTTCTAGCTCTGGATCTCTCAATTTGGTTGCATCAACCACAGTGGTAGACCCAACTAGATTGATGTGGACCATTGTTGGCTGTCCATGATAGTCCTTCTTCTTTTTCTTCTTTTTGTGCTTCTCTCCTTCTACTTGTTTCGGCACCTGTGTACCTGCAAAAGTCGAGTCTAGATTTTCTGTTTGGTGTGCAGTAGTGGTTGATGGTATTTCTATTTGGGGTGGTGGGATGACTGCTGCCTATGGTTGTTTAGATGTAGGTGGTCCAGAAGTGGATGCAGTTGGTGCTGATGGTTGCGGTGGGGATGGTTCTAGTGCAGCTAGTTTGGATTAGGGGTTCTGAGTCGGGGATTGGTGGTGGTGATGGGGTTGGTGAATGGTCGGGTGTGATTGGGTTGGAGAAAATGTGGTCAAGTGGTGGATTGTCGGTCTGAGGAGGTGAGTCCAAGTTGGAGAAGAGTTGGTTGATTTCTCAATTTATGTCCTTGATGTTTTCTTCTTCCTCTCCTCTGGTCGGTTCAGAGGCTGGTAGGTGGGGTTCGGGTTTATTCGAAGTGATAGTCATGGTCAGAGGTGTGACAACTTCGGCTTCTTTGTTAGGATTTCCCTCGAAGGTTGAAGTCACAGTTGCAAAATTTTTTAGCCCCTGAAGTATTTGGCCAGGTTGTTGGGATCCACCAGCTTCAAACGTAGGTGATTTGGTAGAGAGATTTTGCACCAATGTGAATATCTCAGGTATTTTTTCAATGAATTCCTGGAGGTCTCTGTCCCATTCGAACTTCTCCTTCACAGCCTTCGACATAGCATTTTTGCATAGGTCGAGTGGGATTATTGAGTGCTGTTCTAGTATTAGCTCCTCTGTGATTTTTTTCGGGGATGGAGGTGGAGGCATAGACACAAGATCTATAACATTTTTAGGCGTCGACGTGTGTGTGATCTTTTCCTATTGATGAAGAAGTTTATATCGACAACTTTATCAGATACAAAATAATGCAGATTATACATAACCTAATATCTATGGAGAACTTCATTTGGGCAACCAAGACTCAGTAGGATATAATTTAGATGCAGAATTATATGATTGGGAAGTCAATAATTATGAAACACAAGCAAGAGGGTGCTGGACTATCCAAAAAGTACAGAAAAAACCCACCCGATAGTGCTTCATAGTGTCCATTGTACCAAAAATATTTGAGAAAAAAATTAGGGAATACCCTACTTTAAAACCTACAAATATAAATAATAAAAAACAACCAAGATATAAGGAAAGAGAATCACCAGTCATGTACATAGAACAAGTGTCCAAAAATGTTGGTGAACATGGTCGACTACAAAGTTTAGTAGAAACTTTTACAGGACAAGCTGCTAGATGGTGGGAAATCCATCAAACAAGACTCCATACTTGGACAACAGCTTTGACTTACTAGCTGACCCACTTGTTGACTTGGAAATTGAAGGATACCATGTTCGACAAGTTGTACTCGATTTCGGATCACAGGTGAATATTATGACTCAACACACATGGGAACGGTTAGGTAAACCTCAACTGTATGCGTCAGGTATATACCTGAAACTAGATGACCAAGGCCTAATTGAACCTATTGGGGTCTGGAAAAATGTGGACACCACAATTAAGGGAATATCAACCAAAGTCGACTTCAAAATTATTGACCCTAAGGAAGGATCCAGGTCCTTCCCAGCATTAGTAGGTCGAACTTGGGGAAGAAAGATGAAAGCGTCGATATCCCTAGATAAAAAGAGAATAAATTAAAAGGAAACATAGAAAAGGTCATCGTACCTATTCATCCATCCCAAGGACAACCTTGGATAGAACCTATCAATGAAGAAGTTGATATTCGAAAAATTTATCAGATACAAAATAATGCATATTATACAGAACCTAATATCTATGGAGAACTTCATTTGGGCAACCAAGACTCAGTAGGATATAATCCAGATGTAGAATTATGATGATGATGGTTAACATCCCCTGAGACCAAAATTTGGTCTATTGGGAAGTCAAGAACTATGAAACACAAGCAAGAGGGTGTTGGACTATCCAAAAAGTACAGAAAAATCCCACCCGACAGTGCTTCATAGTGTCCATTGTACCAAAAATATTTGAGAAAAAAAATTAGGGAATACCCTACTTTAAAACCTACAAATATAAATAATACACAAAAACCAAGATATAAGGAAAGAGAATCACCAGTCATGCACATAGAACAAGTGTCCAAAAATATTAGTGAACATGGTCGACTACAAAGTTTAGTAGAAACTTTTACAGGGAAAGCTGCTAGATGGTGGGATACCCATCAGACAAGACTGCAGACCTGGACAACAGCTTCGAATTACTTTATAGAAAGGTTCGGAGGAAATAATTTAACCAACCAAGCTCAGATACCTATTTTCATTCAAGGACAGAATCCAGAAGACCATATTAAGACATGTGAAAAAGAATGGAGAAGACTTGGGTACAAAGATGAATGCACATGGCCGCATCTGTTTCCATCAACCCTCGCTGACTTACCAAACAAATGGTATAATATGGAGGAAGCTCGAGGTGAAACATTCCTATGGCCTAAACTCAGAGAAATATTTATCAAAGATTTCAACCTTATACCACAAACTAAGAATTTGGTCGAAACAACAAAACAGATTAAAGAATTTATACAACCAATAGAAAAACAAACCTTTAAAAGACAACTGACAGACAATGAACTATAACAATATACAAACTAGGACAATACCATAGTCAACAAGACTACAGTTAGAAAATGAAAATACAGAAGGGAAAAGCTTTAGATGGAAATGAAACCATGTTGAAACGACCAAACCTATTTGCACAATACTCAAAGTTGGAACCATCGACAAGGATGATACCGACCAAATGACTGCAACCAACTTCCCTGCCACATTCTCATAGTTTAAAGAAGGAAGTCAACCAATGAATGAAGCCAAAGCACCAAAATGGCTAGATGCTAAGGTCAAAACTAGAGAATTCGACATCTCAAATGATGACTGACCAAAAATGGCAAAGATTGGAGACTACTGGAGTGAAGAGCAGAAAACAAAAATAGTGAACCTCTTAAAAGAGTTCCAGGATGTATTTTATCGAGATTATACAGATCTCAAAGGTTTAGTCCATGAAATGGGTGAAATGAAAATTGACACTAAACCTGATGTTCGACCTATGAAGAGAAGGCCATATAAGCTAGCTCATAAATACAAAGAGATAGTAAAAAATGAGATTAATAACATGCTTGCAGTAGGCATCATCTACCCTATTGACCAATCAGAATGGGCAAGTCCAATGGTTGTTCAACATAAGAAACATGATCCGACCAAATTAAGAATTTGTGTCGACTTTAGGGAGCTAAATAAAGTGACACTAACAGACCCATTTCCAACTCCTTATGCAGATGAAATCTTAAATGAAGTTGCAGGACATGAATGCTACTAATTTACAGATGGCTTCTCAGGTTATAACCAAGTGCCAATAACTAAAGAAGATCAGAAAAAGACAACATTTGTATGTGAATTTGGCTTATTTGCTTACAAGGTTATGCCTTTTGGATTAAAGAATGCACCTACAATATTCTCTAGAATTGTGGTCAAAACATTCCAAGAATATATTTACAAAACCATGGTAGTATACTTTGATGATTGGACAATATACTCCATGTTAAAAGATCATTGCAAGTGGCTAAGGCTTATGTTGGAAAGATGTCGACAAATCCAGTTAGCTTTCAACATCAGGAAGTGCATATTTGTGACCCCCATAGGGATATTGTTAGGACACATTGTCTGTAAGGAAGGTATTATGGTAGATTTTGCAAAAATCAAAATTATCCTCGACCTAAAACCACCAGTGAACTCAAAACAAGTTAGAGTGTTACTAGCTCATACAGGCTATTATAGAAAATTCATAATATACTAATCAGATATGTCCTATGCACTAGAAGAACTATTAAGGGAAGATAAAGAGTTCGACTGGACAGAAGAGTATCATATATCATTTGAAAAACTAAAAATAAAACTAGTCGAACACCAATCCTAAGGTTTCCAAACTGGTCGAATAAATTCCATGTCCACATCGACGCATCAGGTTTAGCAATAGGAGCAATCCTAAATCAACCAGGAAATGATGGAATGGATTATCCTATAGTTTATAGTAGTAGAAAATTAAACAAAGCTGAGAGAAACTATTCGACAACAGAAAGATAAGCATTAGGAATGGTCTTCGCACTACAAAAATATTGACATTATCTCCTAGCTAACCCATTTATATTCTACACTAACCATCAGAAACTTAAGTACCTCGTCAATAAACCACTACACCATGGAAGAATTTTTCAATGGTTACTTCTATTCCAAGAATTTGAATTCGAAGTCATTGTTAGGCCAAGTAAGTTAAATGTCGGTCCCAACCATTTATCTCGAATTGACACTAGAGAGGAACCGAAAGGAGTCGAAGACGACTTACTAGATGCACATCTGTTTTGAATAGAATTAGTCCCAGTAGAGTTAGAGGAAATAGCCCAGTTTTTAGAATATGGACAAGCACCAGAAGGCATGAGTACCAAAAAGAAACAGATCTCAGCCATTAAAGCTGCACCTTATAGCCTCATAAATGGATTCCTGTACAAAATGGGTTTAGACGACATCCTTAGAAGGTGTGTACTGGAACATGAAAGAGAAAACATTATGCATGAAGCACATTACAGACCTACAGGAGGACATTTCCAAGAAAACACAACTGCAAAGAAAATCCAACAATCAGGGTCATGGTGGCCGACACTTCACAAAGATTGCAAAAATTTTGTAAGCAAATGTGAGAGATGTCAATGACTAGGTCGATCCCTGCCTAGCACAGAAATGCCTTTGATATCAGTAAACCCAAGTTTGACATTTGAAATTTGGGCCATAGACTTCATAGGACCATTTCCTATACCAGCAAAAAGAACAGGTGCAAGGTACATAATAACTGCAGTCGAATATGTGACCAAATGGGCAGAGGCAGAACCAGTCGACACATGTTCCAGTGAGGTAGCCAAAAAATTTATATATGAAAATATCATTACTTGATTCGGATGTCCACTGACCCTAATCAGCAACCAGGGAACACACTTTATTAATAGGAATATCAAAACCCTAATTGACCAGTTCCAAATTGACCATCGTCGGAGTATAGCATACCATCCTCAGTCGAATGGAGCAATTGAAGCATTTAACAAAACATTAACAAAAGGTTTAACAAAAATATGTAATGCTGATAAGGATGACTGAGATGAGAAGATACCTATAGTACTATGGGCATATAGAACAACATACAAACGATCAATCGACCAAAACCCCTTTCGACTAGTTTATGGACAAGAAGCAGTAGTTCCACTACACTTCCGACAACATACACCTATTATTGCAGAGATTTTACATGTCGATGTTGAACAAGGAAGAAAGGACTGACTATTACAACTGAGTAAAATTGAAGAACACCAATTAGTGGTGATACAACATCAAGAAATCCAGAAACAACAACAAAAAGCATGGCACAACAGAAACATCAAGAACAAAAACTTGTCAGTAGGAGACCTTGCTTTACTATACAATAGTCGAGTAAAAGGAAAACCTAAAAATTTACATATAGAATGGATGGGACCCTATGTTGTCGATGAGATACATACCAATGGATTAGTCCGACTAAGGATGATACGAGGCATAGTATTTCAGAAACTCGTTAATGGAGCCCGACTAAAACACTATAGAAACAAAAACAAATCTTAAAAAAAACTTTAAAAAAAAGCATATAACGACCATAACGGTTAAACAAAAACTATAGAAACCTAAAAATACAAAAGAAAATAATACTGTTATACGGATAAACCTGCAAGAAACCATTGGATTAATGACTATTTTTCAATAACATAGTCCAATTGGCTAAGAAGGTCTTTCCATCGTTTATCGTAATCACAAACAGTTTCTCCTGGCTTCTGTGATGTCGTTTTTAGTTTCTTTGCTGCCAAATGTCTTGCATCTGGAGTTTTGAAAAATGATAGAAATTATGCTTTGATCTTGGCTTTGGTTGCTCGAGGTGTTCTTTCAGAAAAGGTCATGTACCAAGTTAATTCCCTTTTCCTCAAGGCACCAACGAACTGCGCCATCTGCCTGTCTTCATCTATAACTTGGTTAGCCTCCCAAGTTGACTCATAGATGAACCAGTGTCATCTGGGGTCCTCATCACTCTCATATAGAGGAATGTGTGCTAACCCATGACCCATGTCCGAGTCACTATCATTACTTTCAGGAGGTAGCGGTGGTGGAGGTGGTGGGGTTATTTTCTTATTCCTCTCCACGGAACTCTCGTTCCCGTCGATTGTTTTTGTCATTTCCTCTTCGACCAGCAGTCGGTTGGTGTCGACTTTTTCTGTTGATGTCCAACTGTAATTATCTATCCATAGTTCTGAATTTTTTGTGTCCTCCAAAGATATATTTGGCAGGGGGGGTGCTCCTTCATGTGTCGGTAAAAGTAAGTAGATACTTTGGTTGGAGGGTACCGCTTGAAGCGTAACCCAATTTCCTTCTTCTGGTCGATGGATAATGAGATGTCTACCGGTGTATGTCTTGTCATCTAGCCGGCTCCATATACCAAAGTCACCAGCTTCTAGTCTGAGGTCCTCTTCGACAATAGCTTGTATCCGGGTACACGGATCTGTCAGAGGTTTTAATTCTTGGGGAACTTCTAATTGGAGAGCTTCTCACTGCTCTATCCATAGTTCTTCTTCCATAGGGATGCCTCTTCTTCCACACCTTCCTCTTGTTGGTCATGACCTGACTCCAATGGATATCTTTCCTAGCCGGTCACCCTAGTACTCATTCCTCTCTGCAGCGCTAAGGCTCTTTCTCTTCTTTCTTCCCTACTTTGTAGTGTCCTCTCCCTCTCTATTTTCTGGAGTCCGTCATACTTTTGTGTGACACTATCTTCTCGATTTCATTTTTAGGTTGACTTCTCATTACTACTGATTGGTATTTATTTTAGTCGAATAGAATCCACTCCACTTTATTTCGACATATGACCAGCTAGCCCCCCATAGCCTACCTGATGCTTTAGAAAGCCCGGATAGTTCTGTCTACTTGCTTAGGAAGTATTCCCACTCCCTTTCTGTAATGAATGTTTCCCACCTCTTTTGATTTTCCACCCAATTAGGGTTTAATGGCGGTCCATGAAGTGATGGACGGGGTTCGACAATATGACCCACTCCCTTTTGGATCAGGAATTTAAACAGCAAGGTCGGTAAGGAACACAAAAATTTCTTAGTGAGGTATGTGTAGAATTTCTTCTTGACGGTTTCCACCAAAGTTCTGTCTTCTACTGCTTGCTCCTCGCAGAGTTCATCGGCGATTTTTTCGAACCACTACGACAAGTTTGTTCTTCCCTCACGAATCAGTTTTTCTAGTAACTGTTGATCTTTAGTTCCTTTTGGATTTTTCATCCAGGAGTTTCTTCAGAAGTTGGGGCACTGATTCTACAAAATTCTCATTTGTCTCTGTAAAGAATCTTTATTTTGCTTGTGCGGTCATCAATATGTTTCTTCGTGTGTAATTCTACAAATAATTTGCTACTTTATGCTCCCACCAGTCCTTAATCTCTTGTTCTAATATCATCTTCTTGCATACATCTCAGACATGTACTACCAGCAACGGAACCAATGTTGTAATCTCACAGATCACACAAGGTTATCAATAATACATACTAAAACATACATACATAACAAAGACAAGAGACAAGAACAAGTAGATAGAATAATATATTATATTAGCATGAGAGGGTCCATACAATATAGAGAACTGAACCAAGTTCTCATTTGGCTCAACAGCCTAATATATACGATTTACAAATAGTTACAAAATAACTACCTGTCGGTTCACTCAACCGACACGACATTAGGTGGCCGACCTAATATCTAATTAGTCGGCTATCTTTCAAGTCGACATACTGACTTGCTCCTTCAACAATATGCTAGTTGGAACGGGTTGCATTAATAGTACGTTTGAGGATAGTTTTCAAAGTTTTATTAACAGCCTCGACATGACCGTTTGATGAGCACAAGTTGGAGAATTTGAAATGGATGAGGTAATCCTAGATTTAGGATCGGAAGTTAATGTTCTGACTAAGAAGACATGGGAATAGATGGGTATCCCTAAGTTATCCAGATCGCCTATCCATCTGCGCTTAGCCAATCAATAGAGGGTATCACCACTGGGTCGATTACCACAAGTGCCAGTTGACATTGATGGATTTCGCAGCTTTGCAGACTTTGAAGTTATAGAAATCATTGGCGATAGTAGACCATATCTAGCTCTACTGGGTATTGATTGGGAAATCAATAACATGGATGTTATCGACTTAAAGAAAAGACAAATGACCTTTGAGGATACACAGATTTGAGTCATCGCACCGTTGGATCCTTTTCAGGGTCCTAGATATATTGAACCTATCCAAGCAGAGGAAGAGGTATGTAATATGGAGATCCTCTATCAAATGACTGCTAATCAGAGTGACTATATCAATCCGACTACAAAAGGAAACATTAGTTGGCGATGCGACAGCTCATGCACATCAGACTCGGATGTTGGTCTAGAGAACTGGCAAAACAGACTTTATGAAGTCTCGGCTCACAGATGTGCGTTTATGACTAAGTCACTACGATGGATTGGTGCAGAGATTAAGGATATCCCGTCCTTTAATGGCTTAATGGATGTCGATGAATTTTTATATGAATTTGAGTAGGAAATTCCTCATGAGCAGAGGATGTCAGTTATTGACCTTACAGTAAGAGCCACCCCTACAAGATGGTGGCATGCACATAAAGAACATATCGCATCATGGGATGATTTCAAGAGATTGATGGCGATTATATTTTCTAATGACAAGGAGTGGTTTCAGCACAAATATACAGGAGAAAGTGACTTCAGGTCACATGATAAGAGTTGAGCATAGGAGATAGTTTGCGCATCGTCCTGGAAGCTGTGGTGTGCTAAGAGCCAGTCCTCTAGCAGACTCAGCTAGGAGGATAGAAACAACCCCTCGCAGAGAGGTCCCGCTGGATAAGAAGAGACAAGAACCACTAGGATGCTACAGAAGCCGGTTGAGGACACTTGAGTCTTCATCCAACCCATCCAATATCACTTCGGGTGAGACTTCAGGCCTTTCTGTAGTCTGTCGCTGAAAGGGCCAGTGAGCTAGGGGTTTTGTTGGTACATTAAAGTAAACCCAGGTCTACCCCCGTAACCAACAAATGGTTCAGAGGTGGAAATCAAGAAGATATGCTCATCTAGGAATGAGTCTTCTTCAATAGCTACATCTTCCTCTATTGGAAATTCTACAATGGGCTCAACAAAAACTAAGGATTTTTTGGATTTGGTGGACTGAAAATCCAAGTCAAACTCTTCGAGAATGACTATCCATTTGTTGAATTTGCCTCCAACTATCCGTCGAGACAAAACATATTGAAAAGGATTAACATCCACCACTACCATCGTAGTCCTAAGTAAGATGTAGTGACGTAACCTATGAACAGCATAAACAGCTGCTAAGGCCAATTTTTTGATGTGGGAATACCTAAGTTCAGGTCTGGCTAAAGCATGAATGAGATAGTAAATGACATTCTCTTGGAGATTATCGTGCTCCTGGACTAGGAATACCCCTATGGTTGACTCAGATGCAGCCAGATACAATATAAAATCCCTAGAGTAATATGGCGGACGCAATAATGGTGCCGACAACAAAGATTTTTTCAATGCCTCGAATGCGAGTTGTGCAATTTCATCTCATACAAATGGGATGTCCTATTTGAATAGATGCATGAAACCCTTAGTAATCTTGGCATAATTTAGAATGAAACATCGAAGAAAATTGGACTTCCCTTGTAGGCTCTGAAGCTGCCTGATAGAACAAGGAGGAGGCAGATTTACAATGGCCTTAACTTTCAAAGGATCCACCTGAATGCCTTTGTTAGAAACAATGAATCTGAGCAGTCTCCTTGACTCGACACAAAAAACGCACTTGTGGGGATTCAAGTGAATATTATAGTATCTGCATCGTTCAAAAATTAAATGCAAGTGATCTGGATGATCGATCCTCTTACGAGAATGTGCAAGCAGATCATCAAGGTAAGGTTTGACAATGGCTTTAATATCTTGAAAGGAAAAATTCATTGCCTACTGAAAGGTTGCCCTAGAATTTTTCAATCCAAAGGGAATTTTCTTGTATGCGAAGGTACCCTAAGGACAAATAAAAGTTGTTTTATGTTGGTCTTTTGGTTTAATTTGGATTTGATTATATCCAAAGAAACCATCCATAAATGAAAAGACTTCACTTCCTGTGCAAGCATCAATAATTTGATCTATAAATGGTGTGGGATAGTTGTCCTTGGGACAGGCTTTGTTTAAATATCGAAAGTCAGTACAGACACGTATGGTCCCTTTCTTTTTATCAATAGGAACATGGTTGGATACCCATTCTGTCAAAGCTATGGGATGAATGAAACCGGCTCTCAGTAGTTTTTCAACTTTAGCCTTTACTGCCGCTGCTTGACGCAGGTTGAAAGGTCTCAAATTTTGCCGAATAGGTTTAGCGTTAGGGTATGTTCAGATCTCATGCTTGACTATAGATGGATCAATGCTTGGAATCTCCTCATATGACCAGGAAAAAACATCACAGAATTCCTTAAACAAGGTTGTATAGATCGCAATCTCCACAAGAGAGCAGTTTGCGCCGATATGTATATTTTCCACAACGTCAGGATTTACAGAGATGTTGATAGGGATGGTAGCGGAAATATTTTCCATATTCCCCTCAGCAAACATTCCTTCCCTTGGTAAGGGATTAAGGGGCATATCAACATCATCTGCCAGTCTCATATGAAACTCCTGATTCTCTATCCTGCTTAACTTTGGAAGAAAATAGGATTGATGGTGAATATCTTCACAGATCTTATCTCATCCACACATGGCTTCTAGAATGGATTCATCGAAAGGTAAAACCATATCTAAACAATCTGTACAATGCAAAGAGTTTTTTGCCCAAGCAGGAAAATAGGCTTCTTCCAGTTCCTTTGAGACTATGAGTGGGACCGGAAAGGGATCAACAACGGTTTTGGTGATAGCTTGATGAGCCACTTCCGCTGCCGATAAGGGCTCTTCAGGTTCCTAGTGGGAAGGGAGAACCCAAGGATCAGTCCTATCAATGACTGTAGCTATGGACTTCCCCACACTAGTAGAACCTATATAATTAATCAGAGCTGGAAGATCAAATGTGCCCATCAATGATGTGTACATTTCAGCCCCTAATCTCTTTGAAGCACGTTTGACCTGATCAACCAATGGCACAATGGAATCATTAGATTCCATGCAGCCTTTTTGAGTAAAGCTAAGTTGGCCAATAGTAACCAACTTCCCTTCGTGTGGAAACACTATCACCCGAAAGATGGCCGATGCAATAACAGACATGGCATAAGTCCAAATTCTTCCCAAGAGCAAATTATAATCCAAAGGTGCATCAATCACCTCTACCTCAACAGACACCGCTTTCCCTGCTAGCTTAATTTCAAAATCCGATAGGATACCATGCGGACAGAATGACCTTTCGTTGAAAGCAGTAAGTAGGGTGTTTGACGGGACTAGATTTGGGGATCCAAGAGCTTTCCAACAAGACAAGGACATAACACAAGTAGAAGCACCCTTGTCAACAAATTCTCTTCCAATGGTATTTCCACCATGGATAACATCTATCGATAAGGCTACATGATATGGTAGGCGAATTTTGACATCAGACAAATTAAAATTCGCCATGAGACTCGATGAGTCCATACTACCTAAGGATGCTAAGAGTGCATCCCACTGGGCGGGACAACTCTGTAACAACTCTAAAGTCGACATCATACAAGGAGTTTGGGCAAAGTATTCAAATACAGAGTAGTTTGCTGCAGCCCTAGCATTAGGATTATGCGAGGTCCTCTTAAGGACACCTTTCGGTATCTTGGGAATAATTTTGGTAGGTTTCTCATTTGTGAGAGGGTTAGAAGTTTCACCTATTGACTTACCCTTCTCCGATGTCTCTTTTTCATAGTTGTTATTCTTGGTCTATATTAAAGTTTGGGATCAAACCATGTTGATATAATTGGGGTCTGGGGCATTTGGGGTGCCCCCAGCTGCATTTGAAGCTGAAGCTGAATTCTGTCCTTGGGGGAAAGGATCCTTCAAGACAGCCAGTTGTTGAGTTTTTAATAGCTTCTGAGCTTGTTCTATAAGGGGACAAATATGGGAGAGGTGATCTTCATGGCACAACTTACATGGGAATTTCACCTTCTTCTTTTCTTTCTTGCCAACATCAACATTGTTTGTAGGTTTTTTCTTGTTTTGGTTTCCCTCCTCTTTCTTTCCTCCCTTCTTTTTCCCGCGGAGATGTTGATTTCCCTTCTGAGAGGTTTGTGCAAAAACATTTGTAATTTGGGGTGAGGGGGAAACCTTTGCTGCCTCCACCATAGAATGTTTGATGGATAACTAATGGAGTTGTTTGGCCAAATATTCTACAGTGGGAGAATTCACGGAACTTACCACACCATTGGCATGGGGTGCAAGCTTAGGTTTCTCTGCATCGTGTGTTGGCCTTGATGCCTCAGGGATAATCTCACATAAGATCCCAGACTGAGAATATCTCAAATCTAGTTGTTGGGCTGAGGATAGCTTCTTCCTCATTCGTCACTCCTGAAGTAGATACATCCTTAGATATATAAGGCAATAGGGATTTAAGGAACCATTATAATAAGAACTCAAGAGGAATAGTGGCTTTAATAAGGCTCTTTCACCTCCTCCACTCTTGGATGTGATTTGAGATATGGGTGGCATTGTTCTGTCGGAAGGTAGACAACAAGTCCATTCCGAAATCATATCGGACATGAAGCTGGAAGTGACTAAGGAAAGCGTTAGCCAAGTCCCAAAAACTGCTAAACGCAACAGAAGGCAACTCAATGTACCATTTTTCTACAATACTCGTCAAAGTTCTTTGGAACAGCCTCAACCAAACTGAATCTTCATTCAGGGAGTTGGAAGAGCACCATAAATGGAAAGTGGTGGCATGAGCTCCAGGATCATCACCAACTTTGCCTTCGAATTTTGGGATATACGAGGGCAACTTGGTAGGGATAGGTGGCCGGGAGGGATCATGTCTCACTGGGTCATTCGTCAGTTTAGACAAATCTGGAAAGTTTAACATTTCCAGGAAAGGAAGCTTAGGTCTGACCGGAGCAATAAAAGTACTAGTTTAGGGATTAGAAGGACTTGCCCCCATATTCCCATATGTGAAGGTGGGGTTGCCCAGTGCTGCCAGTTGTGAAGTGGATGGGTTGCTTTGGAAAGGATTCCATCCATAAGCCACAGGATTGTTTGTGTGAGGTGCAGTATAAGTGGTTCTAGCTACCCCAATTGAAAATAGGGTTTGAAATATAGGAGCAGGTATCCCTCTGCTAAAAAGCGAAAAGGGAGAGCTCGTGAACGGAGCAGAAACTAGAGTTTGAAAACCTTGACAATAAGGGTTAGTGTTTCCAAACTGCACCCCTACATATGAGGGTGTTGGGCCTACATATGGAGTGGATGGGGGAATGTGCCCCCCATTCCAAGGAATCCTTGGACAAAATCCAAGGATCCTATAGGACCACTCCAGGTGGTGTGTGCGAGGGAAGTAGGAACTGTAGGTACACTAGGAATCCCAGTGACCATACCACCAGAAGCACTTGCTAGACTTGTGGCAGCCAGTGGTTGAACCACTGGTCTCACTGGAGTTAAGGGCGTAGTAGGTATACTTGATCTAGGGGCACCTACTGGGGGAGGTAGTACCCCTTTAGTAGGAGCGACTGAGGTGGAAGTAAAAGAACTTTCTCCTGTAGTAGACATTATTCTGCCCACAGGGACACCAATCATGGGTGGATCAAAAGGATGAACCTAAACGATCATAGGATCATTTAAGTCAATTAGAGGTGTATTAAAATTCCTTGCAAACTCGTCAGCCTACAAGGCTTCTATCTCAACTGTGTTTAAATTGAAATGGTTTGCCCTAAGTTCTGGTTCACCTGGAACATCACTAACTCCTATCGGTTCAAAAGAACCGTCTTTGTCCAATCTTTGCCTTTGAGGGGGAGGTGGACGTTCCAATGTAATAAGCAGAGGAAGGTTTTGCAACCTTCGTGACCTTCTAATAGCTTGGTCCTCAAAGGTTGTAAATTTGACTATTCAAACCCTAAGGTCGGTTAAACAAAGACAAACCATAGAGCAACCACTACAAAAATTCCTAAAGTCTCAACAATCACAAGGCATAAAGATATGCTTTCCTGAAGAAAGCTGAGAGACAGTTTCTTGGCATCCTTGAAGAGGCTCTTAGGCACAAGCGAAGGAATCACCCACCGCCCTCCTACAATTTCAACAAGGGTTACCTTCCAAGCCCGTCGAAGATGAATCAGAAATAGCCTTCCGGTTTACCTGTGCATAAACCCTATATGTCAAGAGACTAGAGGTTACATTAACTATACCAATAGTCTGGGGGGACAGTAGAAAGCCTGATTTGTACGCATGCGCAGGGTAGCTAAGCCCAAAACTCTGTCTATGATAGAATCCACAGATGTGTAAAAACCTTGGTCTACATTTTGACAAGGAATCAGAGGGTTATCTCCTCAGTTCAATGCCTCCACGCGGCCTCGTGCTTAACTCCCATTTGAGAGGAGCTTCCCAGATACTATCGATAAAGAGAAGGATTTACCTATCGATTGGTTCACTATGTCTAAATTTAAGTACTTATGGGGAGTTTACACTTCCTATCCCACAATTTTAGCCTAAGCTAGTAGGTGTATGGCCCTATAAAAAAAAATTACTAATAAATTTTAATTATGGCGTTCATTTTAAGGGTTGTTTTTACTCAGAAGGCAAGTGGAGTGAAATACTATGATGTTATTGACTTGATAAGAAACGTAAAAAATAGGCCTATAAATCAATTCCAAAGCAAAATATCACTACTTAAGACAAGCTTCTCTTCTTCTTTTTTTTTGTAAATATAAACTAATGAAAATGCAACTAAGGAAGAGAAAACTAAGACTTATTTTTGTAATTTTTGAGATTTTATTTAAAAATTGAAAGTAAAACTATCATATGCAATTCGAATGCAAATGTTTCCAATGATTTTCTTTTCACTTTTCAAATTCCTCAAATATTACTATGCATCTAAATGCAAAAATTCTTGAGTATGCTTGAATAATCCAACTATATAAAGTAAGCTATTGTAATCTCACAGATCACATAAGGTTACCAATAATACACACTAAAACATACATATAAAATAGAGACAAGAGATAAGAACAAAACAGGTTAATTAATAGATTATATTACATGAATGAGTCCATACAACACAGAGAATTGAACTGATTTCTCATTTGACTCAACAGCCTAATATATATGATTACAAAATAGTTACAAAATAACTACATGTTAGTTCGGTGAACCGACGCGACCTTAGGTGGCTGACCTAATGTTTAGTTTAGTCGGTCGACCGACTTAGTCGGCTGATTGACTAAGTCAGCTCATTGACTTAGTCAGCCGATTGACTAAGTTGGCCATCATTCAAGTCGGCTTGTCAACTTGCTCCTTCTACATCTCCGCCACGAACAAAACGTTTCTTCATCCCGAAGAAACAGGGAGGTACAAAAATTCCTCTGGTCTCAATAGTTACTATGTTTTGCCTTATCTTCATGGGCTGTGAAGTCTGATGGTAGGTCTCTTTTGTACACAGACTTCGATAATGGGTGGTGCTATTACTGTGAGGTTATGTTGAAAATCTGACCAACTTTACAAAATATTCTGGATGTCGATGGTAAATGTGGTCAGGTTCAACAGGATTGACATCTTTTTTGATATGGAGACTTTTGCTATCCTCTCCATGTCGGGACCCATAAATTGGTCCTTCTCCTCTGCAGTCTCTATAAGTCATTTCATCTATGGACAGATGATGTCAACTTTTTCTAAATTGGGGATAGCTTGCTGCACCCACTGATGTGCTTCCCTCTCTAGTCTCTGCAGCTTGGCTGTTTCAAGCTCTATTTGTTCTTCTATTGTGGTCCTTAGTGCTTCCTGAGTGGTTTTTCGGATTTCCAATGCCTGGATCCCTTGTTAGGTCTACCGAGATTGCTGGTAGACTTGCCCGTAGTAAGCAGGCCAGTCTCTTAGTATTTCTTCAGTTATGATAGACTCCTCCATGTGATCTTGCAGCACTTTGTAAGCTTCCATGAAGGCAGTGTGTTGTGCCATTAGGAGTCTGGAAGTTTCTTCTTTTTGTTTTTCCTTTGTTTCTTGAATGTGAGCTTGGAGTGCCGACACCATGCTCTCAAATAGTTGATATGCCCTTTCGAGCAGTTTGTCTGTGTCGACCTCGACAGGGCCCAACAGGATGGAATGGGCTAGATTTCGGCATTTGGTGAGGAACTCGACCTATTCTGCATTCTTATCGTCGAGTTCCTTATTTTGTTTCTCACTCCTCATCTTTGCTTCACCTGCTAGGGTCTTGAGGAGTTGTCCTAGCTCGGGGTCGGTTAGGGAGCTTGCATCCTTCAATCTAATTTGGACCTTTGATGGCTATCCATGATGCTCCTTCTTCTGTTTCTCCTTCCTCTTCTTATGCTTTTCTTTTTCTGCTTGTGTCGGCACCTGTGTACCTGCAACAGTCGAGTCAAGATTTTTGTTTTGTGGGATAGTGGTTGATGGTTTATTTGGTTGGGGAGGTGGGATTACTACCACTTCTGGTTGTTTGGATGCAGTTGGTTGTGGTGGGCCTTGCTCTGAGTCAGGGGGTGGTGGTGGTGGTGGAGATGGTGGTGGTGGTGATGGAGTTGGTGAACGGTTGGGGGTGATTGGTTTGGGGGAGGTGTGGGTGAGTGGTGGATTGTGGGGCCGGGCAGGTGAGTCTAAGTCGAAGAACATTTGGTTAATTTCTCGGGCTATGTCCTCCTCATTTTCTTCTCCTCCAGTCAGGGAATTGGCTGGTGGGTCAGCTTGAGGTACGATCGAGGTGATAGTCGAGGTCCGAAGTGCAACCACTTTAGCTTCCTTGTCAGGATTTCTCTCAAAAGTCGATGTGATGGTTGCAAAGGTTCTAGACTAGGCTTCGTGTCTTGGTTGGTATCCCTCAATCGTGAAGAGAGGTGCTTTTGTAGATATCTTCTGGGCCAATGTAAATAACTAAGGCAGTTTCTCAATGAATGCCTGAAAGTCTTTGTCTTTGTCGAATTTTTCCTTCACCTCTTTCGACATCACATTTTTGCATAAGTCGAGGGGGCTTATTGATTGCAGTGTTGGTACTTGTTCCTCGGTTATTTTCATTGGTGATGGGGGTGGAGGTGTAGATACTAGATTGACAACGTTTTCAGGCGTTGTCGTAGTCTTAGCTTTATTTTGTCGACCCGCTTGTGCTACCGCCTCAACGAATATTTGGAACTGGGTTTCGACTGGCACCTTGTTTGCTATAGCATCCTCTATGATGTCGAGGGTCATGGCTACTAGTTCCTCCTTGTCCTCTGATGAGTTTGCAAGGATAAGCTTATGCTTACCTTTACCTTGTTATTGTTGTTGTGTCTTGAGCTTTTTCCTGGCAGCTGCTATCTCCTTTGACAATTTTCTAATGAAGCCTTTTGTGACAACATACTCAGGGTTTTCTAGTTCTGTCTCCCCCCTCAGCTCCTAGGTCAAGATGACACTTTCTACAGCAGGAGTAATTACCTGTTGCTCTCGCTGTGGCTCTACTATCTGGGGTTCTACCCTTTTTGCAGTTGGAGGTTTGATGGTTATTTGAATTCAGCCGGTATGTTCGACCGGTGTCGCCTCCAACACAAAGGTGCTGATATAGAGGTTGAGCTCATAGTCTTCCTCTTTTTGCTGGTCTGTGATCGGCTCCTCAATCAAGAAGTCAATCTGCTTTGCTACTACTGGTATTGGTATTTTGGTTTTGGCCTATCCAGACAGTTCTCGAAAGATTTGGTCGATCGATGGATAGTAGTCGAGGGATTTGGCATTTAAGTTGTCACTTGCATGTACCACACCGAGGTATGGTTGAGCTCTAGCTGGATGTGGGAGTTCGTCGGTAGATTTCTTCATATCTTTTGAGGCACCCTCCATCTAGTCGTGTAGACTTTGAACTATTGAAGCCAATTCTCCAATAGTACTTTCCCATGTTCAAGCTCCAGCAAGGTTCCTCTCTAGGAGAATGGCTTAAATATTCACATGTGGAACTGCGACGGTTCCTAAAAGACTGGACTCCCCTCTGGGAAGATATGGTACATGACTATCCATAAGATTAGGGAGGGGAACTTGATGATTCCCACATTTCTTGGCATCTTTCATAGATGGTCTTGACGATGTCGGCAACATATTCATCCCATATGTATATCCTTCCATCTGTGGCAATGGTGTCGACAGCTTCTAGCATGTCTAACTTAAGGTCATTGCCTTGACTTTCCAGGGTGAGTGTGATTGCAATTATTTTGGCCACAATCTATGGCATTCAAGTTGTGATTTGGCTTATCATCAACCCCTTTGAGTTCTTTCTCGAAGTCGACCTAGTTAGCTCTTTGACCAATCCTTCTTTGATGCCGACTGGTACTGGGTTTCCTTCATTTGAGAGGCTAGTGAGCTTGGAGATATATTCTTCAGAGATTTCAACTGGTTGGTCGAAGTAGAACCAAAAATTGTGGTATCGGCTGATGATGAATTTTACAGTAGTTTCCTTCGTGCCATCAAAGCTGGCCATAAGTGGTGCATTGACATAACTGAATATAATGCTGTATTTGATATTTTCTGCGGCTTGAGTGGTCTTTTTGTTAACATAAGCCCATTCTTGCATCTCGTCCCAGATTTTCTGCCATGAGCCTTCCTACACCTTGGCATTCTTAATGTTTTTCATCCTGTGGACTAAAGGTGTATCCGTAGCCTGTAGTTCCTTGGCTTTGGTCGAGGCTCTAGTTTGTTTGGGTGCCATTGTGTCAGTTTGGTGGTCATTTTCACTAAGGGGTTCTTGGATTTTAGTCGACTGGATTCTCTAATGGTCTCTCTGTATGGATTGTAGTGAATGATTCTTTGGCAATCCAGTATTTATAGGCGATGCTATGGATGTGTGCGTCGATGGGTGTATTAATGGTGGACATGATGTTCCACCTGGAATACTTGAGTGTGCGTTAATGGTGAATTTCTTTCGGCGCTCAATGTCATGAATGCGTGATGGGACTATCAAGATTGTCAGTCGATGTCGGTTATGAGAATGGTCGATGGGAGTGGTCGGTCGATGGTGTTATGTCGATGGGCATGATGTCAGTTGTCGAAGTGGTAATTTTTTTTCATAATTTTCTGTATGTACAGTAGTTTTTTGGCTTTTGAAGTTTTAAGCTTTTATGGCTTTTGGTTGACGGTTATGGTCGTTATTTTATTTTTATTTTTTTAGTGTTTTAGTCGAGCTCCATTAATGAGCTTCCGAAATACTGTGCCATGTAACGTCCTTAGTCGGAATAATCCATTGGTATGTATTTCTTTAACAATGTAATGTCCCATCCATTATGTGTGGAGATTTTTAGTTTTACCTTTTACTCGACTATTATATAGTAAAGCAAGGTCTCCTACCGACAAGTTTTTGTTCTTGATGTTTCGGTCGTGCCATGCTTTCTGTTGTTGTTTCTGTATTTCTTGATGTTGTATTGCCATTAGTCGATGCTCTTCAAGTTTGCTTAAGTGCAATAGTTAGTCCTTTCTTCCTTGTTCAACATCAACATGTAGTATTTCTACGATGATAGGTGTCTATTGTTGGAAGTGTAGTGGAACTACTGCTTCTTGTCCATAGACTAGTCGAAAAGGAGTTTGGTCGGTCAAGCATTTATATGCTATTCTGTATGCCCATAATGCTGCAGGTACTTTCTCATCCCAGTCGTTCTTATCAGCATTACATATTTTGGTTAGTCCTCTTGTTAATGTTTTATTAAATGCTTTAATTGCTCCAATCGACTGAGGATGGTATGTTGTACTCTGATGATGGTCGATTTGGAATTGGTTGGTTAGGGTTTTGATAGTTCTATTGATGAAGTGTGTTCCATGGTCGCTAATCAAAGTTAGTGGGCATCCAAATCTAGTGATGATATTCTCATAGATAAACTTAGCGGCTATCTCAATAGAACATGTGTCGACTGGTTCAGCTTCTGCCCATTTAGTTACATATTCAACTGTAGTTATGATATACCTTGCATCTGTCCTTTTTGCTGGTATAGGAAATGGTCCTATGAAGTCTATGGCCCAGATTTCAAATGTCAAACTTGGGTTCACTGATATCTAAGGAATTTCTATGCTAGGTAGGGGTCGACCTAGTCGTTGACATCTGTCACATTGACTGACAAAATTTTTTCAATCTCTGTGGAGTGTCAGCCACCATAACCCTGACTGTTGGATTTTCTTTGCAGTTGTGTCTACTTGAAAATGTCCTCCTGCAGGTCCATAGTGTGCTTCATGCATAATGTTGTCTCATTCATGTTCTATTACACACGTTCTAAGGGTGTCATCTAATCCCATTTTGTATAAGATTCCATTGATAAGACTGTATGGTGTAGCCTTCATAGCTAGGATCTACTTTTTCTTTGTACTCATTCCTTTTGGTGCATGTCCTTCTTCCAAGAACTGGGCTATTTCTTCTAGTTCTGCTGGGACTGCTTCTATCTGAAATAAATGTGCAGCAGGTAAGTCATCGTTGACTCCTGTCAGTTCTTCTCCTGTGTCGGTTTGGGATAAATGGTCGGGACTGACATTTAACTTTCCTGGTCAGACAATGACTTCAAAATCGAATTCTTGGAAGAGAAGTAGCCATCGACAAATCCTTCCATGATGTAGTGGTTTATTGATGAGATACTTTAGGTCCTGATGGTCTATATAGAATATTAATGGGTTAGCTAAGAGATAATGTTGATATTTTTGTAGTGCAAAGGCCATTCCTAGTGCTTCTCTTTCTGTTGTCGAATAGTTTCTCTCAGCCTTGTTTAATTTTCTGCTACTATAAACTATAGGATAATCCATTCCATCATCTCCTGGTTGAGTTAATATTGCACCTATTTCTAGGCCTGATGCATCAATATGAACATGGAATTTGATCAACCAGTTTGGAAACTTTAGGATTGGTGCTTTGACAACTGTTCTTTTTAATTTTTCGAATGATATGTGGCACTCCTCCATCTAGTTAAACTCTTGATCTTCTCTTAATAGTTCTTCAAGAGGATAGGTCATATCTGAATAATATCTTATGAATTTTTTGTAATAGCCCATGTGGCCAAGTAACACCCTGACTTGTTTGGGTTTACTGGTGGTTTTAGGTCGAGGATAATTTTGATCTTTGCAAAGTCAATGTGCCCTAATAATATCCCTATGGGGGTCACAAATATGCATTTCTTGATGTTTAGGGAGAGTTGAATTTGTTGACATCTTTCCAACATAAGTCTGAGCCATTTGCAATGATCCTTTAACATGGAGTATATTGTCTAATCATCAAAGTATACTGCCATGGTCTTATAGATATATTCTTGAAATGTTTTGACAACAATTCGAGAGAATAATGCAAGTGCATTTTTTAATCGAAAAGGCATAACTTTATAAGCAAATGAACCAAATTCACAAACAAAGGTTGTCTTCTTCTGGGCTTCTTTAGCTATTGGCACTTGGTTATAACCTGAGAATCCATCTGTAAATGAGTAGCATTCATGTCCTGCAACCTCATTCAAGATTTCATCTACAAAAGGAGTTGGAAATGGGTCTGTCAATGTCACTTTGTTTAGTTCTCTGAAGTCGACAAAAATTCTTAGTTTGGTCAGATCATGTTTCTTAGGTTGTACAACCATTGGAATCCCCCATTTTGATTGGTCGATAGGATAGATGATGCCTGCTGCAAGCATGTTATCAATTTCCTTTTTCACTATCTCTTTGTATTTGTGAGGTAGTTTATATGGCCTCTTCTTCACAGGTCGAACATCAGGTTTAATATCAATCTTCATTTCTCCCATTTCATGGACTAAGCCTTTGAGGTCTTTATAATCTCTAGAAAATACATCTTGGAACTCCTTTAATAAGTTCACTATCTCTGCGGTCTGCTCTTCACTCCAGTAGTCACCAATATTTTCCATTTTTGGTCGATCATCATTTGAGATGTTGAATTCTTTAGTTTTGACTTTAGAATCTAGCCATTCTAGTGCTTTGGCTTCATTGATCGGTCGACTTCCTTATTTGAACTATGAGAATGTGGCAGGGAAGTCGGCTGCAGTCATTCTGTCGGTTGTTTCTACTTTCAGGATTGTACAAATAGGTTTGCTCATTTCGACATGGTTGGATTTCCATCTAAAGCTTTTTCCTTCTGTGTTTTCGTTTTCTAATTGTAGTCTTGTCAACTGTGGCTTTAGCCTTGTTTGTATACTGTTACATTTCATTGTCTGTCGGTTATCTTTTAAGGGTTTGTTTTCAGTCGACTGGATAAATTATTTAATCTGTTTTGTTGTGTCAACCAAGTTTTCATTTTGAGGTATAAAGTTGAAATCTTTAATGAAATTTTTCTTAAGTTCATGCCATAATAAGGTTTCACCTCTAGCTTCTTCCATCTTATACCATTTGTTTGGTAAGTCGGAGAGGGTTGATGGGAACAAGTGTGGCCATGCTCGTTCATCCTTGTATCCAAGTCTTCTCCATTCTTTTTCACAGGTTTTAATATGATCTTTCAGGTTCTGTCCTTGATGAATACAGGTATCTGAGCTTGTTGAGTGAACTTCTTTCCTCCAAACCTTTCAACAAAGTAAGTCGAAGCTGTTGTCCAGGTCTGTAGTCTTGTCTGATGTGTATCCCACCATCGAGCAGCTTGTCCTGTAAAAGTTTCTACTATGCTTTGAATTCTGCCATGTTCACCAATATTTTTGGAGACTTGTTCGACATGCATGACTGGTGATTCCCTTTCCTTGTATCTTGGTAGTTGTGTAGTATTTACATTGGTAGGTTGTAAGGTAGGGTATTCCCTAATTTTCTTCTCAAAGATCTTTGGGACAATGGACACTATGAAGCACTGTTGGGTGGGATTTTTCTGTACTTTTTGAATAGTCCAACACCCTCTTACTTGTGTTTCATAGTTCTCGATCTCCCAATCATATAATTTGGTGTCTGAATTATAACCAACTGATTCTTGGTTACCTAAATGAAGTTCTCCATGGATATTTGGTTCTGCACAATCTTTATTGTTTTGAATCTGGTAGAGTTGTCGAACGTTGACTTCTTCATCGATAGGTTCAGTCCAAGGTTCCCCTTGAGATGGATGAATGGGTACAATGACCTTTTGTCTATTTCCTTTTAATTTGATTCACTCCTTGTCCAGGGATATCGATGCTTTCATATTTCTACCCCAAGGTCGACCGACTAACGCTGGGAAGGAACTAGATCCTTCTTTTGGGTCAATGATTTCGAAGTCGACCTTGGTTGAGATTCCTTTTATAGTTGTGTCAACATTTTTCCAAAATCCAATAGGTTCAATTAGGCCCTGGTCAGCTAGTTTCAATTATATGCCTGACTCATAGAGTCGAGGTCTTCCCATTTGGTCCCAAGTGTCACGAGTCTTGATGTTTACTTGTGAGCTGAAGTCGAGCACTACTTGTCGGACGTGGTATCCTTCAATTTCCAGGTCGACAAGTGGGTCGGCATCACCTTTGTCTTTTTTATTTAAGCTACAGATGTTCTTTGTTTGTTTTTCAGAGTTGTTACATTTTAATTCATATAGCAAATCAATGAACTGAGATACTGAGTTGTCTTTTTGTACGAGCTGGATTAATTCATTTATTGTGTTATGTCGAGTGTCATGAACTTGTTCTTGTCGTGCAATTTATTTGAATACATTGGTTGCTTCTTTGTATGTTTGTTTTTATTTCAGTGGATCAGGATAGAAATTTTTCTCTTTTATTTTACTGATTCTTGGGTTATCAGCTCCTGTTTTTGTTCCTTGTCAAGTTACAATATGCAAAATTTTTGTGTTTATTACATCATTTTTTTGCACACAGGACAAGACATTAACATTTTTCTTTGTATTTATTTTTTCCAACATGGTAGGGAAATACTCTAGTGAGTGATCCCCTAATCCATAGTGAATACAAAATTTGAGGTCAGTTCTGTCTCTATATGGATAGTCTACATACTGATATCCCTCTTTATAACATGTAAAGCACGGGATGGGTCGACACGGTCGATTGTCGTGATTCCCAAGGAATCGACCTCTTCCTCTGTAGCCTACACATTGATTGTTGTATCAGCACTCGTATCATTGACCATCATATCTCTGACCATTCTGATCATTTGCTAAATTGTTTTTCTTGTTAGTTTGCGCAACTGCGTTGGTTTGGTAGACTACATGATAATTTTGTCGGTTCTTTAGGTTCAAATGGCAGTCGGATGTAATTTGATTTTTGGTTTTGTAGATTGCATACCAGGATGCCTTTCCATTCTTCATGTTGAACAGGGAGTCTTTTTTTGAGTGGTCCCTGTGTTCCTGGCAGATGTCGCAAAAATATTTCATCTGCATGAATCGAACGTCCTGTCGGTGGTATTCCTGTCGACAGTTGTCTTTGGAGTGTCCGATCGTCGAGCATTTTGTGCACCAGATCTCTTGATTCTTGAGGTTTAACTCCTTTAAAGACTTCTATACACTCTTGAGTTGTTCTTCCAATCTTTGGTCTGTGGGGTAAGCGGGTATGTCCTCGTCCATCTCCACTTGAAGATATTTTGTTAGTGCATATTCGTAAGATTTGAATGTTTCCAGACTGATGTGTCGATGCACTTTTTGAGATAACCCTACAAAAAACCATTGGATTAGTAACTGTTCATCTATAACATAGTCCAGCTGGCTCAAAAGGTCTTTCCAACGCTTATCATAGTCGCGGACAGTTTCCCCTGGCTTCTGTGATGTAGTTTTTATTTGTTTCGCTGCCAAGTGTTTGGCATTTGGAGTTTTGAAAAATGATAAAAATTGCACCTTGATCTCGGCTTTGGTTGCTCTAGGTTGTCTTTCTAAAAAGTTCATATACCATGTCAATGCCCTTTTCCTCATGGCACTAGCGAACTGTGCCATTTGTCTATCTTCATCTATAACTTGGTTGGCCTCCCAAGTCGACTTGCAGATGAAACAGTGTCATCTAGGGTCCTCATCCCCCTCATATAGAGGAATGTGAGCTGATCCATGACCCATGTCTGAATCACTGTCACTGCTCTCAGGAGGTGGCGGCAGTGGAGGTGGGGGTGGGGGTGAGGGTGGTGGGGTTATTGGTTTATTCGACTCTATGGGACTATGGTCGATGGAACTGTCGTTCCCGTCGGTTGTCGATTCTTTGTCAACTGGCATTCGGTTGATGTCGAATTTTGCTGTTGATGGCCCACTACAACTATTTGTCCACATTTATGAGTGTTCTATGTCTTCTAAAGTTGTATGTGGCAAGGGGGGTGCTCCTTCATGTGTCGGTATAAGTAAGTGGATGCTTCAGTTGGAGGGTGCTGCTTGAAATATAACCCAATTCCCTTCCTCTGGTCAACGTATAATGAGGTGTCATCTAGTGTATGTTTCATTGTCTAGTCGACTCCATATACTAAAGTCACCAGCTTGTAGTCGGAGGTCCTCTTTGATAATAGTCTGTATCTGAGTACGCGGATTCAACAGAGAGAGGGTTGTTCCATCATGGGAATCTCTTAATTGGAGAGCTTATGGCTGCTCTATCCACAATTCTTTCTCCGTAGGGGACGCCTCTTGTTCCACGCCTTCTTTATGTTGATCATGACCCGACTCTAGTGGATTCTCTTCCTGGTCGGTCGCCATAGGACTTCTTTCTCTATGCAGCTCTAAGGATCTTTCTCTTCTTGCTTCCCTCCTCTGTTGTCTCTCTTCCCTCTCTATTTTCTGAATGTCTGACATACCTTCGTGTGATTCTATTCTCTTGAGTTCCCTTTTGGTTGACTTCTCATTACTGGTGAATGGTATCTATTTCTAGTCGACTAGAATCCATTCTACTCTATCTTGACATATGACCAGCTACCCCCCCATATCCTACCCGATGATTTTAGAAATCCTAGATAGTTCGGTCTATTTTCTTAGGAAGTATTCCCACTTCCTTTTCTTCTTTGCCCAGTTAGAGTTTGATGGTAGTTTGTGAAGTTATGGACAAGGTTTGACAATATGTCCTCCTCCCTTCTCGATCAGGAATTTGAATAGCAAGGTCGGTAAGGAGCACAGAAATTATTCGGTGAGATCTGTGTAAAATTTCTCCTTGACGGTTTCCATCGAAGTTCTTTCTTTGACTGCTTGCTCCTCATAGAAGTCATCGGCGATTTTCTCGAACCACTCCGACAAGTTTGTTCTACCTCCTCAGATCAATTTTTCCAGCAACTGTTGTTCTTTAGTCCCTTCCGGATTTCTCATCCAAGAGTTTCTTCAGAAGTTAGGGCACTGATTCTACAAACTTTTCATGTGTTTCGGTGAAGAATATTTCTTTTTCTTGTGTGATTGTTAATATGTTCTTTCATGCATAATTCTGCAAATAATTTGCAACTTTATGTTCCCACCAGTCCTTAATCTCCTGTTCTGGTATCATCTGTTTGCATACATTTCAGACATGTACTACCGGCAACGGAACCAATGTTGTAATATCACAGATCACATAAGGTTACTGTTGACGGGCATATGTGACTATGCACGTAACGGGGGAAAACAACCCAGAACGAGATCCTTAAAGCAGGCTCCAAGCTGTTTGGGATGGTTGTTCCCGACAGGTTTAAAGGCTCTGTTAGCCTGAAAGTCTATGAATAAAACTAAGCTATGGTTCCATTTAATTAAATCTACAAAATACCTTCGTATGTACAAATTAAACTAGTTAATCTGATTACTAATGAATTAATAATATTACTAAATTAAGCTATAAATTAAATCTACTCAATAATAAAAAATTAATCAAATATTGACATGTTAAATGAATTACAAAATCGCATTATAAACATATATACATTATTCATAAAAGCATAAAAATACTTGACATTGATGTAAATACAACGATCTGGTTCAAAAAGATTTTCAAAAGTAAAAGAAAAACTACTATTAATCTGCTCTAAACAATCATATCCCGATCGGGAGCGTAGAAAAACAGTAAACTGAAATCGAATTACCAATAATCCTACTGTGTTAACAATATTGCTAATATTCAAAAGGAATTCGAAAAACTTAAACAAGATCACACAGCAGAAGAATATACCATATATATAATGATTACAACACCAAATTATAACATGATATATATATCAGCAAATCGAAAACAGCGTAAATCGACAGAATAGATGTGATGTATTTGCAAAATTCATCAAAGGAATAATGACTGTTGGGCTCTGATCTATCAGTATTAATCAGAACTTGAATTTAAAATCAATCCGGGTCTGTAGACTTTGAGACACATCCAGGTTTAGGACAGAGAGGCTGGACTCATTTGGAAATTAGCTAACTGGAATTGAATCTACTAACAGAAACTAAAATACTGCAACTCACAGAGACAAAAATCCTTTTACAAGGGTGACTTCGTTTGTTTCATTTTAAGCACACAGTAATTGATTTGTGAAAGCACAAAGGACTGAGGTAAAAAGTAATTTAAATAACAGATCTATAACCCTAGGATCAAACTATAGAGTTCTACCAGCGCTGAAGGAACAATTACTAATCAAAATCTCTTACAAGACAGTATTCGTAATTTGTAAATGTCCTTTACCATTTCACCATTGGATAAACAGCAATATATAATGAATTAAAATCTTGGTTTAAACCTTCAACGCATTCAGTCTTTAACCATTGAAAAGAACAGAGTTTATCCAATATTGCCAGTGATATACAGCACAATAGAAATTGTAATTTAAACCGTAACATGAAAGGAACAGAGCATTAATAGAATAGATTGAAAACCTGACTGAACTTGTTCTACGATTTATAAATTGGAAATTACAAGAAAACGCATACCAATTACACGATTTTAAATAGCTAGCACCAGAATGAAATCGTTGCAACCATCAAATCAATCTACTGGCAACGTGAAAGTGTGAGAGTTCGACAATGGGGGCCCTCCAAAGCCTTGCTCAACACACAGTGAGAGATTCACAGAACTAAAACTTTATATTCATTCACCAGAATTGTTTACACAGTAATATCACGCAGTTTAGAAGCACGAGTGCATTCCTCTTCAAAATCGTGATCCTTTCTTCATTGTCTTGTGAATAATTTATACAAATTCAAACTCAAACTGTAAATGCTATAAACCTGCATCTAATTAATGATAATAGCTAATGAGATCATCTTCAGAATCATGGAGTTCAACAAAATCAGTATTGTTCCTCCTTTTGTGCTGGATGTGGAACAGGTGGCCATCTTTGACTCTAGTTGACTCGACATCTGCACAGGCCATCTCACCTAACTGTTGTATGTTCATCCATCTGTGGACATTACGGATCCATTCTTTATCTTCTATTTCCCTCCTAGCTGTCCTGTAATTACTCAACCTTGGAGGAAATACGGGAAGTTAGTACATCCCGTAGTCTAAGTAAAAAATCCTAGTTTAAAATGCTTAAAAAGTCACAAAACCCAATTTATTAACAAGCAATGACATAATACCTCTTTAACCAAGGTTTATAGATGATCTTTAAATCTTTCTACTCAATATGGATGTTTTATGAAGGAAATAAAAGATATTCAAGAGGCAAAAAGGGGTCAAAAACGGTGCCCAACATCTCCCCCAAGAGAAAACTGTTGCATGTCCTCATGCCAAAACTTTGACCCTGTCAAAAACCAAAATTTTACTGTTGATTATCCTGCCTTTAGTATTCAGTCTGTGATGATGCATCTGTTGATGCCCGAGATGCATAGAGGATCTTCAACCTTTCATACTTAGCCTTGTAAACTTTTCTTTGCTTGTACCATCTATAGGCTTGCTTAGTGATGCGTGTTCTCTGAACCTTTAGCTTCCAGTTAACTTCCTTTAACTTCTCATTCTTTTGTTCAAGTTCCTTTATCTCAAGTTTCAATCTCTTGATCTCCTTACTATTTTTGGAAGCTTTCTTTTTCTTCATCTTTATTGAAAGCTGCTCAGAAGTTGTATCCATACCCAATTCTCCATGCTCTTGTGCTGAATACTCTTTTTCCTCTTCCATAGCCTACTGTTCTGAAAAGAGAGAACTTGAACCTTTGGGTAATTCCTGTTTTAACTGCTTTCCTTTTTCTTTTTCCTGCTGGTCTAAGAAGAGGTTGATCTTCTTGGTTTGCCTGATCACCTCATCAGGATCTAGAATATCCTGTCCTGTTTCAGCTGCTAGATCTTCTCTTGGACTCCCCAAGGTCTGTACATGTTCCTCATCCTCTAATGCTGATTGGCTCTGAACTTGCTTGTATTTTATTGACTTTCTCTGATAGGTGGTGAAGAGCTGATATTGTTTTTGATACTGTTTTTCTTTCTTCTTCACACTTATAGTTTGTATCCTTCTCTGAGGCAGTTTTGAACTTGTTGCCTCAGAGCTATCCTCATCATCAGTAATCAGCAATACTTCCTTCTTTTTCTTCTTCCCCTTCGGCGGTTTTGAGCTTGTTGCCTCAGGGTATGTCAGCATCAGCAATTCATCTTCCTTTGCATCTCCTTCAAGCAACTCTTCTTGATTTTCAAATTGATTATGAGCTAGGAATTATGTCCATGTCACATTCTGCTTGTGTAATTCATACTGGATAATGATTTTAATAAGACCACAGTGAAAGAGACTTGTTACCTTATCTTTTGGACGCCTTTGGACAGATTTGGCCATCTTAGTTAGGCTCTGAAGCAGGAAGTAAGGCATATTAATTTCACATTCCCCTTTCAAATGTTGTAGCATATTGATGTGATAGAGGTAAATAATGCTAAATCTGCCTTCACATGTAACAAATTTCTGAATGATGTAAACTATCTCATCCCATGGATGAACTAGCCAACTTCTTGGTATCCCTTTTTTCCAATTGACTGATCCTGCCCTAGACCTGCATAAAAATGGCATCCATACTTTCTCTTTAAATTGTTTTGTCTTGAAAAACCTTTCCCCCTGCTGTGGCAGACCGGTGACTTGAGCTAGAATGTCTTCTGACAGTCTAATTTGCAAGTTTCCTACTCTAGCTCTTTCTCCATTGAAGGTCTCAGCAAAAGCTAAGATAGCTTGCTCATTGTGCCCATTGAATTTCTCAAAGAAATTGATCCACTGTTTATTTGCAAAAATTTCAAGGCAACTTTCATGGATATCATTTGGATTAAATGTTGCTGGTTCCAATCTAGCTGACATTTCGATTTTAAATTGAAAACTAGAGCCTTTCAACCTTTAACTCTGTTTCTATCCTCCTTTGCTACAGGAATACTCTGAATTTGTGGAGTTTTTGCTGGTATAACACAGAGTATCTAGCAAAGAAAAAGGGTTTAAGCTTACCTCTTCTCTGGTGTAACCATTTTTACTTCTTCCTGTACAATTCTCATAGAGATTGGTGTATCCACGATTTCTCTTTCACTGGCTGCCTTCTTTCCTGTGCAATTATCCTCAGCAAATGGTATCTACGGCCTCTTTCCACTGTTAATTGTCTTCAGCAAGTGGTATATGCAAACCTCCTGTAGCTCACGGCCTTTCTTACTGTCAATTTCCTTCAGCAAATAATGTTTTCAACTTCCTGTAGCTTACATCCTTTCTCACTGTCAATTTCCTTCATACAGCAATCGATTTCTTATGCAGAAGCAAAAATTAGACTCGGCCTCTATGAGAATGACCAAATCGTGGTATATAAGGCAGAAATCGATTTCATTTATGCACTGTAGTGGGCATCCTTCCACGATTTCTTTCCATCATTTTATGATATGGTATTTCCATTTGTTTATTTACTTAGGACAGAAATAAAAGTAAGGTTTTAATAAACATATCAATCTCTTTATATGCCCAATGTTTAGTATATAATTTGGCAATATATTCTTCAGTTTGTCATATATTTAATGTTTAATAAATAGGCTGTATAAAAGAAGCTTTCTTTTCTCTCAAAATAAACCTTTTTCTTTCATAAAAACCATGCTGAAGATGTATATTTGCCCTGTTTTCTTTCAAATTAACCA
>LPNX010330236.1:117548-143725 GCA_001517045.1 Pseudotsuga menziesii
ATGTGAAAGTGTGAGAGTTCGACAATGGGGGCCCTCCAAAGCCTTGCTCAACACACAGTGAGAGATTCACAGAACTAAAACTTTATATTCATTCACCAGAATTGTTTACACAGTAATATCACGCAGTTTAGAAGCACGAGTGCATTCCTCTTCAAAATCGTGATCCTTTCTTCATTGTCTTGTGAATAATCTATACAAATTCAAACTCAAACTGTAAATGCTATAAAACTGCATCTAATTAATGATAATAGCTAACGAGATCATCTTCAAAATCGTGGAGTTCAACAAAATCAGTATTGTTCCTCCTTTTGTGCTAGATGTGGAACAGGTGGCCATCTTTGACTCTAGTTGACTCGACATCTGCACAGGCCATATCACCTAACTGTTGTATGTTCATCCATCTGTGGACATTAAGGATCCATTCTTTATCTTCCGTTTCCCTCCTAGCTGTCCTGTAATTACTCAACCTTGGAGGAAATACAATAAGTTAGTACATCCCGTAGTCTAAGTAAAAAATCCTAGTTTAAAATGCTTAAAAAGTCACAAAACCCAATTTATTAACAAGCAATGACATAATACCTCTTTAACCAAGGTTTATAGATGATATTTAAAGCTTTCTACTCAATATGGATGTTTTATGAAGGAAATAAAAGATATTCAAGAGGCAAAAAGGGGTCAAAAACGGTGCCCAACAATGACAAAACATTAATATTTGCAGAAAAGGGGAACAAGATCAACTGATATCAAGAATACACTTGCATAGTATTAAAATACTGTAAATGTATATAGATATCACCAGTCTTAAATATGTTGTAACTACTGGAAAAAAATTGCCTCGAGTCACAGAGAATAATTACAGTGATCCTGCCATGTCTTTTCTCCCACTATCGACCCCCAGCTGAGAAGAAAGAATCGCTCCAACCTCCCAGCAATCATGCATTTTGATCTTCTTGAAGAAATAATTCCTCAAACAGAGCAAATCCACCCCTTGGCAATCAAATTCCAGTTTGCTTAAATAAACAAAGATCAGAAGAAATGAAATCCAAATTGAGCTTTGCTCTAGCGAATTTCTGGAAAGACCCGTTTCTTTGCCGGCCGTAACTGCAAACATTATGTTCAGAGGATACCAAAAACCTCTTAGAATCCATCACTTTCTGGGGAAATCTCCATGAGTAAAGATAAATGGGCCTGTTCTGGAGAAAACCCATGTGGCGGATTTTTGAGATCTGTCCCCATTTATGAGAAGTGAAGCCCGGAAAAAAGCCTGCCTATTTAGCTACGCGTTTTGTAACTAGCCGAAAATGAAATTCGTGGCATACCTTCCATCCTCCACTTCAGGGATAACTCAGGTGGTTTTACAGTAGAATAACTTCATCGTTTTTTATCTAAAAAACATGAAATAAAATTCCAATCAGTTCGTTGATAGATGGAAGGATCTGCAACGAAAATGTTTTGAGAATCCCGGGTATGATCAACCCTTGATGATACCATCATCAACATTCGATGAATGTGACCTCTCATGTCGCCGTGGTTACCTCCTTTAACCTGCATCATTCCGAAAATCATAAATGCGAACAATTTTTAATATGGCGATTGAATTACTGATATTGTGCATTCTATTTTCCACATCAATTCTAGTAAAAGATATTTATGAAGAAATGATAGCATAGAATATTAACCGACTCCTTTTCCACTCCATGTTTAAACTGCACGATAAAACAACAGAATTATCATGAAAGATAAATGATGGAGAATCAGAGACTTCCCTTTCATGCTGGACGTGGTGTAAATTCAGAATGACCGTAGCCATTTCCTTCATAGGCTGGTATGTTTAACCTCACAAAAGGAAATCCTTCGTGAATTCGCGATATGTTTTCGATTCTAGATTGCAATTGTTCTTGTATTCCTACAATTTCTTCGCCCTAATCCACGCAACTACTGATCTGGATATACATATCACTGTAGACTGCAAACTATCTATAGTTTTTATGATGCATCGTGGCATTCTTTGCTTGACAATTTGGCGATATAATAGTAAGTAGTCTCTGGCATGATCCTCAACATGAGCTTTAGGCGCTATTTCCATGTAGTATGGCGAAAACTACGTGATCTGTTATGAACCCACATTTTGAATGATAGCCTTCTCTCTTTATGCTTTGAGCTTCTTGTAATGTGGCAACAATATTTTGGAAATTGCCATGTTGTCCATCCACTTATGGCGATTTATGAAAACAAGATATGGCATTAATTGCAAAAGTGTTGAAAGCTTTACTACCATAAATCTCCTTTCAATATAAACATCATATTTTAATCCATGAAATAATTCTTTATTGATGAAAATACTCTTTTGGTTGTCGTTTCATATGGAGAATATCCAATAATATCCATGGTTACTTTATCTTTCACCCATGTGAAGGAATGTCCACCAATATTACCAATACTGAGAATGCTCATATTGTTTGGGCTCATGCATATTCCAAAATAAATAACTCTCAATGACATCCAAGCATCCATCCTTGGCCTTTTGAATAAAATGCATCCACATCTTACTGTATAATAGTTTCAACCTTTAGGAATGGGAGACATGGGGGGAGACATGCTATGCGAAATACAAATCCCATAACCCATAGTATCAACCTCAACCTCTACATGCAATAATAAATATGACATATGAGGCCCATTATAAGAATCAAGATCAAATAATAAGGTTGTTTTATGCGTAATTCTTAGATTGAACAAAGAGCCTTGGAAATATAATTTGAATGAACTTTGATAAGATGCCAAAAATACAATAATCAACCTTCCAATTTCAAAATCTTAGCAATATTTACGATAATAAAATCACATAATAAAATCAAATGATAAATATTTGGATAAGATTTCAAGATTAGGTTATGATAAAAGGGTATACAAATTATTAACACTTACCCCTTGATTTTCAATGCAAATCCAAAAATAATAATTTCAACGTAGTGATTTTGTCAACTAATCCATAGTTCGCAAAGGTTTTTCCTAAAAAACATTGAATTTCATTGTTTCAATAGCTTCTAAAATGTCACCATTTCAGTATCTGTAAATTCTTTAGGTTTGCTATATGAAATTCAAACATTTCATCAAAACAAAATACAATTGTGTTTGATGAAATAATGTTTTTTTAAGGCTGTTGAGTGGGGGCACAACAGTTACCAATAATACACACTAAAACATACATATAAAACAGAGACAAGATATAAGAACAAAATAGGTGAATTAACAGATTATATTACATGAATGAGTCCATACAACATAGAGAACTGAACTAAGTTCTCATCTGGCTCAACATCCTAATATATATGATTACAAAACAATTACAAAATAGCTACTTGTTGGTTCTGTGAACTGACACGAACTTAGGTGGCCGACCTAATCTCTAGTTTAGTTGGCCTACCGACTTAGTCGGTTGATCGACTAAGTCGGCTCATCAACTTAGTCGGCTGATCAACTAAGTCGGCTATCATTCAAGTCGACTTATCGACTTGCTCCTTCTACATAAGAAAAATGAAGTAAAGCAGATATATAAAAACCAAATATCAACCACCTAAGGAAGACTTGGAAAACACCTAGCTTGGGAGGACACAATGAATGGAAATCACTGAAATAATCAAAGGCAAGTGACAAAACAACACTATTCAGAAATAGAATGGGACATACGGTATCTAGAACTCTGATAACTGATTCGGACAACTAGCACTTGGACCTATCACCCAATAGGAAAATCCACTTCAAATTGATAAATGAAAGACAATCCAACCAATAAAAACTCAAGGGCTTACCAAAAAGCATGAAGTATGGTTAACATGGCTATCAAACCTATAGTGCAATGCTAGTACTAAATACCACTAAGCAAGACAAAATCCACAGAAGGACAAGGACAAGAAACCCAACCCCAAAAATTTTGTTGCTCAGACTTGTACGTGACTGTTCACAAGAGAAATCTGTGTATTGTACGCGACTGTCTAATACAACAACCCACATACACAGACCTCTGTACGCGACTGTGTAGCACAACAACCCGTGTACAGGAGTAAAATTTTTCAACAAATGAAAAAATTATAAAGGTTTTCAAACACCACTATAAGTCTGAACCAAGACATAACACCACACAGTGAATCAAAGCAAAGACTGGGAAATGATCTACAGAGTTAACCCACAATAGGCTGGGCTCCCCAGCGAAATCGCTAGTTTTGCTATTCAGGATTAAACAACCTTGTAACCTAGGGTCTGGGGTTACCAACTTACTTCTAAACTTGAAGACAATTAGCTTTAGTAAAGTACATAAAATAAATAGGAAGAAATATTGGACTCACCCGATTACTGACGGTTGATCCAAGCTTGATCTTCTTCCTCTCTGCTTCTATCCAAATATTTCAAGGATGCACCTCCTTCACCTACAAAGAGAAAATTATCCAACTACAATCTTATATATGTATATGTGATAGGTTAGATAAACAATATATATAATGCTTAATCAAATATATTCATCAACCATAATACATGAAGGAGACTCAACACAATGCTGGAAGAAGAATTCTCTTTATTAACAATCAGTGAATGAGATAAGTGTACAACCCAACTCCTGAGACAAGGACTTTGCAACCAAAGGACTCTAAGTTCTGTTGCTCCAAGACTTCTGAAGATACACCACCAACATAACTTTGCTCTCCAAAATTCATTCTTTAATGCTCTCCCCAAGGCGTCTATTTATACTTTGGGAAGTAGAGTGGTTTCGAAGGTTGAGGGGATTCAGATAGTTGGGGTAGTTAATGATTAGGGCCCAACTAATCTCCATTAATCATGATTTATATTTTTTTAATGTCGAATGTATATGTACGCGACTATTAATATAGGCAACCCGCATATGACACGCGAGTTTCTTAAAGGAAACCCGCGTATGCTGATGTACGCGGGTTGAAATGGAGATAGTCGTGTATAATAAACGAGTTGTCAACTGGAATAGTCACATACATACACGGGTTTCAATGAAGATAGTCACGTATGCCAATCAACACTTAGAAAGATCATATGGCAACTTGGTTGAAGGATAAATGCATCTCATGTCATGCCCATCTATAGTGTTTTGGAAAACTTCAATCCTAAAATGTCCTTTTGTGTACCAACATAGGGAATGTCAGCACTTGGACGGATAAGTGCCATTTGGGTTGATAAAAACACCCAATTAAGTTTGTCTCAAGCTTGAGTCACTATTTGGGAAGACTGATGAAATGAGAGGCCATCAACTTGAGAATGAGCTAATTTACCTGAGCCGAGCTCACTATGATACCATTGAAGGCTTCTTTACCAAGTTCAAAGCGCTGGTACTTCAGCTAAAATAGTGTGGCATAGAGAAGAAATATGATAAACTTATCTTTTCCATCCTTTCTAAGCTAAGGCCTGATTATTTTGTGTATGTTTCGACATTCCACTCAAGCAAGCTTACATCTAGAAATTGGAGGATGCTTGTGCTAGAATACTTCATGGATTATTTGACTCAGGAGTAGGACAAACCCATAAAAAAGGTTACCATCAAATCCATGATAGAAAAATCCCTTGCTTCTGGCTTATCAAATCAAACGAAAGGCAAGAAGAAAGATTTGAAGCAAAGGGAGAAAGAGAAGAAGCAGTCAAGTTCAGAAAGCTCCAGTTCTACTAATGGTAGTTTGAGATCCAGGAGGAGAAAAAATAGAGAGAGACCACATGTGGTTATTTTATAGGTTCACATCTTGAAATATCTTGCTTCATAAGTAATATGTACATCATGACCAAACTCCTTGAGGAGAACCATATTGATCTTCCATATTTTGCAATAGGATGGGACTGCAAGCAAGGAATTGGTAATCCTGAGCATGCATGGGAGCATAGGAAAGGAAGTGGTATATCTATGTTTCTGATGTATTTTTTTCTGATTTAATTTCTGATATATCATAATCTGAATCCTCCATCTCTTCCTTGGAAGAAACCCCAATCAGTTCACCAAAGCTTCCTCCCAAAACTAGTCATTTTTTGCTAGTTTCTGATGAGTCTTCTGAAAGCTCTTTCCCAATCCAATCATATATTTCCCATTATGATTATGGAGGTGATATATAGGCTTATATACATCCTATTACATTCATATACTAATTTCCACAACCATTTAATTACCAAAATACTCGACAACCCTCAAGTTCACTAGTTGGAAAATCTCAAAATTGCCTAGTTTCCAATGCTATGTCACTTGTATGTGTTGATTTTATGTCTTGTATGTATTTAATTGGATATAAATCCATATAATTGGCCTTCATGGGACATTTGTTTCATATTTATGGACTTGGTTTTGCAACCCATGGTTCAAATCTCAAGTCTTCAGACCCTCCAGGTTCGCTCAATTGCAATTGAGATCTAGTTGCTCACTCTTCTCTCTCTATGGACCCATTCACTCATGAAGACACCATACCTATGATATTTTATTTTTTATATGACATATATTCTGATATTTCAGAGCCTCATGATATTTGTTACATATTTATGAAGGTGATTCATCAAATTGGAAAGAGGATGCATGATTTTATTCATGATATGGCGGTTACACATGATGCAGATTTTGTTGAATCTTTTGATGTTATTTGGGAAAGAGTTTGCAGAGACATATTTTTTATGGTTGATCATTCTATTATATCAGAGTATGCTTGCAGAAAAATACATTCTTATGATTCCCCTTCATCATAAAATGATGACCATCAAAGGGCCTCTCCACATGATCTTTGTCTACAACACTTTGATGCATTGATGCATGATCTTGGCATCCACAACATATTCACCAAGACCATCACCAAGAAGTTGTTATTTCATCTCATTCAAGTGAAGAAGAGGACCTGTTGAAGACCTTTTTTTTTCATCTCTTTCATATCCATTTTTGAGGGGAGGTTTTTGTCCCATGAAGTTTTCCTCCTTACCTCGGTTACATGGATTAATAAAATTTTGTTGTAAAATGTGACTTGTGCCTTAGTTGCCAAGGCCTTAATAAATAATTTGGTATAAGTTGTACTAAGTTAGGATTAAGGGGGGGTGTTAGAGAAATAATATACCTTAGTACCACAGTGATTTACCTAGGATACATAATCATTTTCTGTGTGCTTATGTTGTATGGTCTAACTTAGGCTATTCTGATCAATACAAGTAAAATAGGTGATTCTGGCTCATTAATTGATAGTTTAGGTGCTCTACTTTCATCATTATATCATCCAGGCCCCTGTATTAATTGAAATCCAGCTCTTATTAGGGGCACTAGTGTGTGAATGTGGTTGTTTTTTGGTCTTCTTGGGCATTTATTTGGCTCCTAGAGACTCTCCCACTCACCCATGCATTCTCCCATGCTAACATTCCCTCATTTATGATCCATACATTCTTCTTACATGTTCATACATGGATTCGTGACTTTTTGGTTAGGTTTGGGATCCTATTGGTCAACCTAGGGGGGTTTAGGGGTCAAATCCTAGCCTTACACTTGTATGCATTCACATGGCCTCCAAGGGCTCATGAATTTTCCCAAATGTATTATAAATATGTACTATACACATATACAAGATGTACTGTAATAATATGATAAGTTATTAGCACCATTCACATGTTCAATTTCAGTCTCTTTTGTTTCTCTCTTGCATATTTTGTCAAATACTTTGAGTGTGAATATTGCTTTAGCTCCTAGATCTCACTAAGAAGCAATTGTCACAAGGATATCCAAGATAAGTTTGTGGTGAAATAGAAGATGAAAAATAGGTTAGGAAAACAAATGTTATGGAATCGAATGTGTCATGTATTCCTATTGGAAATTGGACATACCATTTAGTTGATGTTCAAGTTTGTATCCTAGAAAATGACATCACATGTTTGGTTGGATTGTCCCCCTATTTTCCTTCAAACTTTGGAATGTATAATGGTAACTTACCTTGCATGTTAGACCATGTTGGGTCATGCTTGATAGATTCATTAATTCCCTTTAGATAAATATGGGAGGTTTGATATAGCCATGAATGGTAATCATGTTTGGTCGAGACTTACCATTATGTTGGCAGGGTGGGCCTCTACTTGAAGTAGGATAAATTTCCTGGTGTGTGATGGGGAGTGTTGATAAAGGTGTGTCAAAGAAAAACACATGTGTGTGCATGTTGATAGGTGGACTCTGATGTCGAGGAAGAGGGGAAGGTGTAGCAGGAACTCCTCCTCTAATGGGAGGAATGCCTTAAATACTCAAAGAACGTTGAGAAGATGGTAGGTATTCTATGGTTCTAGATGTGAGGGAAAATGAAAACATAGTAACTAACTAAAATTCAACAAATTCATCAATATGATGGTCACAAATAACATATGCAAAAAATAGTGCATAAATGTGGAGTATTTGTTAAAAGATCATAAATGTGGTTTTTTATAGTATATATTATCGATTAGGAAGGGTTCTTTGTAATTTAAATAAAAACTAATGTGACCATATTTAATTTATCATCCTTATCATAAAAAATAGTCACTGGACCTTTCGATATCTCTCTTTTAGGATGGCTATGAACCCACGGATGATGGCTATTGAAGGTATGAATGAATAATTTATAATAAGGGGTATCGACGATATGTTCCATAAGGTCTAGAAAAATTTCCAATATTAAAAAAAATCTAATTCAAGTGTAAATTCATCCCATAGATGCCACTTGGTAAAAGTCCTAGTTTTTGGCCACTAAGTTACCCATGTCAAGTGTGGATGAGAGATTATTCCTTGAATGATCAAGTGTATCCTCTACAAAGATATGGGTGGATCAATGTGGCAAACAAAAATGTCTCAACCTTAGCTTTAGCATCCTTGGGAACTATGCATTCTTATCCAATTTTGATCACACTTGGCTATAACAGTATTTTTATTAGTCCCCTAAAATTCAACAACCACTAATGTTTCATATGAAACAAATTGAGGGGTATTGTTTGGATTCCTAGACCTAAATTCCTAACTTAAACTATAACTTGTTTTGTAACCTCTTGGTAGAGGAATTTATTTTACTTGTTGATTTTAAAGGGTCGGATTTGATTTAGGTGTAACAAGGGAGGTATTTTAAACCTCACAATGTTTCTAATTCATCAAGATCATTTTATGGACACAATATGAAGAGAATATATGAATGAAAAGAGTATTTGCATCCCCTTATGTGTGCTTTAAGTGAACAAACACATGTGTGATTGAAAATGATTGAAGTGACAAATGTTTTCCAAATTATTTTATAAGAAAATAAAGAAAGTAGACATGAACATATGGTTCATTACTCCTCGAATTATTTATTTAAAGTATAACTATTTTGTAAAAAGGAAAGTTAAACACAATAAATGTGAAAATCAAGGTATTTCACTCTTGTGGTCTTTTCAAATTTTCCAATATCACTTTATGGGAACAAGAAAATTAGCATACTAGGGTTCCAAGAGTTTTCAGGTCCCTTGTTTGTGTGAAGAGCGGATTTGATCTAAATTGATTTAAACAAGAAATAAATATCAAAGAGTCTACATTATATATTTTTGCAAGTTAAATAATATTTGTTATCAACCCAAATGGCACTTCTCCGTCCGAGTGCCGACACTTCATATGTTGGTACACAAAAGGACACTTTTGGATTGAAGGTTTCCTAAACACTATAGATGGGCATGACATGAGATGCATTCACTATCCAACCAGCTTGCCATTTTACCTTTCTATATGTTTATTTCCGTATGCGACTATCTCCATGGCAGCTCGCGTACATACGCGACTATTTTCTTTGACAACTCGCTTACTGTACGCGACTACTCTCATTGCAACCTGCGTACATATCTGTACATGGGTTTCCCTTATAGAAACTCACGTGTTATACGTGGGTTTCCAGTATCAATAGTCGCGTACACATCCATTCGAAATTAAAAATAATAAAACATGATTAATGAATATTTGTTGAACCTTAATCATTAACCAACTCAACTGTCTCAACCTCCTCAACCTTCGAAACTGCTCTATTTCCCAAAGTATAAATAGAGGCCTTGGGGAGGGCATTAATGGAATGAATCTTGGAGAGGAAAGTTATGCTGGTGGTATATCTTTAGAAGTATTTGGAGCAGCAGAACTCAGAGTCCTTTGGTTGTAGAGGAGTCCTTGTCTCGGGAGTTGGGTTGTACACTTATCTCATTCACTATTGTTAATAAAGAGAATTCTTCTTCCAACTTTGTGTTGAGTCTCTTTCATGTCTCATGGTTGATGAATATTTTTTATTAAGCACTCTATATATTGTTTATCTAACCTGTCATATATACATGTATAATATTATACTTGGATAATTTTCTCTTTGTAGGTGAAGGAGGTGCATCCCTAAAAGCTTTGGAGAGAAGCAGAGAGGGAGAAGATAAAGCTTGGATCAACCGTCATTAATCGGGTGAGTTCAACATTTCTTCCTATTCCTTTTTTGTACTTTAAAGCTGATTGTCTGCAAGTTTTAGAAGTACGTTGGTAACACCAGACCCTTTGGTCCTCTCCCAAGACAGGATGCACATACATGCGTGGATGCCCTTCAGGGTGGATTGGTCCAATATCTGCATTTTGACATGTTTATAGGATTAGAACTCTTATACATATGTATATATCTCTATATTTTAAAATTCATAAAAATTTTAAAATTTGAAACTAAAAAATTACCTAACTATCCCCATGCTCCTCCTGGAGGGAGGACAATGTCTGGATCACCACGAAAATCTATTCCAACATATGGAAACTACTCCAGTGCTGGCAACTGCTGCTCCCACCAAAAGTAGAATTTGTCATCATAGACACTCTGCACTGAGCCACCACCTCCCTGGAGGAGGAAGATATCTCTCCATCTACTCAGCCTAGGCTGACGAGGAGATCGAACTGGTAAGGGTATTGCAGGGCTCAATCTCAGCACTCTCTCAAAGAAGAAGGCTACTAGTATGCTAGAATATCCAAAATTCTTTCTACTTCCTCTCTTGCAGTTAGAGAGTTGTTTCTTCATAATCGGGATCACTCCCAAGCACCAATCATATAGGCCCCCCTGCATACAATCCACTGCTAGTCTCATCTGGTTCTGTGTAGCAAGGTGAAGAGAAGATGATCCTGCAACCCTCACTATGGTACTTTTCAATACCTGTAGAGGAAGATTACGTGTATGTGCAATAGGCATGCAACTTCCTCTCTTTTGTGTGCCTAGTGCACAGTATATGTCAATGTAGTTTTGGACACTTAGAGGGTCACCACCTCTGCTGGTACCTTCCAAGTTGACTGGAGCTCCCCGTTGTGATAGACCAGCGATGAATAGAAATCTTCTGAAGTAATATCTAAGGACTCACCTTGAAGGTCAAACATGCCCAAATCATGATCCCAGTAATTTATCATGAACTCTAGCAGGCGGACATTGGCCCGCATAGGTGATGTATAGAAAAACTTTAACAACCCACTTGAACGTAAAACATTCATAGTGGGGGCATCCTGGAGTGCTTCTTGATCCATATCTTCATGTTCACGCTCCCTCCACTCAAGCACCATCTTCAAACCTAGTAAAACAAGCATTTCAAACCTTTAGTTTCATGTAAAAATTTCAAAATTTGACCCTATATGCTTCTTGTTCACCTCACGCAGCACACACGACTGTCTAGTAAGGCATGTCGCGTACTATACGCGGCCGTCCTTCAGGTCAACCCATGTACAGAATGCATGTATGCGAGTTTCAATATAGCTAACCCGCGTATACAGTGTTCCTTTGTTGAGGGCGCTCAAAAATATAAAATTTGGGCTCAATTTCAAAATTTGCTAGGATCAAATTGAAGAGCTTGGGGTGTAGTATTACCTGACACTTGCGGATTTGGAATTGGTCCACTAGATTGTCCACACCAAGCAACTGAAGGTAGAGGTGAAAAATTGTCTTTTATGGCTAAAAATCCAAATGGTGAGTTTTATTTTTGTTTTTAAACTATTTATAGAAATTAGATTTCTCAAGTGGTTTTTTTCCCTATAGTTCATAATTCATCAAACTAATGCCATATCTTTTTGCCTTGTAACAGGTTTATCATCGTTCTAAGGTGTTTTTTGCTCATATAGGATGGTTTTTTTCCGTTTCACATGCATTTTGCATCTATACCTACTCCATCTTATACTTAATAATCAACATTTTAACCACAGACTATGGTATTTTTAACCATTAGCTCCTTGTCTTTACCATTGTTCTTCCGTGGATAGGGCTTTCCTCTCATGAGTATCCTCATTTAGAGCCTATGTTGTCTTTCGATACTCATGCTGCAGCTATCTTAGGTATAGGGGAATCCTTTAAGCTAATTTTCATGCCAAATGGAGCCTCATTTTGGTCTCTTTTTACAATATATCCCTTTATAGGACTCCCCACCCTTATGGAGTTTCTTTAGGCCCAGGTCTGACTCCTTAAAACAAAATTGATTCCTGAGTTAAATTGTCCATTCAAGATCATTAAGAATATGTGCATGGGAATCCACATTGGTGGTAGGTTATCTCTTTCTCGGACCATGCGGAATAATACGAGAAAGGATCACTCTCTTTTCTACGGAATTGAGAAGAGTATTCTCAGGCATAGGTTTATCACTTTTCTGGACCTGAGGGACTAAATTTATCGAAAATGAACACTCGGTATGAGCTTATTTTTCTCTTTTTCGTGCTCAGGACCTAAACATGAAAAAGATTATGAGTGTACTTTATGTCTTTGTCATGCTTGTTAAACACTAAAGAACAAAGCATCGAGTTTATTGTTGTAAGCCCCATTTCTCATACTCAAATGGATCTTTTCAAGTGATCTTGCTTTCCTTCACACTCGTAAAACTCAAGTTATATGATTCTCTTGAAGGAGTGTTGGGTAGGTGGTAATTTAACCTTTTTTGGACCTCCCTGACTAAGTACGAAAAAGGTTCACCTTTTCTTCTACGAAAGTTCAGAGAGTTCTTCTGTGGTATGTTTTAAACTTTTTCGGCCTCAGGAGACTAAATTGGAGGAAAAAGGACCCTGTGGAGACTTCTTTGGAGTTTTTAGACTCTCTAAATGTGAAAACACCAACTGAGCATGTACTAGTTCGGGCTCATTAAATCCACAAATCAGTGACACTATCGAGCAATGTTCCCTCTTCTCTTCAAGCTTGTTAAAAAATGAAGAGAGATCCAAGTTGACTTTCCTGGACTCGTTAAAATTTAACAGGGAAGGTAAGGAAGAAGTTTTCTCTTGGTTTTCAGTTAGTGGCATCATGTCATCCTTGAACATAGCACTCTCTGTCTTTTCTGATACCCATGTTTTAGTGTTCACTTTCAGTTCAGCTATTAATTCGAGTTTTTACTCCTCCTGTTGTCAATTCTACCTGGGGAATTTGATCATGTCTCCTACATGATAGATAAGTCTAGTTGTTCTATCGATAAAGTTAAAAGCTGCCTTGGGTCATCTCTGTGTCGTGCTCACTGTTCAAGGACTTGACTCAATGTTTGATCTATATCCTGATCCCATCATTATTTTATCTATTACCACTTGTGTCTCCCTTCCTTTACCCAGTTCCTAGTCACTCTTGTGATTCGTTGGAGGATATATTTCCTTCCTTATCATAGTATGGTTCTACATTAGCACTTCCTGACGACGAAGACCTAGAGTTTTGACGATCGTACCTCAGGATTCACTTTCATTATGGGTGAACTCCTTTGCTTCAGTTGTTAATTATCACCTATTGATTGACAAACTGTTGAATCTACTCCATGTTTGACTTCAATAACATCTATTCACATGGCTTGGATTGTACTGGTTCTTTGGGATTGTTTATGAAGACCTTAGTTTCCTATCTATGGGCTAAGTTGTGCAAGACTATGTTCTATCCGTTTACACAACTTCCAGATCTTTGAAGACTCATCATTATTGTATATTGTGGCTTCGATCCACCTTTGTAATATACGTGGCCTTGTACCCGTACTATATCATGCACTCAAATTTTTTAAAGGAGCTAGTGTTCCAGTATATTGAACATAGCATCCTCAGATATGAATTTGTATATGACATTATTATGTATTTGTTTCAGGTACTACCTCTGCTCCATTAGATTTCTGAGTTCTTCAAAGATAATGATTATAATAAATTTCAGCCATCGCTTCCCTCTGACCTCACACATTAGGGGGCATATGTTATCAACCCAAATGGCACTTCTCTGTCCGAGTGCCGACACTTCATATGTTGGTACACAAAAGGACACTTTTGGATTGAAGGTTTCCTAAACACTATAGATGGGCATGACATGCGATGCATTCACTATTCAACCAGCTTGCCATTTTACCTTTCTATATGTTGATTGTCGTACGCGACTATCTCCACAGCAACTCGCGTACATACGCGACTATCTTCTTTGACAACCCACGTACTGTACACAACTATTCTCATTGCAACTTGCGTATAGATCTGTACGTGGGTTTCCCTTATAGAAACTCGTGTGTCATATGCGGGTTGCCAATATCAATAGTCACGTACGCATCCATTCGACATTAAAAATAATAAAACATGATTAATGGAGATTTGTTGAGCCCTAGTCATTAACTATCTCAACTGTCTCAACCTCCTCAACCTTCGAAACTGATCTATTTCCCAAAGTATAAATAGAGGCCTTGGGGAGGGCATTAATCAATCATACTTGGAGAGCAAAGTTATGCTAGTGGTGTATCTTTAGAAGTCTTTGGAGCAGCAGAACTCAGAATCCTTTGGTAGAGGATTCCTTGTCTCAGGCGTTGGGTTGTACACTTATCTCATTCACTATTGTTAATAAAGAGAATTATTCTTCCAACTTTGTGTTGAGTCTCTTTCATGTATCATGTTTGATGAATATTTTTGATTAAGCACTCTATATATTGTTCATCTAACTTGTCACATATACATGTATAATATTGTACTTGGAGAATTTGCTCTTTGCAGGTGAAGGAGGTGCATCCCTGGAAGCTTTGGAGAGAAGCAGAGTGGGAGAAGAGAAAGCTTGGATCAAACGTCGTTAATCGGGTGAGTTCAACATTTCTTCATATTCCTTTTCTGTACTTTAAAGCTGATTGTCTGCAAGTTTTAGAAGTACGTTGGTAACCCCAGACCCTAGGTTACAAGGGTGTTTATTCCTGAACAACAAAGGGATGTAAGAGGAATTCCAAAGGTGATTTCCGTTAGGCAGATTTCAGCGATGTCGTTGAAGAAGTTCTGTAGGAAAGGTTGTCGATTGTATGCAGCCCATCTTTTGGAGTCAACGAAAAACGAAAGTCCTAAGTTGAAGGACTATCCTGTATTGCAAGAATTCATGGATGTTTTTCCTGATGAGATTCCAGGACTTCCTCCAAAGAGAGACATTGATTTTACAATTGAACCTATGCCGGGAGTCGCACTAGTGTCCAAGACACCCTATAGGATGAGCACACCAGAATTGCTAGACTGAAAATGCAGTTACAAGAGATGTTGGAAAAGAAATATATCAAGTCGAGTGTGTCCCTGTGGGGAGCACTAGTTCTATTAGTGAAAAATAAAGATGGGGCACTCAGGTTATGTATTGACTACATGAAGTTGAACAAAGTTACTGTGAAGAATAAATACACATTAACTCGAATTGATGATATTTTTTATCAAATGAGAGGAGTAAAGGTATTTTCAAAAATTGACTTGAGGTCTGGTTACCATCAAGTAAGAATCAAAGAGGAAGATATTAATAAGACAGCCTTTAGAACAAGGTATGGGCACTATGAGTTTGTGGTGGTACCATTTGGTCTCACAAATGCACCAGATACATTCATGTGCCTCATTAATAGTGTTTTTAGCAAATATCTGGACAAGTTTGTTCTTGTCTTCCTAGATGACATTCTTATTTATTCTAAGAATGAAGAAGAGCATGAAGAAAATTTGAGAATAGCATTGCAATTGCTAGGGGAGCATAACCTATATGCAAAGTTGAGTAAATGTGACTTTTATAAAGATAAAATTCATTATTTGGGTCACATTATCTTGGACAAAGAAATATTCGTGGACCTTGAGAAGATTGAGGCCATTATGAATTGGCCAACTCCAAGAAATGTGACAGATGTGATATCCTTTAATGGGACTTGTCAGGTACTATAGGAGGTTCATTGAAGGATTCTCCAAGGTCACACATTAAATCACTTCTTTGCAAAAGAAGGGGATAAAGTTTGAATGGACACCAAGATGTGAAGAAAGCTTCCAATGGTTGAAGAATCTTCTTACAAGTGAACCAATTTTGAAAATTGCAGACCCAAGAAAAGACTTTGTGGTGTGTACTAATGCATGCAATCAAGGAATTAGAGGAGTTCTTATGCAAGAAAACCATGTGGTATGCTATGAGTCAAGAAAGTTGAAGGAGCGTGAGAAGAACTATGTTACTCATGATTTAGAACTTGCAGCATAGTACATCTCTAAATATGTGGAGGCATTACTTAATGGGAAGGAAAATTGAGCTAAGGACAGACCATTGTGGTCTGAAATACTTGTTTGATCAACCAACTTTAAATGCTGGCAAGCTAGTTGGTTGGAATTTTTGTGTGAATTTGATTTTTAAATCAAACACATAAAAGGAAAAGAAAACAAGGTGGTTGATGCACTCAGTAGGAAGGTACATGAAATGAATGTGGCATCTCTTAGTACTTGCCAACCAGATTTGAGGCAACAAATTGTTAATCATATTGTCGAGGATGAGGTGTACGTGTAGATAAAGGACAAGTTGCAGCAGCAAAACCTTGAAAGGAAGTACGAAGGATGTTAATTGGAAGGAGACGAACTTCATACTTATAAGAATAGAGTTTATATTCCAAATGTAGGAGAATTGAGGAGGACTGTTATGGATCAAATCCATCAAGCTCCATATTCTGGTCACCCAGGATATCAGGGAACAATTTCTACAACTAGAAAGAAGTATTTTCGACCGGGAATGAAAAATGACATTGCTGAGTATATTTCTAAGTGCATGAAATGTCAGCAGGTGAAGGTCGAACATAATTACCCAGCAGGTTTGTTGCAACCTTTGCCAATCCTAGAATGGAAATGGGAAGTCATTTCCATGGATTTTATTTCAAGGTTGCCAATGACTACGAGACAACATGATTACATCATGGTTGTGGTGGACAAGTTAACAAAGACATCACATTTTATACCGGTCAAGTCCATGTATAAAGCCGATGCCATTGCAAATATTTTCATCAAGAAAATTTTTAGATTGCATGGATTGCCTAAGGCAATCATTTCTGATAGGGATACCAAGTTTACTTCCAATTTTTGGAAGGGTCTTTTTGCAGATTTGGGTACAAAACTGAAATTTAACACCTCCTGCCATCCTCAAATCGATGGACAAACATAGAGAGTAAATCAGGTGCTTAAAGACATGTTTCGCATGTATGTAATGGACAAACCATCCAAGTGGGAGGATTGTTTACACTTAGTAGAGTTTGCGTATAATAACGAGCAGCAAGCATCATTGGGTATAAGTCCATATGAGGATTTATATGGAAGAAGATGTAGGACACCAGTGACTTGGGATAATCCAGTGAATGGAATTGTGCTTGGTCCGAAATTGCTTAAGGAAATGGAACAAGAGGTTACAAAGATCAGGCAAAATTTGAAAGTAGCCCAAGATAGATAGAAGAGATATGCAGATAAGCATAGAGTGCATAGGGAGTTCAGTGTTGGGGATAATGTTTATCTTAGAGTGAGGGAAAGCAAGATTTCCTTGAATCTTGGGAGTTGTGCCAAACTATCACCTAGATATCGTGGGCCATTTGAAGTGCTTGAAAGAATAGGGCCAGTTGCATATAGACTTGCATTGCCTGCTAGCACTAGAGCTCATAATGTTTTTCATGTCTCTTTGCTTAAGAAATATGTACATGATCCTTACCATGTGATTAATTGGGATGTGATCCAGGTGCAACCCGAGGGAGAGTTCCAAACCGAGCCATTGCGCATCCTAGACAAGAAGGTAACAGTGCTCCGAAACTGAGTCGTTGGGAAAGTAAAGGTGCAATGGAAGCACTGCGGTCCCAATGAGGCTACGTGGGAGCTAGAGGATGCCATGAGAGTGGCACATCCATTTTTGTTCAATTTTGAAGAGCACCGAGGATAGTGCTAAATTAAGGGGGAGGGGAATGTAATATCCCGATTTTGACCCCTATTGCATTAAAATTGTACATGATGTAAATATCGTTATTAAATCATGGTGAGGAGCTCAATGCCAAGGCCCCACCATGGATTTAGTGTTTTATGTATTGGCAGTTAAAATTGATGCATATGGTTATCGTGCTAGCCAAGGACATTATAAATTGAGAACATTATGTAAATATGCAAGTAAATAAAATACGCACAACTATCTATGCAACGCAATGCAACAAAGAGATGGGGGCATGATTTCACAAGGAATAGGGAGGCAAATTATTCAAACTATTGATCCAATAGTGTTGAGCCAAATGTCAATGGGAGAACCCATAAAGTTGTCAACTACCTTTTTTGTCTTTTGTGCCCGATCATATATTTCTTCCAGAAATTGGTTGAGGTAGTTAATGCCTTGGGAATGGAAGAGTATGGCATTCAATTTTGTATTGGGGAAAGGCATCAGTTTTGGGAAATAATTTTGACTTATGGGGCAAGAAAACTCCAAGAAATAGATGCCCAAATCATTCCTCATTCACGTTTTCATTTCCCTCGCGTAGATGGAGCTAGCTAGGAGTTTCCTTCATGTTTTTCTGTTGTTTTCCTCATTCCTCCATGGCTGGGAATTCGTTTTGTGTTGCCCATTGAATGGGAGAAGAGATTCATGATTTTGGGGTTTGAAGAGGTCGTTTTTGCCCCTACAATGCCCATAAATGTTGTTGAATTTGTATTTATCTCCCATGGTTGTTTTCCCCATGTGCAATTTCGTTTTGGTTGCCAAACATTTTTCTACAAACCCAACATTTTCATTTTGTTGTTATGTGCATCCCTTTTTGGTCTGAAAGACTTAAGAGTCGAAGAGGCCCAGAATTGGCTTGATAAACCTAGTGAAGAGAGGAACCTCATAGAAAGATCAAGAGGGGTTGGTTATTCTTCTGTGCACACCCTGAAGAGCACTGGAAGGGAAGGTATGGCTTGAGGGACTGTGTAGCAGTGATGGTAATAGTTCCTTATGTTGGGTGTGTAGGTATTGTGGAGGCCAAGCTAGGTAGATCTTGTGTAGGTGTCCATAGCTTTGTGGTTGAGCTCACTAGCTTAGCAATTCTTCCTTTCCACTGCCTTAGCAGCTTGATAAACCCAATTGTATATTCGCTTCGTTGAACCTTGGTTGTATTTGGCTATGTGTGAGCCTGTTATTCCCTAGTTCCTCGTGGAAATCATGCCTAGCTCGAGGGTGGCAATGGTGCTGAGAGATTGATGAGCATACTGGCCTATGTTTGGGTGGAACGTTGCAACGACATAGCTAGTTGTGAGACAACTCATTTACAAGATAAGTGCTCTCTTGTATTTTATGTATTAATCTTGCAGTGCATTTGTTTATGAATTATTATGAACATATTGAATGTGTCTAAATGTATTTTCTTTCGTTGTAAATTTAGGTGTATTATGCATTTGTATTTGTATGATTTTATTTCAATGCATTATATTTTTTTATGTTCACGGGGTTAGATCCTCGGTTATGATAGTGGCATAGCAGTAGTCACATCCTCTCTCTCGGCGAGATGAGGGGAGGGAACGTGACAGGATTGAAAATGTTTATAGTTTATTACTGTAAAAAAATGAGGTGTTTTAGCAATTGACAATATCCAGAAAATATTTCCAAGTCATTGTCATTCGACACTGTAATTGCAGGTGTGTTCTACATAGATTTTTTTTTATTCTCTGAAGCTCAATTATTTTTTTCCATAGAAGATGACCAAGGACATAAGTTTTTTTTTTCAATAGAAAGAGGAGAATGCCTATAAATGTTGTACACCATTTTTTTCTTGTTTGCATCTATATTCATAAATGCTACAACCACAGAGAAAATAAGGCCATATAAAGCAAAAAACAAAAACAAAAAAATCGTAAAGTGCATGTTTTAGAACAACAAAAAATCAGATGTACTTAAAGGGCACTGATATGAAACATGGAAAATGATCAATCCAATAGGCTTAAAATGTAGTAAAGAAATTTGAATTGATATCTAGATTTGTCGAGAAATGATCAAAAAATGCCAGTGAAATGGTTGCAAGTCTAATTGTTTTTAAATTGAGATTCCTGGTTTCAGAAATGTGAGCAGTTTCTTTTTTGAATTCAATGTTGAAATCACCTACAAGCAACATTTCTACATCTGTGTAGTTGTTTGAGATAATAAAGTCTATTGTATTCAATAATAGATCTAAACATGTATTTGGCCGGTAGTAAATGTTGACCACCTTTCATAAAATGTTGGGGAGGCAAAGGACTGTAAGAATTGCTTCATACAATTTATCGTTTAAGAACTGCACATTAGCAGTGAATGTTTTTCCACCATTGTAACTCGTCCATGTAATGAATATTTTGTTATTAAAATGAAACTATCTGGAAAGATGGTGGTTGCAGGTGGCTTTTGCATGTGAGTTTCTTGCAAGCATAGTATGATATCCTGCATCAAATCAATGTCACATGCAACATCATGGTTGTGCAAAACCAAGATATGTGTGTTAAGTGTAGCAATTGCTAGGCATTCATGTGTTGGTATTGAATTTAGTCCATGTTGCAAGTCAAGTTTTCTTTTTTTTTCTAGTCTCTCTAACTTAGCAAGGACTTTTGGAGAAATAACAAATTTTTTCTACATAAGTTTGTTTACAAGATAAAGACAGTCAATTTTTCTGACACAAGACAAGGCAGCGTAAACAAGACCATGTTGGGTAACTCCGTTTGGGTCAAATTCAAGCCTTTCCATTGTCAAGCTTGGTGCTCTGTGTATTATACGTGCACATGCCAGTTGTATTGGGTATTGTACTCGCATTACTATTTTTTATTGTTCAGTGAGACTTGCGCCGCTACTCTCTTTAAAGGTGTCAAGTTTCACAAGATCGATGGCGTGTACAAGTGCATGGAGGTTTCCCGAGCATTTGAACCAACACTTGGGTCAGTGTAATAAATCCAAATGACCTCAGTGGGTGTTTATGTATAGTGTTTTAAAATTCATTTTGCACCGTTAACAAGGCTATCCTCAATAGAGTAGTTGCCAACAATAAGTTTAACAAGCATCTCCTTCCTAATAAGAATTTTAGAAGGAATATGAAGTTTTTTTTTAATGTCCACGTTTTTGTCAAAGGATTCAAGCTTTGCGTCAAAAGCTATGAATGTAAACGATTATGTTTGCATAATGTCTAGCATTTTTGCATTGTGTTGCTGCACATCTTTGTTGCAATAGTAGAGATATGGAAAGGTTGCATCCAAGGGTGGTGTCCTATGACAATGACTATTCAAAAATTCAATGTCATTATGTATTCACTACAGGAAGTTGAACAAATCTATTATGAAGAATAAATACACATTACCTCTAATTGATGATCTTTTTTTATCAAATGAAAGGAGCAAAGGTATTTTAAAAAATTGACTTGAGGTCTGGTTACCATCATGTACGAATCAAAGAGGAAGATATTCATAAGACAACCTTTAGAACAAGGTATGGGCTCTATGAATTTGTGGTGGTACCATTTGGTCTCACAAATGCACCCGTTACATTCATGTGTCTCATTAATAGTGTTTTTAGCAAGTATCTGGACAAGTTTGTTCCTGTCTTCCTAGATGACATTCTTATTTATTCTAAGAATGAAGAAGAGCATGAAGAAAATTTTAAAATGGCATTGCAATTGCTAAGGGAGCATAACCTGTATGCAAAGTTGAGTAAATGTGACTTTTATAAAGATAAAATTCATTATTTGGGTCACCTTATCTCAGACAAAGAAATATCTGTGGACCTTAAGAATATTGAGGCCATTATGAATTGGCCAACTCCAAGAAATGTGACAGATGTGAGATCCTTTTATGGGACTTGTCGAGTACTACAGGAGGTTCATTGAAGGATTCTCCAAGGTCACACATTAAATCACTTCTTTGCAAAAAAAGGGGATAAAATTTGGATGGACACCAAGATGTGAAGAAAGCTTCCAATGGTTGAAGAATCTTCTTACAAGTGCACCAATTTTGAAAATTGCAGACCCAGGAAAAGACTTTGTGGTGTGTACCGACGCATGCAATCAAGAACTTGGAGGAGTTCTTATGCAAGACAACCACGCCGTATGCTATGAGTCAAGAAAGTTGAAGAAGCATGAGAAGAACTATGTTACTCGTGATTTAGAACTTGCAACCATAGTACATCTCTAAAGATGTGGAGGCATTACTTAATGGGTAGGAAATTTGAGCTAAGAACCGACCATTGTGGTCTGAAATACTTGTTTGATCAACCAACTTTAAATTCTAGGCAAGCTAGTTAGTTGGAATTTTTGTGCAAATTTGATTTTTAAATCAAACACATAAAAGGAAAAGAAAACAAGGTGGTTGATGCACTCAGCAGGAAAGTACATGAAATGCATGTGGTCCAACCAGATTTGAGGCAGCAGATTGTTAATCATATTTTCGAGGATGAGGTGTACGTGCAGATAAAGGACAAGTTGCAGCAACAAAACCTTGAAAGGAAGTACGAAGGATATCAATTAGAAGGAGATGAACTTCTTACTTATAAGAAAAGAGTTTATATTCCAAATGTAGGAGACTTGAGGAGGATTGTTATGGATGAAATCCATCAAGCTCCATGTTATGGTCACCTCGGATATCAGAAAACAATTTCTATAGCCAGAAAGAAGTATTTTCGACCGGGAATGAAAAATGACATTGTTGAGTATACTTCTAAGTGCATGAAATGTCAGCAGGTGAAGGTCGAACATCAACACCCAGTAGGTTTGTTGCAACCTTTGCCAATCCTGGAATGGAAATGGGAAGTCATTTCCATGGATTTTATTTCAAGGTTGCCAATTACTACGAGACAACATGATTCTATCATGGTTGTGGTAGACAAGTTAACAAAGACATCACATTTCATACTGGTCAATTCCACGTATAAAGTTGATGCCATTGCAAATATTTTCATGAAGAAAATTTTCAGATTGCATGGATTGCCTAAGGCAATAATTTCTAACAGGGATACCAAGTTTACTTCCAATTTTTGGAAGGGTCTTTTTGCAAAATTTGGTAAAAAGTTGAACTTTAGCACCTCCTACCATCCTCAAACCGATGGACAAACATAGAGAGTAAATCAGGTGCTTGAAGACATGTTTCACATGTATGTAAAAGACAAACCATCCAAGTGGGAGGATTATTTAAACTTAGTAGAGTTTGCATATAATAACGGGCAGCAAGCATCATTGGGTCTGAGTCCTTATGAGGCTTTATATGGAATAAGATGTAGGACACCAGTGACTGGGGATAATCCAGTGAATAGAATTGTGCTTGGTCTGAAAATGCTTAAGGAAATGGAACAAGAGGTTGCAAAGATCAGGAAAAACTTGAAAGCGGCAGAAGAATTATCCCACAGCGCGACAGAATGCTCGACCTATCAAGCTTAACCAAATATTACACAACCTAACTAATAACCTCATAATTTACAGAGGTATATTATAAATCAAAGATAATTACAAAGATGCTGTAAATATTTTCTTACTGCCGAGCTTCAAATAATATAATTATAACACAAGTAAACAAACAAATTTCAGTATTGTATTATCAATCAAAAGATATTTAAAGAAGACTGTATTAACAACTTATATTATGGATTTAGGGTGAAAACCATGTAATACCAAATTTGATAACAGAAGCATGAAATCGAGGGTTTTAAGCCCCTTTTTCCAAATTATCTCTCGGCCTCATCAATTGCACAGTAAAGATAAACAAAGAGTTTGAAAATTTCCCAAATCCCACGGCTTCTTCAAGTATTTAAACAAAAATTAATATATACAATCAGGGTCGGAGCCGGAGTACCCCCGCACAGTGCATGGGTCTCATCAACCATAAAATTAATAACAAACTAAGTAACAGGTAAACCGAAACCCCAAGGGTTGCAGATCTTGACGACGCACCCACAAATGTCCCACAGGGACCAACAAGGAGGATATGCCATGGATAACCAGGGCTTACCGTTAACCTGTGAGTCGCCACGGTCTCGAACAAAACCATGCAGAGGGGAGAGCCAACACCTGTAGTCAATAGAAAAGCGTTGATGTTAAAAAAAAACTTGTTTACAAACTAAACAACTGGGTATTGAAATTAAAACTGCAATGGTAATGACTTTATATAAAAAAATGTCTTACCTTGTTCTGTACCGAAGCGCGACAACCATAAACAACAAAGTAACCACCAGCGCGAGGAGAAAGATAAATTTTCATCTACCGCAAGAAGGAGGAAGGTTACTGCACAGTAACGACCAACCACGATTGGGAGCAGCAAACACAGCAAACCCTTACCCTCGGTTCGTCACTACCTTTCCAACCAAGGAAACGATTTTACAGAAAAACCCTACGCCCAACAGTTTTGAAATGAAGAACCACACTCACAATGCCCAACTAAGAAAAGGAAACTGTTTACAGTCAAAGGGTGCGGGTTCGAGCTAGCTAAGACAGTGAAACCCTGAAGGAAGAACCGCTAACTTGTGATCAAACAGCAATAATTTGGGATGGCACTACATTAACATACTGTTGGACAAGCCCGCGAGGAAGATAACGAGCTGGGAGAATATCACTGCAGAGGAGCGGTGAAACATGGGTGCACCAACACCATCGCAGAGCGGCAGAAGGCCAAAAACTACGGAAGAGGTAATGAGATTAGGGTTCGAAGGAAAGTCCTTTATAACTGCGCAACATATGGCCAAGAGGACGCCACGTTAGACTGGTAAATATTTTGCATGCAGTGGGTATGAGTGTATAGTTCCGGCGGGCTCTCCATCAAATAGTATTACAATCATTGATAATCGAAGGGTCAATTATAACCCTTGTTTCAATGTCAAACTATCACAACGCTGCATGGAAAAATATAAGATTTGTTATTATTAACATTTTACCATAACAATCATCAGGGTCGTGTGGGAATTACGACCCTTACTCCACAAGTTACAATATCTATCAACTTAAACTAAGTGTAATCTAATGTATAACATAGCATGGATCGTTTTTTTTTACAAAAACGGTTAAAATTTAAATTAAAAGCTGGCAAATGGGCTGCCAGGGCCTACAGATTCAGATTTACTTTTCTGGTTTTCTTTTCCAGCTTAAGTCCATTACAATTGGTCATGGAGATCTTCCTTTCCTAATCCTTATGGAATTGCACAAGTAGAGCTTCCTCCGTTGACAGATAGCTGGCTTTTGTTCAAAAGGACTCCTTGATTGGCTTCAGCATCCGCTAGACTATTAAGATTCCGTAGCACATGCTGGGCCTTATAATTCCTGAATTGAGAAAGGAGGAGGCAGATTTTCTTGAAAATTTGGCCAAGATAGATGTCTGAGGGCACCTTCTTGGTATGAACTGCTTTAATAATCAGCCTGGAGTCACCGAATATATTGATCTTTTGAATGTTCAAATTTCTGGCCTGGGTAAGGCCCTGCCACAGCGCCAGGATTTCAGCTTGGTTGTTGGAAGCTTGTCCTAGGCCCCATGCATAGGACAGATGGATTTTGCCTGAAGGTTCAAGAATAATACCGCCTCCTCCAGCTTGCCCAGGGTTCCCTTTCGAGGCCCCGTCGAAAAAGAGACACCATTCATTTAGCACTGATCTCCACTTGATAAAGTCCATTTCAGCTGGTCTAATTTCCCAGCTGGCTTTGTGGGGCGGTTTCATGACTTCTTTGCTGTTTTGAACAGGCTGATACTCTTTAATCCATTGGTCTTCTTCATTAGAGAGAGGGGCCGTATTGCTTTTGGGAGCCTTAATATTTAAAGTTTCAGTCAACATAACCCGGGCTTTGATAGCAACTTGTGCTGGGACCCTGCTTTCCTCCCTGAATAATCTATTATTCCGCTCCAACCAAATTTTCCATGACAAAAACTTGGGAATCCACATCCAAGTGATTTTAATTAAAGGCTTTTTGCTCAAATCGTGAGGATAAAGATGGGGCCAGCGACTTACCAT
>LPNX010330236.1:157499-181901 GCA_001517045.1 Pseudotsuga menziesii
AGTCATTGGGGAAAAGGGAAAACTATAAGGAAGGAGTTTTGAGAGATAATATGCAGTAACTTGGTCTGTTACAGCTTGCTAGCTGAGAGAACTTACTGATAAGTTCAGGGTTTGTATTGAGTCAGAAGACTGGTATTGATTATTGCTGCACCTAGTTCCAGCCAGGGAGACCAGAGCAAGCTCGGGGGTCCTCAGGAGTCGTTGTTTGAGCGCTCTCTAAGAGTTGGTAGGGAGGAACGACCTCCCATTGCTGTTGTCGTCCAAGCTCAAGAATAGGTTCTGCCATCTAATAATCTTTGTTTTTAATATATGTGCATGATCGAATGTCATGTTTGTAGCTTATGATGTAAAGATTTAGATGGTTTAGTAATGAAATTGTTTTTAGTTTGTTTAGTAACAGAATTATTTGATGAAAAACAAAAACCCCATCTGTGTTTTTCCTAATCTGGAGGGACCAGACCGTACTCCAGCACAGGGGTGAAATTATAAATAAAGATAGTATGATGAAAATGCAGAATAGAATGTTAATGGAATTATAAAGTATTTTCTTTGTGTTGTTAACAAAATAAATATCTTTTGTTTTAGGAGTAGTAACAACATGTACTGAAACTGTCAGTCTTTTAGAAACAGAGAAAGAAGCTATATTATTTACTGACAGTAGCATCAATGAGTAGATAAAACAGTTTTGATACAGTAGTTACTTACAGTAATCTCATTGCTTAATTGAATTCAAAAGAAGAGTATAGTAGTTAACTAGAGTAGGATTAAATTAAATAAAGATGTTTCACAGTCTACTTTTTTCCAGTTTTAACTACTGCTTGTATAATAAACAAAATTGAAAGAAAGATTAGCTAAGCATAAACATAAATCTATAACTACCAACTTATATTTTTTAAGATGTCCACGAATGTTGAACATAGTTCTTATTCTTTCATCTTTTTATAACCGTTAACCTTATAACATAAACAGATAATATAGGATACACAGTATACCTATATAATTTATTCAGCGCAGTAAGTATAAGAATACAATAGTAGAATACTATTTTATTCTAGGTTTTTAAGTAAACAAGAACAAGCTAATAAATATATAATTAAAAGAACGGTATCTAGATGAGATAAGTAATGTTTATTCTATTATAGTAGCAGTAAACAAAAACATAAGTTATTATATACCGACGGGTAACAAATATATAATAGCATTACAATTCTTTTAAATAAATTAGATCAATATAAAACTAATGTACAGGAAACCCTATCAATATTTTTATTATGGGTAAAAATCAAGTACAATAACGCACAGGAATTATCCCACAGAGCGACAGAATGCTCGACTTATCAAGCTTAACCAAATATTACACAACCTAACTAATAACCTCATAATTTACAGAGGTATATTATAAATCAAAGATAATTACAAAGATGCTGTAAATATTTTCTTACTGTCGAGCTTCAAATAATATAATTATAACACAAGTAAACAAACAAATTTCAGTATTGTATTATCAATCAAAAGATATTTAAAGAAGATTGTATTAACAACTTATATTATGGAGTTAGGGTGAAAACCCTGTAATACCAAATTTGATAACAGAAGTATGAAATCGAGGGTTTTAAGCCCCTTTTTCCAAATTATCTCTCGGCCTCATCAATTGCACAGTAAAGATAAACAAAGAGTCTGAAAATTTCCCAAATCCCACGACTTCTTCAAGTATTTAAACAAAAATTAATATATACAGTCACAGCCGGAGTCGGAGCACCCCCGCACAGCGCATGGGTCTCATCAACCATAAAATTAATAACAAACTAAGTAACAGGTAAACCGAAACCCCAAGGGTTGCAGATCTCGACGACGCACCCACAAATGTCCCACAGGAACCAACGAGGAGGATATGCCATGGATAACCAGGGCTTACCGTTAACCTGTGAGTCGCCACGGTCTCGAACAAAACCACGCAGAGGGGAGAGCCAACACCTGTAGTCAATAGAAAAGCATTGATGTTAAAAAAAAACTCGTTTAAAAACTAAACAACTGGGTATTGAAATTAAAACTGCAATGGTAATGACTTTATATAAAAAAAAAATGTCTTACCTTGTTCTGTACCGAAGCGCGACAACCACAAACAGCAAAGTAACCACTAGCGCGAGGAGAAAGAGAACTTTTCAGCTGCCGCAAGAAGGAGGAAGGTTACTACACAGTAACGACCAACCACGATTGGGAGCAGTAAACACAGCAAACCCTTACCCTCGGGTCGTCACTACCTTTCCAACCAAGGAAACGATTTTACAGTAAAACCCTACGCCCAACAGTTTTGAAATGAAGAACCACACTCACAATGCCCAACCAAGGAAACGATTTTACAGTAAAACCCTACGCCCAACAGTTTTGAAATGAAGAACCACACTCACAATGCCCAACTAAGAAAAGGAAACTGTTTACAGTCAAAGGGTGCGGGTTCGAGCTAGCTAAGACAGTGAAACCCTGAAGGAAGAACCGCTAACTTGTGATCAAACAACAATACTTTGGGATGGCACTACATTAACATACTGTTGGACAAGCCCACAAGGAAGATAACGAGCTGGGAGAATATCACTGCAGAGGAGCGGTGAAACATGGGTGCACCAACACCATCGTAGAGCGGCAGGAGGCTGAAAACTACGGAAGAGGTAATGAGATTAGGGTTTGAAGGAGAGTCCTTTATAACTGCGCAACATATGGCCAAGACGACGTCACGTTAGACTGGTAAATATTTTGCATGCAGTGGGTATGAGTGTATAGTTCCGGCGGGCTCTCCATCAAATAGTATTACAATCATTGATAATCAAAGGGTCAATTATAACCCTTGTTTCAATGTCAAACTATCACAATGCTGCATGGAAAAATATAAGATTTGTTATTATTAACACTTTACCATAACAATCATCAGGTTCGTGTGGGAATTACGACCCTTACTCCACAAGTTACAATATCTATCAACTTAAACTAAGTGTAATCTAATGTATAACATACCATGGATCGTTACCAATACGTGCCTTAAACTTATACTTGTAAAGGAAGCTTGTAATGTTAGTTTGTAAATCGTAGATCAAGGATTAACAATAGTTTTATTATGGCGCGTCCTATGTTTGTAATCCCTTTGTCTATGTTTGCATAGTAGCCATACCTTAAACTATAATAGTTGATAGAGGGTTAAACCTCTTATTCTTTTAACAAAAAGATTCTTCATCTTAACAAAAAAAAATATATGGGTCTTAAACTATTATGTTTGGCATTCTTTCTATGGTCATAATCCATAAAGGTTATGCCCTTTTTACATCCATGAAAGGGATGGTATAAAACATGATACAATAAGATATCTATTTTTTTACTAAAGATAAGTTTTAGTCATGCTTTGGAGCAGTTGTTATGTAAAACCTTTAATGGGTAAATCAAGGTGTTAAGCAATCTAGTAACTATCAGATTTTAACAATAACTAACCTTTTGACGTTTAGAAACACTAACTAAACCATATTCTCTGAATAGGTTATGTGTAAATAAAACTTTCTGCATCAACACTAGTATATCTTTTACAAAAGTAGCTTGAAATAAAGATGTAAATCTGTTAAACTTCTAGCTTGAAAATAGAAACAGTAGTACATAAACCCCTTATCATTATGCATTACGTACTTATCACGTACAGTAATCAAATCTATGAAGATGTAAATGCATTTATGCACAATTGAAATTAAACCATTGAATTTTATAACTCTACCATTCCTGCCATGCTTGTAAAGAAATATTCAAGGCATTTTTACAGTAGACAACCATGATAGACATCAAATAGTTTAGTAAGCTTTAAAAAACTATAATATTACGTCTACTAGAAAGAAGACAATTACAATTATTACTGATAGAACTAAATCACAAAAAGGAAGACAATATAATGATTATACCTTGATCACTTGGATTTTGATTAGCATTTAATTCTATACTGAGTTATCTTTTATGCGACGATCTTATATCTAAATGCTTTAGAAATTTACGACAAGCAGCACCCAAACTTCTTACCTGTCAGTCTGTAAGCACAGGAAAACTTTCTATATTAGCTCGAAAGCTAAGTAAACCCAGATTTTCATGACAGCCCCACCTTATGGTCGCAAAGAGAAAACAAGTCAGTAAACTGAAAAGAAACTATTATGTAAAGATAAACATGACCAAGTAGGTAATTCAGATAACGAAGCTCAGTAACATATAACTAATTAAATAATTAGTGTACTGCATTTACGAAATTTATATGCTTTTAAAAATTTTAATTTTTTTGGAAAATTCGGGGTTTTGACAGAAGAGGTCGTTTTTTCCCCTACAATGGCCATAAATGTTTGTTTTCCCCATGTGCAATTTTGTTTTGGTTTCCAAACGTTTTTCTACAAACCCAACATTTTCATTTTGTTGTTAAGTGCATCCCTTTTTGGTTTGAAAGACTTAGGAGTGGAAGAGGCCCAGAATTGGCTTGATAAACCTAGTGAAGAGAGGAACCTCTCAGAAAGATCAAGAGGGGTTGGCTATTCTTCTATGCACACCCTGAAGAGCATTGGAAGGAAAGGTATGGCTTGAGGGACTGTGTAGCAGTGACGGGAATACTTCCTTATGTTGGGTGTGTAGGTATTGTGGAGGCCAAGCTAAGTAGATCTTGTGTAGGTGTCCATAGCTCTGTGGTTGAGCTCACTAGCTTAGAAATTCTTCCTTTCCATTGCCTTAAGCAGCATGATAAACCCAATTGTATATTCGCTTGGCTTAACCTTGGTTGTATTTGGCTATGTGTGAGCCTGTTATTCCCTAGTTCCTTGTGGAAATCATGCCTAGCTCGGGGGTGGCAGTGGTGCTGAGAGATTGATGAGCACACTGGCCTATGTTTGGGTGGAACATTGCAGCGACATAGCTAGTTGTGGGACAACTCATTTACAACATAAGTGCTCTCTTGTATTTTATGTATTAATCTTGCAATGCATTTGTTTATGAATTATTATGAACATATTGAATGTATTGAAATGTATTTTCTTCAGATGTAAATTTAAATGTATTATGCATCTTTAATTGTATGTTTTTATTTCAATGCATTATATTGTTTATGTTCATGGGGCTAGATCCTAGGTTATGATAGCGGCATAGCAGTAGTCATATCCTCTCTATCGGCACGATGAAGGGAGGGGACGTGACAGGATTGAAAATGTTTATAGTTTATTACTGTAAAAAAATGAGGTGTTTTAGAAATTGACAATATCCAGAGAATGTTTCCAAGTCATTGTCATTCGACACTGTAATTGCAGGTGTGTTCTACATAGATTTTTTTTTTATTCTCTGAAACTCAATTTTTTTTCCATAGAAGATGACAAAGGACATAAGTTTTTTTTTTCAATAGAAAGAGGAGAAGGCCTATAAATGTTGTACACCATTTTTTTTCTTGTTTGCATCTTTATTCATGAATGATACAACAACAGAGAAAATAAGGCCATATAAAGCAAAAAATGAAAAAAAAAATCGTAAAGTGTATGTTTTAGAACAACAAATAATCAAATGTACTTAAAGGGCACTGATAAGAAACATGGAAAATGATCAGTCCAATAGGATTAAGATGTAGTAAGGAAATTTGAATTGATATCTAGAGTTGTTGAGATATTATCAAACATTTCCAGGGAAATGGTTGTAGGTTTAACTTCTTTTAAATTGAGCTTCCTAGTTTTCATAAATGTGAGTAGTTTCTTTTTATTTGCAGTTTCTTTCGTGAAGTCAATGTTGAAATCACCTACAAGCAATATTTCTACATCTGTGTAGTTGTTTGAGAGAATAAACTCTATGGTATTCAATAATAGATCTAAACATGTATTTGGTCGATAGTAAATGTTGACCACCTTTCATAAAATGTTGGGGAGGTAGAGGACTGTAACAATTGCTTCATGCAATTTATTGTTGAAGAAGTGCACATTAGCAATGAATGTTTTTTCCACCATTGTAACTCGTCCATGTAATGAATATTTTGTTATTAAAATGAAACTATCTGGAAAGAAAGTGGTCGTAGGTGGCTTTTGCATGTGAGTTTCTTGCAAGCACAGTATGATATCCTGCATCAAATCAATGTCACATGCAACATCATGGTTGTGCAGAACCAAGATATGTGTGTTAAGTATAGCAATTACTAGGAATTCATGTGTTGGTATTGAATTTAGTCCATGTTGCAAGTCAAGTTTTCTATTTTTTTCTAGTCTCTCTAACATAGCAAGGAGTTTTGGAGAAACAACAAAATTTTTCTACATAAGTTTGTTTACAAGATAAAGACGGTCAATTTTCTGACACGAGACAAGGCAGCGTAAACACAACCATGTCAGGTAACTCCGTTTGGGTCAAATTCAAGCCTTTCCATTGTCAATCCTTATGCTGTGTATTGTATGTGCACATGCCAGTTGTATTGGGTATTGTACTTGCATTACTATTTTTTATTGTCAAGTGAGACTTGCGTCGCTATTCTCTTTAAAGGTGTCCAGTTTCACAAAATCGATGGCGTGTACAAGTGCATGGAGGTTTCCCGAGCATTTGAACCAACACTTGGGTCAATTAAATAAATCCAAAAGACCTCAGTGGGTGTTTATGTATAGTGTTTGAAAATTCATTTTGCACCGTTAACATGGCTATCCTCAATAGAGTAGTTCCCAACAATAAGTTCAACACGCATCTCCTTCTTGACAAGAATTTTAGAAGGAATATGAAGTTTTTTTTCAATGTCCATGTTTTTGTGAAAGCATTCAAGCTTTGCGTCAAAAGCTATGAATGTAGACGATTATGTTTGCATAATGTCTAGCATTTTTGCATTGTGTTGCTGCACATCTTTGTTGCAAGGGTAGAGATATGGAAAGGTTGCATCCAAGGGTGGTGTCCTATGACAATGACTATTCAAAAATTCAATGTCATTATGTATTGACTACAAAAAGTTGAACAAAGTTACTGTGAAGAATAAATACACATTACCTCGAATTGATGACCTTTTTTATCAAATCAAAGGAGCAAAGGTATTTTCAAAATTGACTTGAGGTATGGTTACCATCATGTAAGAATCAAAGAGGAAGATATTCATAAGACAACCTTTAGAACAAGGTATGGGCACTATGAGTTTGTGGTGGTACCATTTGGTCTCACAAATCCACTAACTACATTCATGTGTCTCATTAATAGTGTTTTTAGCAAGTATCTGGACAAGTTTGTTCTTATCTTCCTAGATGACATTCTTATTTATTCTAAGAATGAAAAAGAGCATGAAGAAAATTTGAGAATGGCATTGCAATTGCTAAGGGAGCATAACCTGTATGTAAAGTTGAGTAAATGTGACTTTTATAAAGATAAAATTCATTATTTGGGTCACATTATCTCAGACAAAGAAATATCCGTGGACCCTGAGAAGATTGAGGCCATTATGAATTGGCCAACTCCAAGAAATGTGACAGATGTGAGATCCTTTTATGGGACTTGTCGAGTACTACAGGAGGTTCATTGAAGGATTCTCCAAGGTCACACATTAAATCACTTCTTTGCAAAAGAAGGGGATAAAGTTTGAATGGACACCAAGATGTGAAGAAAGCTTCCAGTGGTTGAAGAATCTTCTTACAAGTGCACCAATTTTGAAAATTACAGACCTAGGAAAAGACTTTGTGGTGTGTACCGATGCATGCAATCAAGGACTTGGAGGAGTTCTCATGCAATACAACCACGTGGTATGCTATGAGTCAAGAAAGTTGAAGGAGCATGAGAAGGACTATGTTACTCATGATTTAGAACTTGCAACCATAGAACATCTCCAAAGATGTGGAGGTATTACTTAATCGGAAGGAAATTTGAGCTAAGGACAGACCATTATGGTCTAAAATACTTGTTTGATTAGCCAACTTTAAATGCTAGGCAAGCTAGTTGGTTGGAATTTTTGTGTGAATTTGATTTTGAAATCAAACACATAAAAGGAAAAGAAAACAAGGTGGTTGATGCACTCAGCAGGAAAGTACATTAAATGCATGTGGCATCTCTTATTACTTTCCAACCATATTTGAGGCAGCAGATTGTTAATCATATTGTTGAGGATGAGGTGTACGTGTAGATAAAGGACAAGTTGGAGCAGCAAAACCTTGAAAGGAAATACGAAGGATATCAATTCGAAGGAGACGAACTTCTTACTTATAAGAATAGAGTTTATATTCCAAATGTAGGAGACTTGAGGAGGATTGTTATGGATGAAATCCATCAAGCTCCATATTCTGGTCACCCAGGATATCATAAAAAAATTGCTACAGCCAGAAAGAAGTATTTTCAGCTGGGAATGAAAAATGACATTGTTGAGTATACATCTAAGTGCATGAAATGTCATCAGGTGAAGGTCGAACATCAACACCCAGCAGGTTTGTTGCAACCTTTGCCAATCTCGGAATGGAAATGGGAAGTCATTTCCATGGATTTTATTGAAGGTTGCCAATGACTATGAGACAACATGATTCCATCATGGTTGTGGTGGAAAAGTTAACAAAGGCGTCACATTTTATACCAGTCAAGTCCACGTATAAAGCCGATTCCATTGCAAATATTGTCATGAAGAAAATTTTCAGATTGCATGGATTGCCTAAGGAAATAATTTCTGACAGGGATACCAAGTTTGCTTCCAATTTTTGGTAGGGCCTGTTTGCAGATTTGGGTACAAAACTGAACTTTAGAACCTCCTACCATCCTCAAACCAATGGACAAACATAGAGAGTAAATCAGGTGCTTGAAGACATTTTTCGCATGTATGCAATGGACAGACCATCCGAGTGGGAGGATTATTTACACTTAGCAAAGTTTGCGTATAATAACAGGAAGCAAGCATCATTGGGTATGATTCCATATGAGGCTTTATATGGAAGAAGATGTAGGACACTAGTGACTTGGGATAATCCAGTGAATAGAATTGTTCTTGGTCCGAAATTGCTTAAAGAAATGGAACAAGAGGTTGCAAAGATTAGGCAAAACTTGAAAGCAGCCCAAGATAGACATAAGAGCTATGCAGATAAGCATAGAGTGCATAGGGAGTTTAGTGTTGGGGATCATGTTTATCTTAGAGTGAGGCCAAGGAAGAGCTCCTTGAATATTGGGAGTTGTGTCAAGCTATCACCTAGATATTGTGGGCCATTTGAAGTGCTTGAAAGAATAGGGCCAGTTGCATATAGAATTGCATTGTCTGTTAGCACTAGAGCTCATAATGTTTTTCATGTCTCTTTGCTTAAGAAATATGTACATGATCCTTACCATGTGATTAATTGGGATGTGATCCAGGTGGAACCCGAGGGAGAGTTCCAAACCGATCCATTGCACATCCTAGACAAGAAGGTAACAGTGCTCTGGAACTGAGCCGTTGGGCAAGTAAAGGTGTAATGGAAGCACTATGGTCCCGATGAGGCTACGTGGGAGCTGGAGGATGCCATGAGAGTGGCACATCCGTTTTTGTTCAATTTTGAAGAGCACCGAGGATAGTGCTAAATTAAGGGGGAGGGGAATGTAATATCCCGATTTTGACCCCTATTGCATTAAAATTGTACATGATGTAAATATCGTTATTAAATCATGGTGAGGAGCTCAATGCCAAGGCCCCACCATGGATTTAGTGTTTTATGTATCGGTAGTTAAAATCGATGCATATGGTTATCGTGCTAGCCAGGGACATTATAAATTGAGAACATAATGTAAATATGCAAGTAAATAAAATACGCACAACTATCTATGCAACGGAATGCAACAAAGAGATGGGGGCATGATTTCACAAGAAATAGGGAAGGAAATTATTCAAACTATTGAGCCAATAGTGTTGAGCCAAATGTCAATGGGAGAACCCATAAAGTTGTCAACTACCTATTTGTCTTTTGTGCCCGATCATTTATTTCTTCTAAAAATTGGTTGAGGTAGTTAATGCCTTGGGAATGGAAGAGTATGGCAATCAATTCCGGATTGGGGCAAGGCATCAGTTTTGGGAAATCAAATTTTGACTTGTGGGGCAAGAAAACTCTTAGAAATGGGTGCCCAAACCATTCAGCATTCATGTTTTCCTTTCCCTCATGCAGATGGAGCTAGCTGGGAGTTTCCTTCACGTTTTTACGTTGTTTTCCTCATTCGTCCATGGCTAGGAATTCGTTTTTGTGTTGCCTAGTGAATGGGAGAAGAGATTCACAATTTTGGGTTTTGAAGAGGTCGTTTTTTCCCCTGCAATGCCCATAAATGTTGTTGAAATTGTATTTCTCTCACATGGTTGTTTTCCCCATGTGCAATTTCGTTTTGGTTGCCAAACGTTTTTCTACAAACCCAACATTTGCATTTTGTTGTTATGTGCGTCCCTTTTTGGGCTAAAAGACTTAGGAGTGGAAGAGGCCTAGAATTGGATTGATAAACCTAGTGAAGAGAGGAACCTCGCAAAAAGATCAAGAGGGGTTGGCTATTCTTCTATGCACACCCTAAAGAGCACTGGAAGGGAAGGTATGGCTTGAGGGATTGTGTAGCAGTGGCGGGAATACTTCCTTGTGTTGGGTGTGTAGGTATTGTGGAGACCAAGCTAGGTAGATCTTGTGTAGGTGTCCATAGCTCTGTGGTTGAGCTCACTAGCTTAGAAATTATTCATTTCCACTGCCTTAGTAGCATGATAAACCCAATTGTATATTCGCTTGGCTGAACCTTGGTTGTATTTGGCTATGTGTGAGCCTGCTATTCCCTAGTTCCTTGTGGAAATCATGCCTAGCTCAGGGGTGGCAGTGGTGTTGAGAGATTGATGAGCACACTAGCCGATGTTTGGGTGGAACGTTGCAGCGACATAGCTAGTTGTGGGACAACTCATTTACAAGATAAGTGCTCTCTTGTATTTTATGTATTAATCTTGCAATGCATTTGTTTATGAATTATTATGAACATATTGAATGTGTTGAAATGTATTTTCTTCCGCTGTAAATTTAGATGTATTATGCATCTGTATTTGTATGTTTTTATTTCATTGCATTATAATGTTTATGTTCATGGGGCTAGATCCTCGGTTATGGTAGTGGCATAGCAGTAGTCACATCCTCTCTCTCGGCGAGATGAGGGGAGGGGACGTGACATGATTGAAAATGTTTATAGTTTATTACTGTAAAAAAATGAGGTGTTTTAGAAATTATCTAGAAAATGTTTCCTAGTCATTGTCATTCGACACTGTAATTGCAGGTGTATTCTACATAGTCCTTTTTTTATTCTCTGAAAGTCAATAATTTATTTCCATAGAAGATGACAAAGGACATAAGTTTTTTTTTAAATACAAAGAGGAGAAGGCCTATAAATGATGTACACCATTTGTTTTCTTGTTTGCATCTTTATTCATGAATGCTACAACAACAGAGAAAATAAGGCCATATAAAGCAAAAAACGAAAGAAAAAAAAATCGTAAAGTGTATGTTTTAGAACAACAAAATATCAAATGTACTTAAAGGGCATTGATAAGGAACATGGAAAATGATGAGTCCAATATGCTTAAGATGTAGTAAGGAAAATTGAATTGATATCTAGAGTAGTCTAGAAATGATCAAACATTGCCAGTGAAATGGTTGTAGGTCTAATTGTTTTTAAATTGAGCTTCCTGGTTTTCATAAATGTGAGTAGTTTCTTTTTATTTGCAATTTCTTTCGTGAAGTCAATGTTGAAATCACCTACAAGCAATATTTCTACATCTGTGTAGTTGTTTGAGAGAATAAAGTCTATTGTATTCAATAATAGATCTAAACATGTACTTGGTCGGTAGTAAATGTTGACCACCTTTCATAAAATGTCGGGGAGGCAAAGGACTGTAACAATTGCTTCATGCAATTTATCGTTGAAGAAGTGCACATTAGCAATGAATGTTTTTTCCACCATTGTAACTCATCCATGTAATGAATTTTTTTATTAAAATGAAACTATCTGGAAAGATGGTGGTTGCATGTGGCTTTTGCATGTGAGTTTCTTGCAAGCACGGTATGATATCCTACATCAAATCAATGTCACATGCAACATCATGGTTGTGCAGAACCAAGATATGTGTGTTATGTGTAGCAATTACTAGGCACTCATGTGTCGGTATTGAATTTAGTCCATGTTGCAAGTCAAGTTTTCTTTTTTTTTCTAGTCTCTCTAACTTAGCGAGGACTTCTGGAGAAATAACAAATTTTTTCTAGATAAGTTTGTTTACAAGATAAAGACAGTCAATGTTTCTGACACGAGACAAGGCGGTGTAAACAAGATCATGTCGGGTAACTCCATTTGGGTCAAATTCAAGCCTTTCCATTGTCAATCCTTGTGCTCTGTGTATTGTACGTGCACATGCCAATTGTATTGGGTATTGCACTCGCATTACTATTTTTTATTGTCCAGTGAGACTTGCGTCGCTACTCTCTTTAAAGGTGTCCAGTTTCACAAGATCGATGGCGTGTACAAGTGCATGGAGGTTTCCCGAGCATTTGAACCAACACTTGGGTCAGTGAAATAAATCCAAATGACCTCAGTGGGTGTTTATGTATAGTGTTTGAAAATTCATTATGCACCGTTAACAAGGCAATCCTCAATAGAGTAGTTCCCAACAATAAGTTCAACAAGCATCTCCTTCTTGACAAGAATTTTAGAAGGAATATGAAGTTTTTTTTTAAATGTCTACGTTTTTTTCAAGGGATTCAAGCTTTGCGTCAAAAGCTATGAATGTAAACAATTATGTTTGCATAATGTCTAGCATTTTTGCATTGTGTTGCTGCACATCTTTGTTGCAATGGTAGAGATATGGAAAGGTTGCATCCAAGGGTGGTGTCCTATGACAATGACTATTCAAAAATTTAATGTCATTTGTTTTTTGTTGATTTGTTCTTATTCGATTCAAGAATGATATGAAGTCAATATTTGACTGTCTTACAACTGATTTTAGTTCATAATATGTTGTTGCATCAAACCAAAATCTATAAGGAAATGTCTCTTGTAATATTCTTAGCCAATCAAAGACCCAAGAGTCACGTATGAGTTCTGCTTGGCATAAATCACCACAAAAATGAGATCAAGGTGTCCAAATGGTTGCATTGGTCTAAGCATAATTTCTCGAAGGCGTTTGTTTATGTTATAAAGCACGCATGAACCTATCAGTGAAATTTCATCTGATAGAACAGCTTTCAGTTGTTCATAGTCTTTTGCCATAAGATCTAATCTGTTTGAACCTAGAGAAAACAAATTTGATGTATTCAAAGGCAATTTAAATGTCGAGTGAATTGTAACACCATTCGCATTGTAGGTTGCTTAACAAGTGAATGCAACAAAAACGTCTTTTCTTTTTCGCGAGTTGCTCCCAATTTCCTTGTCATAGTGATGCAAGATGCCATTGTGTAAAGATTTTGTTGTATTTGTTTTCCCAGTGCCAACACTACCTATCAAAAACAAATGAACAAGGATTAAAGGTTTTTTTTCCTTGAAATAATTTCTTTCACAATTGATTGTTGTTATTTGTTAAGGGATCTTCTAATTGCACAATACTCTTCCATTTCCATGACATATGGTTTTTGTCAGAACTTGATGCCACCTTCTTCAATAGATGAATGCGTAAACCGTCGATGAAGGAGGTCACTTTGAAGTTCATAGCACTCATTAGCAGTTGTTTGTGCAAGCCTTTTGTCCATTGCTGCAAAAGTTGTTGTTTTTTCAAGATGAGCATCAATAGTTTCAAATGCAGCTTCAACGTCACTCCGAGCAAGATGTTGTATGAGGTAGAAAACTAGATTCTACAAGGTCAATATGTTGTCTGTATTTCAAGTATGCCTCAGTCCATGTTGGGAGAGTTTCTTTTAGTAATATACAATCCTACCTATGTGGTAGAAACAACATGAGCTTTCCCTAACAAAGTTTTTAGGCTATTTTTCCTTGTTATATCGAACATATCGAATGATGAATTGTTGTTTTCTGTTGACAAGACATCCATTGATGAAACAATAGGATGTAATATCCCAAACTGATATTTTTCTTCACAGTATGTGTTATGTAGATGACTAGTAGGCTTATGCCTCAATAGAATAGGAAAGCAAACCCTGATCTTTGCATGCATGCAAATATGTGCCCTAGATAATACTGAAATGCTATAAAATAGGAGAAATTAATTCATGTACATACAAGTAGGTAGATCGGCTGATGATGAAGAGGATGGTCCCCGCATGCAAGAATTTCGATGGAGAAATAGGGAGATAAGACAAATCGTCCTCCACAGGTGAATGTGCCCTCCTCCAAAGCTGTAGTTGCTCCTTAATAATAAATAACCCACTGCTGAAGACCCAGATGATGTGTAATAGGGTTATAGTACCCCTCTGGCAGAGATGGAAGCAACATGCAGAAGAAACGGTGGCTTAATAGCCCAAAATGTGAGTGTCCTCCTCAACTGAATTTGCCCATGCAGAAAGACGCCCTCCAGAAAGGGAGCACTGCTGATAACTTGCTTGATACTCAAGCTGAGAGGCCCTTCTTCCAGGGGAAGGGTGAGAAGGGTGTTTCGAGAGCAATAGAAGTTGCATACAAAAGTTATGCCCTCTATAGAGAAAAAAACGAATAGATATGTCTCTAACTACGGTACCACGGTATGATGGCGAATCCCTCCAATTGGATGAATAATCAATCTTTCGAAGCAACTATTGAATAGAACATGATGATGAACTAGTGTTGAATCTAGATGATCCAACCTAATGATGAACTAGGGCAAATAGATTTCGCTGCTGAAATACACCAGCTAGTTGAGCATGCACTCAACCCCAACTTAGCTCGTCGAGCTCTCCAATTCAAATCCTCAAATCAATAATCATATAAGTCTCCTTATCCATTCACTTTACCTTTCTTTTATAACTTCCAACTGCGAATAACCTAACTTTTGACCTAATCAAGTCACTTTAACTTCTAATTTGCAGGTGCATGAAGACTCAATCCGGTGCATGCATCATGAAATAATGCTCATATGTCATGCATGCTGGTGGCCTTTGGCTCTAGTGTCCCCCATCTACCCAATGATGATAAATTATTGATGCCCTAGATCTTCTTATATGGCATCAGTCCAAAGCTGATTCCCTGACTGTCAGTGCCCGCTCGAACCTATGGGAATCATATAGGTTAGTGGGTTGGTCCTCAATGCCTAAGCAGAAGAGGACATTACAGTCCTCCCCACTCGAATTTGCTTGTCCTCAAGCAACTGTAAAGCTGGGTGTTGTAATACATGTTCTCCCTCCCAAGTGGCCTCCTCTATAAGAAGATCTTTCCAATGAACCAAGTAGTCTCTGATGATTATGTTCCTCAGTTTCCGCTCTCACGCCTCTAGGATGCGCTCAGGAATCAGAATCAATTACCCCTCGTCATCAAGGGGGGCAGCTCAGAAGATGTAACAATCTACTGATCGAATTCCTTCTTGAGGTTGGAGACATGAAATATGTTGTGAATCTTTCTCTCTGCGGGTAGTTCTAGCTCGTATGCTACCTCTCCAACCTTTCAGATTATCTTGTATGGAACATAGAAACGATGTTTGAGTTTTTCCACTCCTTTATTTTTAAGAGATGAGTGTCAGTAAGGTTGGAGGCGTAAATAAACGAAGTCTCCTACCTCAAAACTGCGCTCAACCTTGTGCCTGTGCGCATATATCTTCTGTTGATTCTGAGCAGCCTGTATGTTTTCCCTGAGTATATTGAGGATATCTTGACCCTCCTGAATCCACTCTTTGGCCTTGGGGGCCCTGCTATTGCCAAATATCCGATCTACGAAAGTGGAAGCATCATACCCATATAGATCTCAGAAAGGGGCCATCCCAATGGTCATATGGTGGGTGGTGTTGTAACAATGTTCACCCAATTGTAGCCATTTGATCCATGTCCTCTGCTGACCTGCTACATAATTTCTCAAGTATCCCTCAATCCACTTGTTGACAATCTTTGTCTACCCCTCACTCTATGGAAGATAACTTGTGCTCATGGCTAACTTGGTCCCCACTAACCAAAAAAGCTCTTGCCAAAAGGCTCCTATAAATTTGTTGTCCATGTCACTGACAATGGTCTTGGGTAACCCATGGAGTCTAAATACCTCTTTGAAAAATAGTTTTGCTACCTGTGCTGCTAAATAATCTAAAGGAATGGAAAAGAAATGAGCGAACTTGCTCAATATGTCCACCACTACATACAAGCAATCTATGCCCTAAACCTTGGACAGCCCAGTAATGAAGTCCATAGAGATGCTCTCCCAATTCTGCTCGGGGAATATGTAAGGGTTGTAGTAAACCTGTCGGGTGGGTGTGCTCTATTTTGTTCTGTTCACACAAGCTGCACTCTCTCACATGTTGTATTACATCATTCTTGAGGCCCTTCCATGATAACCTTTCTCTAATCTATCTGTAGGTCTTGAGAAACCCCTGATGCCCTGCTAATGGTGAATCATGCGATGCCTGCAAAATATTCTTCTTAAGGGAAGACTCTGGAACTAAGAAGATTATGTTCTTATAGTATATGATGTCATCAATTACCTGGTACTTATCATCCTGAATCTGTCCATCCAATAGCTCGCGAGAAAACTTATCTTTGGAGTACTCAACCAAAAGATGAGATCTCCAATATGATGAGATGCTCATAAGGGATAAAGTAGTTGGTTTTCTGGAAAGTGCATCAACCACTACATTGTTCTTTCCCTTTACGTACTCAATCTCTAATTCATAGGCATGAATTTTGCTTACCCATTTTTGTTGCCTCTTGTTTAGCTCTTTCTACTCTAGGAAGTATTTCAAGCTATTGTGATCTGTCTTAACCTTGAATCTGCCACCCACTAAGTACTGCTTGAACTTGGTTAGCGCATGGAGAATGTCTAAAATCTCTTTGCAATATATCGAATAGTGGCTCTCATAGTCTTTGAGCTTCCTGCTCTCAAATGCAATGGGGTGGTTGTTCTGCATCAAAACTACCCCAATTCTCTCTCTGAAGCATCACATTCTAACACAAAGGGTTGAGAAAAGTCTGGTAGAGCTAATATTGGGCATGAACTCATTACCTTTTTCATTTTCTCGATTGTCTATCGTGTTGTATCCAACCAATTGAATTCCCCCTTCTTGGTAAGATCGATGAGGGGTGCAGTCATCTATGAGAATCCTGTAGTAGGTGCAAAGGCCCAAAAATCCCTTCAGTTCTGTCACATTTTTAGGTGTAGGCCAATCCAATATGGCCCGAATCTTCTCTAGGTGCACCTAGACCCCGTTGGCCTCTGTCACATGCCCCAAGTATAACATCTCCTGCATGCTGAACTCACACTTGGACATTTTGGCATATAGTGACTTCTCCTGTAGAATGCCAAGTACTTCATCTAGATGTCTCAAATGTTCTTCCCAAATTCTACTGTCTATCAATATGTCGTCGAAAAATACCAGAAGATACTTACGTAACTAAGCCTTGAAGATATGGTGCATGCATCACTAGAAAGTAGCTGGTACATTAGTGAGCCCGAATGCAATCACTAGAAACTCATAATGTTCGTAGTAGCAACATAAGGTGGTCTTTGGAACATCTTGTTCCCTGACCCAAATCTGATGGTACCCTCAGCGGAGGTCAATCCTGGAAAAGTACTTTGCCCCTTGTATTTCATCCATCAACTCATCAATCCTGGGGATTGGATACCTGTTCTTTATGGTTTTCTTGTTGAGTGCCTTGTAATCAATGCACATGCTTAGGGTTCCATAATTTTTCTTTACTAGCACTACTGAAGATGCAATGGGACTGGAGCTGGGTTTGATGTATCCTAGCTTGAGTAGTTCCTTGATTGTACTCTCTATATCATCTTTGTACCTATTGGGATGTATGTAAGGAGTGGTGATAATTGCTTGAGTCCCCTCCTCTAACTCAATAATGTGCTCAAATCCCCTATTTGGAGGTCGACCTGTTGGAAGGTCTTCGAATACTGCGTTGTGCTTCTGCAGTAAGGCCTCTATATCTGCTAGATGTTGTGTGGCCTCATCCGATGGTTTACTAAAGGTAACCAAACACTCTACAGCCCACTCAATATCTCCCTGTCGGAGTATCGCCTCCATCCTGTGTGATGTCACTACTGTGGGAGCGTAGGTATTCATCTCTCTCAATACTACCTTTTGTCCCTCTACTCCTGTGAACTCCATCTCCATGGTCTGGTAGTTCGTGGAATACTTTCCTATGGAATACAACCACTGAACTCCTAGTACCACATTCATGTCAAGTACATCTACCACATAGAATGTCTCTATCACTGTATCATTCCCAAGTGTTGCTTTTAATTTAGGAATCCTCTGACTGCACTCCATGGTGTGACCTGTTGTTGCTACTGAAAACCCATCAAAACTCTCAGTCTGAATACCTCTCTTTTTAACCCATGCAACATCAATAAAGTTGTGGGATGTCCCACCGTCTATCAGCACTCCCACTCTATGGCCCTGTATGGTACCTCTGATCCGGAGGGTGTGGAATCTAGGAACCCCTGTCATGGTAGCAATGGTACCTCCCGAGGGTTGTCCCTCATCAACTAACTCTAGTGTCTCTCCCTGCTCCTGATCCTAATAATCCTCATCCTCCCCACTGTCGGAATAGGCCTCTATGTAGTAGGCCTTTCCCTTTCCTGAACATCTGTGACCTGGTACCCATGGTTCTTGGCAAGAGAAACATAAATTTTTTCTTCTAAGGTCCTATCGGGTATCATTGTCCATCCATTCTTTCTTGGGCCAATCTTTATGGAAGGGTTTCCTCTCTTTATATTTAATAGGGAAATTGGTTCAGGGAGGAAACCTATTTTTTGGTATTGCATCCTGCAAATCTCTAGTTTCGCTGATGGCATCTGCTAGGGTGGTGGGCCTATAGGACTTGACCCATCCCCGTAAGGGTTTAGTGAGGGCTTATGTAAACAACATAATCAACCTGCTCTCTGATATATCTGTCACCATGACTGCTATCCTCTGAAATTATGAAATAAATGCATCTAGACTACCTGTCTGCTTGAGTTGTGCCAACTCTCTAAAGTGTACCTCAGTGTCCTTCCAATCAAACAACTCAATGAGCCTCTATGTAAAATCCGGATACGATGTGATGGTATTGTGACCCAGTGTCACTAACCCATGGTACCACCACTCATGGGCTTCTCCATACAAATGAAAAGTAGCCAATTTAATGGCATTTGTCTCAATCATGGGGTTGAGCTGGAAGTATGTATCCAACTTCTGCACCCAATTCCAGGCTGGGCCACCCCGGGTACCCTCAAAGGTAGGGATAGTCAATTTCCCTACAGTGCATTGTAACTCATAGTTCTGGGTGAATGGCTTATTGTAAGCTCTGGGTTTGTTCTTACTTTTCAAGTGGAAAAAGTCAGTGTAGGTCATGGCTAAATGGAAGTCATCTCCTAAAGCTCTATACTCTCTCAGATAGGCACTCATGGATTCTTCTGGTTCCACTTATGCTAGAGGTATGGCAACTGAACTATCTAAGAATCGAGGCATGGTAGGTCGGGAAAGCTTGTTGTATATATGGGGGTGGCTTTGCATGTTGGTATGTAGGTGCTCCCTACTACTACTGGTGGATACCCTATCACTATGGGGAAACAAGGGACTGTGTGGGGTGGGACCATTTTTCTCTGTCATTTGCCTGAAGGTACTCATCATTTCTTTTTTCCTAGTAGTGAGTTCTTTTATGGCTGATATGAGACTATTGAAAGTTGTTTTATCATCCTCGCCCATTGTTTCTTTGTCATTTCCAAAGTGACACTCTCTATCCCCCAACTCTATGTTCTCTAACTCCTCTTCTCCTATATCACTGTCTCTACACCTTTGTCTCCGGTAAGTAATGTTGTATGGGTATTCTAAATTTATTTATACTTTTGTATGCCCACAGTTGGAAAGGAAAATAGCTCTGATACCACTATAATATCCCAAACTGATATTTTTCTTCACAATGTGTGTTATGTAGATGGCTAGTAGGTTTATGCCTCAATAGAATAGGAAAGCGAACCCTGATCTCTGCATGCATGCATTTGCATGCAGATATGTGCCCTATATAATACTGAAATGCTATAAAATGGGAGAAATTAATGCATGTACATACAAGTATGTAGATCGGCTGATGATGAAGAGGATGGTCCCCGCATGCAAGAATTCCGATGGAGAAATAGGCAGATAATCCCAATCGTCCTCCACAGGTGAATGCGCCCTCCTCCAAAGCTGTAGTTGCTCCTCAATAATAAATAACCCACTGCTGAAGACCCAAATGATGTGTAATAGGGTTATAGTACCCCTCTGGCAGTGATGGAAGCAACATGCAGAAGAAACAGTAGCTGAAAATGTGATTGTCCTCCTCAACTGAATTCGCCCATGCAGAAAGATGCCCTCCGGAAAGGGCACACTACTGATAACTTGCTTGATACTCAAGCTAAGAGGCCCTTCTTCCAGGGGAAGGGTGAGGATGGCGTTCTGAGAGTAATAGAAGCCGCATGTAGAATTTATGCCCTCTGTAGAGAAGGAAACGAATAGATATGTCTCTGACCACGGTACTGTTAGAAAACATGACCGCAAAGCAATAACAGATATACAGTTAAATCATTAAACAAGATGCAAAACACATTAAACACATTACAGAGAGACACATATATAACGCTGTTCACCCAAACGATGGGCTACATCCACAAAGAAATTGCCAATCCTTTTATTACAGTCCAGAAAAATGAAGGGATACAACCTACAACAAAACCGTTGTACTTCCTCTTCACGCTCTCACAATCTCGCCCACAATCATAGAGATTGTTTACAATGCTATAATGATACCATACATAGCCATGTTACAATGCTTTCTTTTATAGGAGAAAATACCATGGGAAAATACTACGATTAACCCAATACCATGGGTCCGCAAAACTGTTGGCCAACACATATCCCAAATTTTTTTCCGCGAGGGGACTAAGTCCCCCCGCACCCCCCGGCTGGATCAAGTGTATAGTAAACCTGGGGCACAAACACAGCTGCTCAATAATATCTTTGGAGATCATGCTCCATAACCAATAGGTACCATGGTATGATGGTGAATCCCTCCAATTGGATGAATAATCAATCTTTCGAAGCAACTGTTGAATAGAACCTGATGATGAAGTAGTGTTGAATCTGGATGATCCAACTGGATGATGAACTAGGGCAGATAGATTTCGCTGTCGAAATACACCAGTTAGCTGAGCATGCACTCAACCCCAACTTAGCTCGTCGAGCTCTCCAATTCAAATCCTCAAATCAATAATCATATTGTTAGAATATAATCCGTAGGGATTATATATTGTAAATAAATAAATAAAGAATAGGAAGTTGAACAGTTACGTAGGAATATGGATAGGCTGGTCGGAATCTCAACCATCGCCTGAAATGTATAAATATATGCATTGGCATTGGAATAATATCAAATCGGGAGTTATACCTATAAGTGGTATCAGAGCTTGGCTATTAGCCATAACTCCTGCCTACTGCATTTCAGTCCCGGCATTCTGCTTGCCAGTCCATTGCCAGACTGCCTGCTCCGTCAGTCTGCCATTTGCATGCATTTCTCTTATAGCATGGGCGCCGTAAGTATGTGCGTTATTTTTCAATGGGTCTAATTCGAGGTATGAGAAATCCATAGATCCTTCATTTTGATATCTTCTTTGCATCTCCGCTTTTGAAACAAAGGATTATGCAACGTGTTCAAGACTATCGTTCAGGACTTCAGTAATAGCAGCTGTTATCACCTCTGCCTGTTTTGATGACAGACCTTGTGCCTCCAATCGCCTAACCAAAGCCAGAGTATCCACAAGAGAAGCTCATTTTCCATTTTCCTTGAAGAGATCTCCCGTGTATCGAGTCTCCGTATCCCATCATTCAAGGCCACTGAAGGCGAAAACCTCATATGAAAATCTGAGCCACGGCTTTTATCAGCCAGATTAACCCTAATCCATGTTAGCATTTGAAAGAGACACATCCGGCAGATAAAGACGTTCAATTGTCCTTGAACACGGTGGATTAGGTCTTGGGAATACTATTCTCCTATACTAGAGTTGACTGAGTGTATAGTATTTCTCAAGGACATTACACCAGAATCGCTGTCAAGAGCTTCTGGCGCGCATACCTATTATATTCCTCTCATCTGCTACAATCTACGTGAGAAGGATCATAGTGATTGAAGTGACTATTTTCATTTTATATTCTGAGCCTGAGCGGAGATATTATGCGTGGAGATATTATGAGCCTGCGTGGAGAGTGAATTTGTTGTATGAGCCTATACATTGGAGTCGTTGTTGAAAGTCTTGTGAGAAGCCAAACGTTGTATTGTGGAGAAGTGTAAGTTGAGTGGCCACCGATTTGTGAAGACACCATTTGCTGGTTCCCGCGTTTTGCTAGGGTTCCCGCGTTTTGCTAGGGTTCCTGCGTTTTGCTAGGGTTCTGCGTCGCAGCTCGTACATATACTGATATGCATTTATATATGTTGATATATGCGTTGATATGCGTTGATATATGCGTTGATATATGTTGAAGACTGACTGCGTTGATATGCATTGATATATGCGTTGATATGCGTTGATATATGCGTTGATATATGTTGAAGACTGACTGCATTGATATGCATTGATATATGTTGATATATGCGTTGATATATGTTGAAGACCGACTGCGTTGATATGCATTGATATATGCGTTGGAGATAGCTGCGCTGCGACCTACGAATTCCTTGTGAATGCTGACTAATATATTGTGACTGATATATATATTGTGTGTTATCCTATCAGTCACCTGGAAAATAAAGGAGAATGAACATGCTGAGTGGTATCTTTTATGCTGAGACTGCCCATCATGTTGACTGCATAAAGTTTTGGATTTTGAAATTTGCGAAGAGCTGAGATAATTGTTGACTGTTGGTTGTAATATTTTTCTGTCATTGTATCATTTTTAAAACTTGAAGTTGAGATATTAACATTGTAAATCACCTTGGCAGAGACTGTAGACCTGCAAGATTTTTGTTTTTCTCTATTTATCTTTGTCATATTAAGTTCATTACTCTAACAGTTGTAAGAGATGCAATCTATAGCATCTATAGTTGGTGCCACTCTCACTGGAAAAGACACCTATTCAGAATGGTGGAGGAAGATCAAATCTGCCTTCATCTACAATGACCTTTGGGACGGCATTTGTGAAGGCACCACAATAGAGACATCAGCCGGAAAGACCATAACCAAAGACCCTGAACCTCCAGAATCCGAGAAAGAGAAGGCCATTTGGAGAACAAAAGATAAGAAAGATTTAGCAATAATCACTGCCACAGTCAGTGAAGAGGTGAGCCAGCACATGTTGCCTGCAAAATCATGTTTTGAAGCTCTAAAAACATTAAAAGAACTGTATGATTCACACTCTAAAATGGAAGTTATTCAACTAATGTTAAAATTATTCAGTATTGAAGTAAAAGATAATGATCCCATGTTAGTTGCCTCTGAAATCAAAGCCATCATGCACAAGATTCAAGCCTCTGGTATGAAACCAGATCTTCCTCTTGCAGCATTTGTAAAATCTTTGTATCCTACTCACTCCAACTATCTTGAGTCATTGCAAGCTAGTGACAAGTTCAAATCATTGACATTTGACACCCTGGTAGAGAAGATAGCTGACAGAGAGAAAGCCTTTGGTAAGAAGACAACCGAGCATTCTGGAGAATCACTTTGCTTTGCTCAAAAAGCAAAGAACCACACCAAAGAACAATCCAAAGATCATCCCAAAGGAGAAAGCAGCAAGAGAGGTAGAGGAAGAAGAAACTTCAGAGGCAGAGGGGGCAGAAATAATTTCACCAAAAGATCAGATTTGCAGTGCAAGCGTTGTGCAAAGACTGGGCACACATCAGATCAGTGTTGGGCTTCATGGGACTCCATCAAAGACAAGCATAACCAGAAGAAAGATGACAGTAAAAATCAAGATGCTAGTAAATCTTCTGATTCTGCTCATTGTATTGTTGCACATTGTAATCTTGGAATTAATGAAATGACTTCACTTTCATCTTACAAAGATTGTTGGCTGCTTGATACTGGTGCAACATCACACATGACATTTAGAAAATACTGTTTTGAAGAACTTAATGAAACAATAGATGGCATAGTTTACTTTGCAGATAAGTCAAGTATTAAACCAAAGGGAATGGGCACCATTCGACTGAAGATGCCTGGATTTCCTGATTTCTTGTTGAAGAATGTTCTCTATCTCCAAAGTTGCAGAGAAGCCTGTTGTCCTTGGTGGAGATTCGACAGCAAGGCCATTCCATCCACATGTTTGATGGAATCGTTGAAATAAGAAAGTCATCTGACAACCAAGTCATCATGACTGGA
>LPNX010330236.1:184418-406447 GCA_001517045.1 Pseudotsuga menziesii
TATCACATATAAGTCTCCTTCTCTGTTCACTTTACCTTTCTTTTATAACTTCCAACTACGAATAACCAAACTTTTGACCTAATTAGGTCACTTTAACTTCTAATTTGCAGTTGACTTGCATGTAGGTGCATGTAGACTCAATCGGGTGCATGCATCATGAAATAATGCTCAGAGGTCATGCATGCAGGTGGTCTACCCAACAATGATAAATTATTGATGCCCTAGATCTTCTTATATGGCATCAGTCCAAAGCTAATTCCCTGACTGTTAATGCCTGCTAGAACCTATGGGAATCATATAGGTTAGAGGGTTGGTCCTCAATGCCTAAGCAGAAGACGACATTACATAGGAAGAGGCATATTCAACCAAAGTGAGATTTTCAAGAAAGGAAGGTCGAACAATGTATCTATCCCAAATAGAAGGGAAGATGATGTCTTTAGAACCATCTAGTTAATTTTGTAAAAGAGTGGGTCTTTTAAGATAAAAGTTTTTTTCTCATTAGCGCCAATGTTTATGAAAATTGTTTTTCATGATCATGAATGGAGCGGTGATGAAAGGACAATATGCACTTCCTGTCTAATCGACATTTTTTGCATATTTAGGAGTGTGTTCCCAAGTCTTCGTATTGTTTCAATTTTTCCTATACGATCATAAAGACATTCTTTTTTTATTTTTTTAGTGTAGTTTTTAAAGGCATGTCCAGTTTTGTTATGTAGGAACCTACGTATGTTGCAGTGGCATATGCATCTAAGATGAATTGTGCATTAGTGTTTGATTGCCACAACTTGGGAATGTCTTTTGAAAATGGATTGATCCAAATGTCAGAAGGTGCTCTCTTTAGTATTAAAGTTGCTCGTGTGATTGACGAGTGAACTACCAGAATGTAATCATCAAGTGACAGATCCTTTTCTTGTAGAAATGACTCAAATGAGAGTGTAATAGCAAATATTCTCGATTCAAGAAGAGATTCCAATATTTTTTGTTTCTCAACAAGATGTCCAGAAATGGCTTATAACGGTTGCAACATTGTCAATTTGTTAAGAGGAAATATTGGGAAATGGAATCTGCATTTTGAATTCACATGTTTTATACATGCTCATGTATGTCAATGTGTTTGAAAAGCTACAAAATTAGTGGGAAGTAGTGACGAGTGATCCACAAAGGAAGTTATTTCATCATCACTATTTCGATCATAAATTGGTGCATATGAAATCCAAAATAGACCATGCTCATGTTCATTCCCCCTTTGTTGGAACTTAGTTGTGAAAAAAATATTTGACTTTCCCAAAAAAACTAGGTGTTTTCCAAAAGCAAAGTTTGAGTGCACTAAACCTATGCCTATAATACCGACTACACAAGATGGGTGTCTTCTTATCAACAAGTCAATGTTAGTTTCCAACCAGCTCATGGGAAAGGAAGAAGGGTCTTTTTTTCTCAAGATGTAACAATGCAATACAAAGAGGCTTGCAAAGATGTTCAACTATTGTGAAACTGACAAAGAAGGTTGGAGGTCCTAGTTGATGAATCATGGAAAATAGATATGTCTTCATAGCATCTAAATAGTCAGGAGAGGTGCGAATTGTTTTGAGCAAGCGATATGAGACATGACTTTTCGATCATTTTTCAATGTTTGCATGTGACTTGACATCTTTTTCCTTGACTTTTTTCCTCTTCAGCTCTCCTATGAGAATAGAAATCCAAGCAGTGCTATAAAGTTGATTGAAAAGGACTTTGACTATTTTGAAAAAGAGATTAGTTGGATGTTGTTCGAATTTTGTGATTTCATGATCTAATTCCCAATTGAAATTTGTTGATAGCGGAATTATTTGTAAATGCCATCCGTACGGATACAACCATGGAAAAGTGTTGGGAAGTTTAGCTCTTCAGAGAACTTGTCTTGGAAAATCTTGTTCACAAGGGGAATTTTCAACAACAATTTTGGTTAAATCGTCGAGAAAGTTGATATGACCATATCCATGGACCAAAGTCTTAAAGTATTAGTTACAGGTTCGTCATCAGAATCATCAACCATCTCATGAACTATTTTTCTAGATGTCCCATCTTCAACGAGACTCTTTTTCCCTGAAGAAGATTCTTCTAATGTTTTTTTTGTCTGAGGATTGTTCAAATGCATTTTCCCATTTGATGTTAATAGCAATGCCTTCTTCTTTGTACAGATGCATTTCAAAAACCTCTTTCAATGCAGAAATAACTATTTTAGGCCAAACATTTCCAGAGAGGAATGCATTCTTATATTCCAATTTTCGCTTGAAGACAACTGCAATTGTCATGCCATCGTCTAGGCTCCTAGGCAACATTCATTGAACTTTATCCAAATCTGAAGGCACATTGATGATTGTTCCAGTCAAACCTTGATGGGATCTTTGTATCCAAGTTGACGTATTTATGCAAATTCATTTCTTGGTGAGACAAGTTGTTCTTCCAAGTGTGGTAGGCCACTTACAGAAGGCAATTCCGTGTTGCAACTAATATTCAAAGGATATGAAAACAAAGGGATATTGTTGTTTGCAATTTGTGTTTTACAAGATCTACAAATGCTTGAAATACTTGAAAAAACACTATAGGCATATGTTTTTGTCAAGTGTGCAAAGGCGATGGATTTTTTCTTATCAACAGTGCGAAGATATTTTTGAAATGCAAGCGTTTGCAAATTGAACAACTCCAAATTGGTGTATCTTGAATAGTTTTCAAATATGTTTCAGTTATTTTCCTTTCTTTTGCAATTTGTTTTTCTTTATTTGAAAGTGCATATGCTTTGATGTGAATCCCTCGCTTCATGCATGCAAGTTACGGTGTTGTTTGCCACGAATTGTGCTTTCAAAGCAACATCTCCTTGCGAGGAATGTTTTTCTAACATGGGACGATGTTCTTGCAAATTTTGTGAATCTACTTCTATGTGTGAAATGGACGATGTATGCGTTTGATGTACGTTGCATCCTAAGATCATGAATGCCAATGTTTATTTTTTCATTCAAAGAGGCAGTCTTGCAAACGAAATTCCTAACATTGTTGTTTTTTTCTCCAAGAGAGGGGCTAGCTAAAACTATATTGGGTGGAAGAGTGTTTGAGTTTGTTTTTCCAATATGAAACAATGGAAGGAAATGTGAATGGATTTCATATATTTGATGTTGAATGAGGAAAATGTTTGTAGATGTTTGTTTTGTTGCAAAATAGTGACAATCAAAGGCATACATTTTCGTGTTACAAAAAAAGATGTTAACATCCAACAACTCACATAAACATTTTATCTCAAATAGCTTGCCTTCAACGAGGCCATTGCTAGCAGGTGTTTCCAAATTGATGATGTATGCCATCCAATCTGAGATGAGGATCTTGTCTTTGACGATGTCATGATGAAGATATTGTTGTAAACAATTAAAAAAGCGAGGATCATTGATAAATAGCTATTGCAAAATGTTTGTGCGATATCTTTCCTGATGCTACAGATATCTGAGAACGAGCACAATTTTGATACAAATTGAAATAAAGATTCATGACAACTTCCTTCTATGGAGGGAAACATATGGAAGCCTAGTAATGAAAGCATGTGAACAAACTACTTGTAAGGAATCTTCGAAAGAAGGACATTCTTGTCCAAAGGAAAGCTGACACATACTGTTATATGAAGCAAGCTCACTTTCTATTGCCTTGTACGATAAAAGTGGTTTAAAGTGTCCTATTAAGTCATGAACTTGTTTTCTTCAGTTTTATATTTTGCTTGTGATTTTTATTTTAAGTTTGCTCATTTGCTTACTTTAGAAAAATTTTGGTTTTAAGTGAAATTTTGATTTTTGCTTTAGGTTCTCATTAGGTTTGTTCTTCTTATGGTTTTGAAGGGTTCTATAGGACATTATGTGGATTAATTGGTTCACAAATAACACCATGATCAAAGTTTAACATAAAAACCTCATTCAAAATGGAATTAATGATTAACAAAGCGCCAAATTTGGTTTTAAAATATTCTTGTAGCGCAACGGCCAAAATTTTACACTGCGGCGCTACAAGAATATCGCGGGCGCTAAAATTGCTGATTTTTAAGCCAAATTCTCTCATGATTTCGATTTATGGATGACTAATCACATGTGTTAAGGGTTTTGATACGTCTTTTCATAAGAAATGATCATGCAAACAGGTGTGGTCTGTGACGTGAAGGAGATCGTGGCGATCAACAGTTAAAGTTGGGCGAATGATGACAGATCGAGGAATGAGCCTAGATTGATGGGAAAGAAGTTCTCCACATATGCATTGCAAAGTGGAGCGAAGACAACTGCTAAAAATCCGGAATTTGTAGTTACAGAGAGAATTTAGGGTTTTCTCAATGCACCAGTTGGAAGCAAACTGAAGGCTTGAAGACACTTGGACAGTTAAATTCAACAGTCAGATAGTCCAAGGATTAATTTTAAACGTCTACAGCAGGTCGGGAATGAGGTATTCCGCGTAAACTTAGTCGTGGCTGCCAAATTGGGGTTTTTTTTCATTAAGGCTGATTATGTTAAAAATGATTAAAGAAAGCCTTAATTAATGTTGTTAACAAGCTCTTAACGATCAGATATCAGTCTTAAAGGTTTTATATGTTTTAGCAAGTGATAAGTTGAAAAACAACTGTTACATTGAACAATTTCCCTGTCAAGACCAGCAAGTATGGTAGGTTGAAGGTCTGTATTGTTTTTGGCGACCAAAGTTCACAGATTTACTTGTTACCTGTAATCAATGCAATGAATTAGCTGAGCATGTCGATTGCATGCAAACCTTATCTGAATATGTCCAGAGGTTGATTGGTTTTGTGTTGAATGCAAGTTGAAGCAGAAAGTTAGCACACATAAGATTATTCTCATATCATCTCATTCCCTAGTTAAACAATCACAATCTAAATCTAAAAAGCGAGCAACTGAGAGCACTAATGCAGAATCCCTATTGCAAAGAGATAGCTCATTAATGACATTAGAAGGAGCCAAGGGTGCTATTGGTGCAGATTCACAACACACAGATGTTTTCCATGCATTCTAAAGATGGTCTGGCATCGAAATGAACATTTTGAATGTCAGTTAAATTCAGCAACAACTTTGTGAGAGGATTTTTGGTACTCTGTTGACCTAAATTACCTAATATTAGTATAAAACATTTCCTGCATTTAAAATAGAACAGACTGTAAAAACTCTGAGAGCTTGAGAGAAAAAGGGTTGTTAGGTCATTGACAGGGTTTTAAAAGCATACAGAAACAGCATTCAGCCAGGAAAGCAAAATGAAGCAGTAGGCAAGACCTTTGACTCAGAAAAGGAGAACCTGCAAAGAACCATAAAAAAATATAAGCATCAAATGGAGTACATGCAAGAAACCAATGATGGTTTGATCCTATCCAACAGAAGACTCAAGGAGGATTTACAAGAAGTAAATGATCATTACCAAGAGTTTACTGCAGTCTCCAAGGAGGCCCTGAAAAGGAAAAGAAGCACAAATTTACAATGTGCAGAATTGAAGCAGACTGTCAGAGGTTTACAGCAGCAGAATGAAGAACTTACAAGAAGGATAGCAGATATGGAAGCTAAACAGTAGAGAGCTAGGAAGAAGGCCCAAGCCTTGGATGGAATAGCCTTATTGGCAGAAGCTGCTAAAGACCTTTGAGTATTGTTAGTTAGGCAGTTACTTGTTATGTTTTTTGAGAAATACTTTATTTTGTAAATAATAATTGTGACATTATCCCATCGATGATTAGGCTAAAAACAGTTAAGGTTTTAAACCCTAACTGAATTTTTGAAAACAATATTTAGGTAGATGAGAAAGAGAACAAAGGGTTCGATTTTTGGATGGCTTAAGGAGGTCTTTTGGACTTATTGATGAGCTAAGTACTTAAACTCTCATGTGTATTTGATGAACATAATTATGAAATATATGATCCTTTTTACCCTTTAGTATGTGTTTTGGCTTCATTTTTAGCTTGCTTAGTTGCATGATTGATAAATTCATTACTGGTTTATGGTTTCTTTGCTTGTAATGCTTGTCAGTTGTGAATGAACTTCAAGATTATATTCTGTTGGTACATGGTGATTATATTATGCATCTTTGTTCTTATTTATTTATGATTTAATTCCTGCTTGGCTTATGAGTGTATTCCCTTCAGTCACCAAACTTTACAACCAGGAAAAAACCTTTAAAAAAACCTAAACCCTAGTTTTATTTGATTGAATATTTGAGATTGTGTTGGCTTGTTTCTTTGTGGCCTGGAAACAATTTCTGGCACAAACATGTCCAACAGTTGGGTTGTGGTCATGGAAAAGAAGATTGTAGCAATAACCTGCATTGTTCATGTTGAAGTGAAGGTAAATTGACCCCCTTGTCATGGACCAAACAACGACAGAAACATTCAGCCATTTGACAAACCATTTGACACAGAAAATATCACACAACAAACCGTATTCATTGTTCTCATTTGATTATGACATTGGCTGGAGATATAGCTCAACACCAGAAATGCCATGAAAATCTGTGAGAAAGTCAGGTGACAATTTTTCCCGCATTGAGGACAATGTTGCAAAATCTGATTGTGCCAAGTAGCCTCAAAAGTGATTTATAATCGATTGTCTTATTTCTCTCTAGGTGTATCCAAAGTGTAGCAAAACTATGAGTGCATCGAAGAGGCAATCCCATACTTCATAATGGAAATTATATAGTAAAAAAAGATGGGTTTCACTGAGCACATTGTCAAGTTCATTGACACCTGCATGCCTAAATCAGTTCTCTAGAAGCTATATTGCCAAGGAAAATTTTACTGCCAATCGTTATTTTTTTCTTTACTTCCCTTGAAGGAACAAGGAAAAAATCATCTGGCAAAAACCAATTTGCAAGCTGAACTTTGGCGCGTTTTGCAGAAAGAAGAAACAATGTGAATGTGAGAATCCATGAAAGGTTTTTGGAAATACTGAAGGAGATATATTAGAGCAAGGGAAAAAGACAGTTAACAAACTCATGCAATTAAAGCAAGAAACTTAGTTTTGTGCACAGAAAAGCAAATGAAAGCAAGGCATGACCATGGGCGTTATTCTTTAAATAAGAATACAATAGGCAACATAGTGTCAACTTCCATCGAATTTGGGCACAACTCGAATGGATGGAAGTGTGTTTTTTGCATAGAAGAATTAAGTGCGGTTTACATAACTACAAATTTGATAGAAGGGACGGTGCTAGGAATCTAAAATTAATTCCAAGAGTTGCACACAGAATGTGACTACAAAGACCTTTTATTTTTAGAGGTCTTTGGAAATAAAAAGAAAAAGGTGAAGTGAAAACAAACCAAACCACCAAGGGTTCCAAAAAGTATTCTGGAAATAAGAAAGGCTTCCAGACACATTTTGTATAGGAGAAGACTTCATGTTTTATGACAACAGCACAACAAATGCATAATATGGAAGGCAAAGAAGATTTTCCATTTCTGTTGCCCTCAATTCAAGGTTCTTTCCCTTCAGAATGAAGCAAACAAACTGAGACATGAAGAGCAGAAAGAGGGGAAAAAGGAAACAAATTTGTCATAACTACAAATGGACTTTTTAGAGAGACGGAAGAATTCTCAAGAATTGATGCAAAGACCCCAGTCTAATGAATCTTGTTTTTCTTCGAATTTTTTTTTCATGCAATTGCTATGAGCACGAGCCAACCATGGAATCAATGGAAAAAAAGGCTTTGTTGTCGTCTTCTTTGTGCGTGGGTGAAGTATACAGGAAATGAAGTTATTTCTTTCAATGCAAAAAATTCTTATTGAAGTTGTGAAGTCTAAGATAGAAAAATATAAAGATATGAGGTGTGCATAAACACAGGCCAAATGTATTATTTCAAACTATGGAAAGAAACCAAAATGCAGACAGGCAAAACTTGACATGAGCAAAAATAAATTATCCTGTTTTAATATTGCGGAAAATAAATTTCCATGACATATAAAAAAACAAAAGTTATTCTTATAAATTGATATGTTTATGCCAACAAGGAAGAAAGAGAGCAACTAGAAAGCGCATCATCATAGTTTATAGACACATGTTTGGAATATAAATATATTTGAGAAAGGAATATATCTATAAAAATAGACACATGAAACACATATATATATAAATGGATAACAGTCCATGCAAACATGTTAGAACAATCAATTGAAACATGTAAGAACAACATACTCATCTATCCTTCTATGTATCAACAACCATCCATACACATAAAAAACATTTTGTTACACCCATAACATATGTATCAACAACCATCCATACACATAAAAAACATTTTGTTACATCCATAACATATGAAAGAAAAAAGACTAATATCACATGTTTTTTGCAAGTTCGTTGGAGAGAAAGAAAGAACTATATTTTTTTCATGCCATTAAGAAAATTCTTAAGGGAAGACATATTCCCGTAGAGAAAGGCAGTATGGATAAAAAAATTATGACTATAATCTCAGACTAATGCATTTAAAAAATTTAAGGAAAGGGAAAACAAAATATATATGAGTTCCCAAATTCATTGGTCAAATTTCTTTTCTTATGCTGTGAGAACTACTTCACACTGAGATCTAGAAGCTAAGGTAATTTTCATAATCTAAGCTATTCATAAAATGTGCAAGAAAACAATAAAAGAGAGCAAAATAACACACATAGATGGTGCCAATAGTTGATGTTTCTATTAGTGTAAAACTTGTAGATATGTATGGTACATACTTATAATACAGTGGGAAAAAATCGTTAGCCTATGGAGGCCATTTGGATGCATACATGTGTCAAGCTATGATTTGACCCCAAAACCCCCCTAGATGGACCAATCAGCTTCCAAACCATTCCGAACAGTCACGAATGCTAGTGTGAACATGGATGAAGCATGTTGGATCATAAATGTAGGCATGCTAGGCATGGGTGAGCACATGTGTGAGTGGGAGAGGCTCTAGGAGGCAATAAATGCCCAAGGAAGACCAAAACTCACCACATACATGCACAAGCGCCCTTAGTCAAACAAGATCTATGATTTAAGGGATGGGGAGCGCTCCAAGGAAGATTGCCATTAATGAGGGTGCCTGGGTTATCAAGATGATCAAACTAGAGAGCCTGGACTGGTAGAATTATCAAAGTGGAGCGCCTCAACTATGAGTAAATGAGCCAGAATCACCTAATAGACCAAGACTGATCAGTATAACCTAAGTTGGACCATATGACATAAGTATAAGACAAATGAAAATGTATCCTAGGTGTATGACCGTGGTACTAAGATGGATTATTGCTCTAACACCCCTCCTTAATCCTAACTTAGTACAACTTATACCAAATGTTTATTGATGCCTTAGCAACTAAGGCTCAAGTCACCTCTTACAACAAAAAATTTATTTGTCCATGTAAAACGAGGAAAGAGGCAAAACCTCATGGGGGAAATCCTCCCTCAAGAATGGACATGATAGAGATGATCAAAAAAGTATTCAACATGTCCTCTTCTTCACTTGAATGAGCTGAAAGAACAACTTATTGGTGATGGACTTGGTGAAGATGTTGTGGATGCCAAGATCATGCACCAATGCATCAATGTGTTGTAGACAAAGAACACGTGGAGAGGCCCTTTGATGGTCATCATTTGTTGATGGAGGAGCATAATATGAATGTATTTTGATGCAAGCATACTATGATCTGGAAGCATAATCAATAATGGAAAAGATATCTCTGCAAACTCTTTCCCAAATAACATCAAAAGATTCAACAAAATATCCCTCATGTGTAGTCGTCATATCATGAATTAAACCGTGAATTGTCTTCCCAATTTGATGAAACACCTTCATAACTCTGTCACAAATCTCACGAGGCTCTGAAATATCAGAATATATGCCATATACAACAGAAAATATCAGAGGTATGGTGTCTCCATGAGCAAATGGGTCCATAGTGGGAGAAGAGTGGGAAACTAGATCACACTGATAGTAGAGCGAACCTAGATGAACTGGAGACTTGAACATTGAACCATAGGTGGTGAGATCATGTCCAAACATATGGAACAACAGTCCCATGAAGTCCAATGCCATGGATTTCCAACCAATGAATGATATGCAAGACATAAAAGCAACATACACAAGTGACATAGTATTGGAAACTAGGCAATTTTGAGATTTTCCAACTAGTGAACTTGAGGATTGTCGGGTCTTTCGGGAATCAAATGGTTGGGGAAATGATTCTATGGTCATCATAACCTTTATATTAGCTTGTATATCAGCTTCAGAATTAGAATAGGAAGGATCTGAATGGAGTGGGAAAGAGCTTTCAGAAGACATATCAGAAACTAGTGAAAAATGACTAGTTTTTTTAGGAAACTTTGGTGAACTGTTTAGGGTTTCTTCCAAGGAAGGGATGGAGGTTTCAGATTCTGATATATTAGACTATAAATCAGAAACAAAGACATCTGAAACAGAGACATGAGAAATGGGTTTCTCCCTTGCACTCAAAACATGCATGCGCTTACCATTTTCATGCTCCAAAGAGAGTTTGCGCTCCTCTCTTCTTGTAAAATATGGAACATCAATATTATTCTCCTCAACGAGCTTGGTCATGATGTCCATTTTCTTTCTCAAGAAAGATCTTTCATGGTGTGAACCTCTACAATAACCACATGTGGGCTTCTCTCTCTTACTCTTCATCCTCTTGGCTTTTGAATCCTCATCAATTGACCTTGTAATAACCCAAAAATTCATAAAATTTTAAATTTTTCATGTAACATAAAATGTCAAGTTTGTCATTGCCAATGAACCGTTTACTGTTAGCGGATACTCAAACAGTTATAAATAACAAAGAGCATTTCTTTTCTTTGGATCTGTATAAATTATTAGTTTATCTTAAATACTATGTTAAGAAAGTTAAACACAACTATTTAAGTTTTAGAAATCCAGAAAGGAAAACTACCTCTTACTCTGATACTAAGTGTGCATTTTACTTTCTTTTGTCAAGTAGGAAATAATTCTAGGTGAGATCGGGGCTTACTTAGCTTACAACTAATGCAGTGGAATGATGGTTTTTTTTTACAGGTTCTAGCTAGTTAAGCAGTTTGTTCCAGTAAGAATTCAAGTTCGAGAATGATACTCCACTAGAATAGAATAAAATGCTAGTTAAATAAAAAAATATTTGTTTGCAGCTTGACCTTGTAAGAGGTAAATGTTGATATTTCTAAAGTTATTAAACTGCACCAATGCTGGTAGAATATTACTGTGAAAGGATGGTTTAAGTGTACTTATATTTACCACTTTAGTACCTTATCCAAGTAATTCTTTCCTCTTGTAATTTCAATTACGTGTTTATATGTTTCAATTTGAAAACTTTTAAGAACAATTCTACTTTTGTCCATAGGAACATAAGGCCCTAACCTTTTTATAAAAAGGAAGATATGTTGCACATATTTGTAACCCCAACTACATAATATTATGTAGAGATTGGTCTATGGTATTGTTCTTAACTATAGAGTTCTTTTAAATCTTTAAAATTGTCCGTTAGTAAACTTTCTAACCATGTTTTCCTACCTAGTTCTCTAGTATATAACCTATCTTTACATGAATTTTCAATTACAATGGTTATATATTAAAATTCTTAAATGTATTATTATCATAGTAGGTGTTAGAGGAAAACCTTGTAATTGCTTGTGCTATAGTTAATTTTTTCATAAAAACTCTATAGTAAAAGAAATCACTTTCCAAATCCAAGTTTTAAGTGAGGTACTTCTAGGGAGGATTAATTTACATCTATCGAAGATGTCTTACCACTGTATGAGTGTAGACATTATTCATTACTATGAAGAGTATAGTTAGAATATTGTTATTCCAACTTGTCTAGTAGTAAGAGCAAGTTTAAAACTGTTTTTATTATCCTATGGTTAAAACTAGGAAATCGAAAACAAGGAAAATAAAACCATTATTACCATGCACTAATGATAAGGTTTTGTCTTTACGCCTCCAATGATTTGTGCAGATTAGAATCGGGATTTCGACTATAGTTCAAACCCATGATTGCGAAAATATTTAGGGGACATGTGGTTGATGATTGAGGAGTTAGGTTTGTTGACTTTGTTGAAACTTAAAACTTGTCCAAACCCTAACATTGGGTTGTATTGGGTTTCTTTGATTGAGGGGTGGTCGAGCTAGGAGCTCGTGGCCGCCATGGTCGCTGTCAAACCTCCAAAGAGATATGCACACAGACCTTCCTACTCTCCTGAGCTTGTGTAGAGTAGCTAACTTGTTGTTGTTCAGAGGTATTGTTAACTGTCAAAAAGGTGTTGAACATTGGGACTGGTTTCGCTGTCATCTTGAATGACTGTGGGGGTTTGCTTACCGTGCAATGTGGGAAAGAATTCTGAAGGAAAGAGTTGCATTTGGTTTTATTTACTTGTTTCCTCCTCGTGGTTTTAATCTTACCATATTGTGGCTTGGGGTTTTCTCTTGACCACTGCAACAGTAAGAAGAAACTCTCCAGCGAGGCTCCAAACCAGTTCGTGGTGCTCCCGAATGAGAACTAAGGTAAGAAATACGATTTGTTTTGGCTTGTCTAAAAGAGTTTACAATTAAATCTAAATTTTGATAGAACCAAGTCTTAACCTCTCTCTTTTTCTGGTTTTTGTCTACGCAGGCTCCTCTTGGTGGCTCGAAGTACCATAATCTTCATCAACAGAACTTTCCAGGAGGCTTCAAACCGGTAAGCCTCAGTTTCACCTGGGGTTTTCTCCTGCACAAGATGTATGGTGGATTTTAAAGCACTGCAGTGTTTTGTGGATTGTTGGTCCGGCCGGCCGTGTCTTTAGTGGCTCTGATTGTTCTTTTTAATTTCTGTTTTTAAAACCCTAGTGGTTATTTGTAATGAGGAACTCGGGATCTCTCAGCCGAGACTTGAGGAAGTGTTTTCGGGCTTATTCAACCATAATGAACTTATAAAAATAAATTTTGTAAACTGACTTTCAAGCCATGACTTTTACTGTCAGTCCAAAGAGTTGTTAAATATGGATTTATAAGGGTTTTTAAGAAGGAAGGGCTCTCGCAGCCGTGAACAGATAGATGTTTTTAAATTAAATTTTGTGAGTTCTGTAATACTTGAGAAATAGTTTTTGAAACAGGATTTTAAGCCTTGACAGTTAAATGAAAAGGACGCAGGCCTAAATCTTGTGTTTTACAGCTTATAGCTGAAATTTATAGTATTGTTGTTTGGTTTATAATTATGTACCAATTGTGTATTAGTTATTCTTATTGTAATTCAGTTTTTTCGATGTTTAGGGTTAATTTGATCAATAAGAAATATCGTTTCAAATTAAAAGATTTTGAAATGATAATCTTTGGTTGTGGATTATTTGATAGCAAATAAAAATAATAATACTATATTTTTATTGGTAAATAGGACAGAGTTTGGATATTGTAAAAGAAGTTTTCTGGAATATTATTTGCTAAGTTTTAGTATTTGTAAATTTGAATTTTACCCTAGTGTGATAGCACAGATCTCTTGTAAACCCTAATTATTTCTAATGGTTTACAACATTAGTACCTTGTTAGGTCTGCTTACTATATTTATAATTTATAGCTTTACTAGTTTTTATTGAATAAAATATTTTACTTAATAGTATATATTATCTTAAACTTATTCTCTTATCTTTAATGAGTTAATCTAAATACTTTGAGTAAATATTACAAATGCAGCTAAGTTCTGAAAATAATTTACATAGATCCTTTTGAAAGTAATCATTAGCATATGCATTCAAATTTTACTAAATCTACATATCTGAAATAAATATGCCTGTTCTACTAGAGTACTGCCTTGCAAAAGGCGTGGAAAAATACAGTTTGGGTAATTTTCCTATCTATCAATTAATTCAACAATATCTCTACTGATCTACCCTAATCTAACTAGTTACTAACTTTCACAGTATGAATAACTTTTCTTTCTTTATCCATAAGAGCAATAAAATATCAATATACTAATCATGAGAAACTCTTAAACTTTTCTGAAGCAGTAAATAAAATAATAACTGAACCTGAACAAGTAGAACTTGTCAAATAGATGAGGTGACAACAACTTAAGGAGGCTATTCCTCCCAACCAACTCCTGGAGAAGAGCTAGTCTGCAATTCTCAGGACCCCCGAGCTTGTCTCTTGGTCCTCATGGTAGAGTATTGGGTGAGAGATGTAGTCTTGAGATCCTCTGCAACTCCACTTAGTGTTCAACAGTAACTCAGTCCTGCTTACAGTAGTAAGAACTTCAACTTAGAATAGCTGCATAAGTTCAGTATTCAGCACTTATCCACTCAAACTTACTTCAGCTAGTCCCCTCCATCGAATTCACATGTGCACTTCATTCACTCAGAATGATCACAAATACAGAATGAGCAGCCCCAGTTGTCTTCAATGGGAAGTTTTATTAGCATGCCTAGGTCTTTTGGGTTAGTTTTTACTTAATGAGCCACCTGCTCCCGTTCCACTTTCTTGGGGAATCTTGACCACAAATATAGGGAAGTTGCCACCTGCAACAGCTAGAAGTAGTTTGAGGATGCTGCCACTTGTCAATATGCTCTCAACCCAGTTTCCTCCACAAAGTGACCAATAAACACTCATTTAACAGCTTCCCTAAGCTGTTGTCTCATCTTTTATTTATTTAATAATAAAATATTCTGCAATACATTAAATTATCCTTGACCCCACTTGGTCATTAATTACAAACCTTAACATAAAATATAACATAATGTTCCTCAATAACATAAAATTGTTTTGCAAATTGGGGCATGTGGCAAACCTGGAGCTTTCTGTATCTGAATGCTTCTTCTCCTTCATTCTTTGTTGCTTCAAATCCTTGACTTTCTTCTTGTCTTGGGCTTTATTTGACTCACCATCAATAAGGGCTTGATCCTTGGTGGATTTGATGGTACCCATTTGCACTAACTTGTCTTGCTTCTGAGTTAGTGACTCCATGAAGTCTACAAGGACGCATCCTCCAATTTCTAATTGTGAGCTTGCTTGAGTGGAATGTCGAAACAAACACATAATACTCATGCCCTAGATTAGAAATGATAGAAAATATCAAACGATCATCTTTCTTCTCTATTCCACATTGTTGCAGCTGAAGCACCGATGCTTTGAACTTGGTGAAGAAGTCTTGGATTGTCTCATAATGAGTTGGACTCGGTGAGATTAGCTCATTTTCAAGCTGGTGGCCTCTCATCTCATCAGTCTTCCCAAAAAGTGACTCCAACTTGAGCCAAAATTCATTGGGTGTGCCAAGATTGTCTACATGGAAGAGAAGGTCTCTCGAAATGTTGAGACAAAGCATACCAAATGCCTCATCAAATCTGTTGAAGTACTTCAATTTCTCCCCAGTAGAGTTCGGCTTGATCTCAGTCCCCATGGTGACTCTGTACATGCCTTTCGACCTTAGCTGGATCACCATTTCAGCCTTCCATTCAAAATAGTTGAATGGGTTCAGCAATACATGAATCTACTCCATTATGCTTGTGCATTGAGTGATGAAAACATTGTTGTACCTACAATGCCAACACTCAAATTTTCTGGAAAATGCCCTAAACAACAACTCAAACACTCTAGTTTTGATTTGCAGCTCCACAAAGCTCTGATACCATGTGAGAATTGCTTCATAGTGAGATATAGGAGCTAATGCAATCTTCATAATCTACGCTATTCACAAAATATGCAAAGAAAACAGTAAAAGAGAGCAAAATAACACACATAGATGGTGCCAATAGCTGATGTTTCTATTACTGTACAACTTGTAGATATGTATGGTACATACTTATAATACATTGGGAGAAAAGCATTAGCTTATGGAGGCCATTTGGATGCTTACATGTGTCAATCTATGATTTGACCCCAAAACTCTCCTAAGTGGACCAATCAGCTTCCAAACCATTCCGAATAGTCACGGATGCTAGTGTGAACATGGATAAAGCATGTTGGATCATAAATGTAGGCATGTTAGGCATGGGTGAGCACATGTGTGAGTGGGAGAGACTCTAGGAGGCAATAAATTCCCAAGGAAGGCCAAAAATCACCACATACATGCACTAGCGCCCTTAGTCAAACAAAATCCCTGATTTAAGGAATGGGGAGCACTCCAAGGAAGATTGTCATTAATGAGGACACATGGGTTGTCAGGATGATCAAACTAGAGCGCCTCAACTGGTAGAATGATCAAAGTGGAGCGCCTCAAATGTGAGTAAATGAGACAGAATCACCTAATAGACCAAGATTGATTAGTATAACCTAAGTTGGACCATATGACATAAGTACAAGACAAATGAAAGTGTATCATAGGTGTATGACCATGGTACTAAGGTGGATTATTGCTCTAAAATACACCATGAAAAAGGCGATGGAAAAAAAATTCCTTTTTAAAAAATCGTGAGAATAAAAACTTGCCAAGACAGAAGCGCTATATGGATCGATACATATTTCTTGTTTGCATTGAAAATAAAAGCGTACCTGGAACCCGAGAAAAAATGTGAAACGATTTTTTAACGAAAGAGTCAAATGTGTTCCGGGTAAATACAAATTGCAAACATTTAATCAAAGAAAATAAAATCGAAGCCAAAATTCCAAATATGGACAGGTATCCATCTCAAATGGACATTTGTTTGAAGCGATGAGTTGTTTTTTGTTGTTGTTGGTATTACATACACATGAAGGAATTACAAAAAGCTTAATCCGAATCTAGTTAGATATCAATTAAAGACAACAAAGCAGAAGAGGTTGCAGGCATCTGCAGAAACAAAAACACTATAACATAAATACATATGTACAATGATTCATAGCGAAGGGAATCTTGTGCCATTGTTAAGAGGTTGCTTTGGAAGATGAAAATTTGGTATAAGGGAGAAATTGCCAAATGAAAAAATATAAAGAAAATTTATATATGAAACTTAGATCACAATCTTTATCTCTTGACATAAAGACGTTTAGATAATTCTATCTTTATCTTTTGATAGTTCATAAAATAATAAACATATTAAGAGCTTTGCCAATTAAGAAGTTGACTTTGAAATGCAAGTTCTCATTCACTTGTATGGCTCCTCATCACCCACCATTTATGATGATCTAACGAAGGGGGAGCTTTTATACATTCAAGATATTGAGAATGTTGCTAGATTACCTCACCCCTCATCCTCTATGGATCCTCTGAAGGAGTATATTAACACTCAATCTATTCCTTGTTCCCTCTTGTTACTCTCTCCTACTGGTATTCCCAACCCGTCCTCCTCCTTGGAGTCTTCTCCTCCCTTCACTTTGGAGGATTTTCCTCCCTTTCCTATAACCTCTCTTATTGTCGGGGACTCTTTACTGGCTAGCGCTGCAACTTCTCCTTCATTCTTGGATCCCTCTCTCCTCAAGTCCCTCTCAATTTTCTCTGATGAATCTCCTGTCTCTCCCTCAACCCTCCCTCTGGAATCCATCATATTAAAAAATGTTACTATCCAAAAGTCCAGGAAAAACAAGCCCCCTCTTGCTCCTCCTGAAGAGCTTATAGCTTCTGGCCTCTACACTCCCCTTTCTATCCGGATCAAGGCAACTGTAAGATCTTCAAACTTGTCCTCTTCCCAGGCACTTAGAGCATTGTGACCTGCTGATCAGGTTGCCCCATGAAGATTCTTTCCTAGAATATTCGTGGGTTTGGGGGGCTTACCAAACAAATTGCCCTCAAGTCTTTGTTCTCTTCTTTGAATCTTGATATGATTGTGATTCAGAAAATGATGTGCGATCATTACTTTGCTCTTTGCATGTTCTTTAAGATCAAGCCTCGCTGGGAGTTTTGTGCCATTGACTCTATAGGCCGCTTGGGAGGGCTACTTATTGGTTGGAACCATCAGCTTACTCATTGCAAATCCTTTCACTCCTATGCTGGTATACTTGTCAAAGCTAGGTTTAAAGGTCTTGACTCTATTTTCTCTATCTTGAATTGCTATGGCCCTTACTTAAATAGAGATTTTTTTGGAACAATGTCATGGTTGGTGGCATTTTTTACTTTCCAAATCTCATTCTTGCTGGAGATTTGAATTTCACTATCTATGATGCTGAAATCTGGGGTAGAAAATCTAGTATTGATACTCTGGCCCCTTTCTTTTCCTAGCTTCTAACTACTACAAATATGGTGGACTTGGCTCCTCTCTCTCCTAGCCCTACTTGGAGAAATGACCGCATTGGATTGGAAGGGGTGAGAAAAAGGTTGGATAGATTTTTGCCTCAGCCCACCTTCTTCCTTCTCTCAATCGCTATAGAGCTTGGGCTTCTCCCTATGAGATCTCCGACCACTTTCCCATTTGCTTGGAATGGAACTCTCTGCCTTCCTTCCATATTTACCCCTTCAAGTTTAATAGGGCCTGGCTTCAAGATAAATACTTTCCTGGTATTGTTAACTCTTCTTGGTCGACCAATTTACATCCTCCTTTACCTGACTCTATGTCTTCTCTCACTCGCAAGCTTAAGAGACTCAAGTGCTCTGTGAAGGATTGGGAAAAAAAATAGGTCTTGGCAAAGGCCAAGGAGATATTGGACATTGAGTTTGAAATTCAATCTCTGCTTTCTGCTCGGTTCTCAGGCATTCTTATTGATTGTGAAGTAGCACAGCTGTCCCAACTGAAGTGTAGAAAGGAAAGTCTCCTAGCTCATCAGGTTTTAACCTGGAGATCAAAAGTAGAATTAATTGGATTAACGAAGGGGATGCTAATACCAGGTTCTTTCACTACTATGCCTCTACTAGAAGAAATTCCAAATCTATATGGATCTTCAAAATCAGGCTGGAGATATGGTAGAAGAGGATTTCCATCTAAAATAGCTAGGGGTTCAACACTTCTATGACCTTTTTAAAGACGATGGCAGTGAAAATGTTGTGGATCAACTAAAAGTTATCAGTCTCTTTCCCTCTTTTGTATAGGAGGAGGAAAGGGGTAGCTTCCTCTTAGAAATCATGCTCTCGGAAGTAGAAGAAGTTTTAAAAGGATTAGAAAAGGATAAGAGCCCTGGCCCTGATGGATGGCCAGTGGAGTTCTTCCTCTGCTTCTTTGAATTGGTGGGAACTGATCTTCTTAGGGTCTTTGAACTGTCTCGGCTGGAGGGGAAGGTCATCATCTCTTTAAATGCCACTTTTATCACTCTCATCCCAAAGTGTGAAAAACCTCTTACCTTTGCATACTTCCAACCTATTTCACTCTGCAACTTGGTCTACAAGCTCATTTCCAAGATTGCAGCTATTGGACTAAAGCCTTTTCTGGACAAGGCCATTTCTACACAACAATATGGGTTTTCTCCATAATCGACAGATAATTGAACATGTTGGTAAACTCAAGAAATCCTGCATTCCATCAAGCTAAAAAAGCAAAAGGTGTTGGTCCTCAAACTGGATCCGGTCAAAGCCTTTGACCGTGTCAACTGGACTTTTCTTAGATTAGTCCTCTTACAAATTGGCTTACCTGTGGATGGGGTTAATTGGATCATGGGATGTGTCTGTTCCTTGAATTTTGCAGTACTTATCAATGGCACCCCATCTAGATTTTTCCTAGTCTCTCGTGGTATTAGACAAGGATGCCCTCTTTCCCCTCTACTTTCCATTATGTTGATTGAAAGTTTAAGCCTTCTCGTCACTGATGCTCAGAGAAGAGGGAAGATCATTGGGATCAAAGTTTATTCTATCTTGTATTTAACACATCTTCTCTATGTGGATGATGTTATCTTGTTTGGGCTGGGGACTCTTGAAGAATGGCAAGGCTATAAGGAAAATTTTGAACTCTTCTATGCTACAACAAGTATGAATATCAGTATTGAGAAGTCATCTTTCTTATTTAGTGAAGTTGATGATGGAACTAGAGGTCAGATTCTCTCCATTCTGCCTTACAAAATGGAACCTATCACTACTGGTTTCAAGTATCTTGGCTATCGTCTCAAACCCCTGGGTTATTGCACAAATGATTAGCGCTGGATCATAAAAGGTTTTGAAAGAAGAACTAACAACTGAGCTTATAGATTGTTATCACTAGGAGGTAGGTTGATCCTTGTCAGATCTGTACTTACGTGGTTAGCAGTGGTTTGGTTTGCCTTAGCGAGGATTCCCAAATCCACTTTATGTTGTCTCAAGCGTACCATTTTTAATTTTCTCTGGGGAAGTGTGGGAGGGAAACACAAGATGCACTTAGTCTACTGGCATACCATTTCTAAACCCTATGAGTATGGTGGGTGTAACATCAAGAATCTGGAATGGTTCAGTTTGTCTCTTAGAATGAAAAGATGTTGGATGGCTCTTATTGGTGAGGGTATATGGAGCCATATCATTAGCCACAAATATCTAAAAGACTTGTCTATGGAGGAATGAATTCGACAACAAGATTTTACATTTCAAGGCACATCATACTTCTGGAATGGCCTCATCAGATCACTTTCATGGATCAATATGCATTTGGGATGGAAGGTTGGAGATGGCAAAAGAATTAGGTTGGGTGTTGATCTTATTGCTAGTTTGAACTCCTCTTTTGTTCTCACAGAGGACCTTAGGGATTATATGAATGACTTTGTAATTACAACTCTCAATCAAGCCCATAACTTGGATACTGGTACTACCTCCTAGTCATACTAGTTAACAACATGGGACCTGGACCTAGGTGGTTGTTGGAAGGATTAGTGGACTGATTATGTGAATGGATTAACACATGGATGTATAAGACTTAAGGATATTAATGACTCTCTGTTGTGGATGTTCAACAAAGCTACAGGTATGGTCATGAAAAATTTGGCTTACAGACACATTACTTCATACTTGCTCCCAATATCTCTTGTTAGTGCTCTTTCTCGCATCTAGGCATGTGATGTGCCTCTAAAATTGATTTGTTTTACCTAACCGTGTATGGAAAATCGCATAAATACTTGGGATGATCTAATTAAGAGAGGTCGGGTTGGACCCAACAGATGATGCCTGTGTGGAAATGGTGAGGAATATGTTAACCACCTTTTCTCTGTATGTTCATTCACTCGGGAAATTATCAACAGTCTCAGCAGGAACCTTCACATTGTGATGAATTGGAATGATTCCTCCTTTCTGGAAAATATGGAAAATTGGTTCAAAAGAGAAAAGGAATATCTCTACTTACCTTTCTTCATTATTTGGAATCCATGGCTCACGAGGAACTATCAAATTTTTGAGAATAATCCTACTGATAGAAGTTTCCTTTGTCATAGAATCATGGAACAACTACACACTTACCCTGTAATCATCCAAAGAAAATCTAGGTGCAGATGCATTGGATCAGCTCTTGTTTTAGCTTATTCATCTGTCTTTCTTGATGGGGCTGCAACAAATTTGACTAGAGGTGCTGGCATTCAGTTGTTGATCACTCAAGATCATTTTTTTTGCATTAAGATGGGGTGTGGCCTTAGTACATACACCAGATCTGAACTCCTGGCTTTATGGGCGTTGCTATATTTTGCAAAAGAACTAGGCATTCCTTCTCTTCATGTATATGGGGACTTATATGCTATTATTAACTAGGGAAAGGAGAGGGCAACTCTCTCAACTCTCAATTTGGATGGATGGTGTCACAATACCAAAGAACTGAAAACTTTATTTCTCACTCTAGACTTTCTTCATGTCTACAGATAATACAATGAGAGGGCAGATAACTTATCCAAGGAAGCGCTCTCCATGGCCACTGGCTATTTGAGCTTCACTGAATACTATGAAGGTGAAATTATTGGGAATGGTTCGCTTCAGCTTTTTTGAGCTTGTTAGCTTCTTCCTACTCCTTTACCATTAGTATGGATGGCTGAGTATTTTACATCTTTTGGATGTTTGAGGTTGACTTGACTTTGTTTCTCCTCGTAGATTTTGATATTTGCACATTCCCATGAGCGCTTCTCTGGATACGCTACCTCTAGGCTCTTTATGTATTCCCTTTGGACATCTTTGGAGGTCTGACAGGAGTTAGCATGGTTTGGATATTGTCATAGAGGACTGGCATGTGCTAGTATTGTTTTTGATACTGTATTGAGTCTCGCTGTCTGAGTTTATGATATGGTCATGTGTCCGTATATTGTGGCCAACTATTTCTTAGTTGGCACTTGATACGCTCCTGATCCTCACTGGTTGTACTAAGTTTTTGATACTGTTTATATTGTGATGTAACAGTTACCTTTGATTCATAATGAATACCAAGGAACAACTATTTTTCTTCTGGAAAAAAAAGAAAGGGATTACATAGTGGACCCCATATATACAAGTTTTCTACATACAGTACTATGCAGGTCACCCCATAAAATTTGAACATAAGTTGATGAAAACCAAACCTTACACCTTGTCCCACAAAGAGCATATTTTACAGTTTTTAATATGCATAAAGCAATTATTTCCTTCGATTTGTTGACCTTATCAAGTTATTTTCAAGTTTAAATTTTGCATTATTGTTATAATATAACACACATGAAAACTTCCCCATTTGACAAGTTGATTTAAAGACATAAATATTCATTAATGTGATATATCCTTTTATATAAAGCAACAAAATACATGTTGTGATGTTCTCGAATTATTTCTATGACCAAAGGATCTTGTTTTTTCTTTTCACTTTGATGACATTAACAATATATATGTTTTATAGTCAATGAGTTGAGAGTTATTGATGGGAGCGAGTGACACGCTAGGTGACTCCATTGAGACGTCCCCTTGTTGAATTACAAATTATTTTTATATTTGAATCACGAGCTATTGGATATATTCTTGGAATTATAATGACAACCACAAAATTTGAACCTAGATCTCACCAAGATAATCCCCAGTAAATACCAATTCCGATGTTTATATATATATATATTTTATAAAACCCCTATTTTAATTATTAATTTTTAATTACTAAAATTAATCTCTAATAACAGTGTTAAGATTTAACCAACATTGGCCGACGAACTTACTTCATAAGGAGCATACTTTTGTTCTTACCGCATATCAACCACCGCCCATATTAATAGTAATTCCTCTCGTTCTCAAAATAAATCTATTTTTCTGATCAGGGGGTTTAGTTTTTTATTAATGTCAAGGTTCCATGAATGTGGACTTTCACTCTCTCTGCATTCCTCCAGGCTACTGGACGGCCTTGCCCTGTTATCTAACCGTGGTTCAACACCCACGGGCTTAGCCGGTCATCGAATTCTGGTGAGTTTGTCTTGCCGCGCTTAAATTTAGGCTCCCAAATTTACTTATCTGGGGAGCAATCATCATGTCGCTCGTGGATTACGCATCTTCTTCCGATGATGACATTGATGAAAACCAGCATGAACAACCAGAAGAACTGCACCGGCAGGGTTCGACCTCGCGACCTTCCAATCAGTAAGCAGTCCGATCCTATTAATTCCTTTAAGCATCTGTCTGTTAAACCCTTTGTTTTAGCAGGCACTAATTGAATTTCAGGGTTGTTATTTAATAGTGAACAGAACATCAGTGGTTCAGGGTTAAATTAGATTCATTCCCAATTTATACCTACATAGTTTAGGGTTCTTGTTGTGCCCTGTACAGACTGGCATTCACGGCACCGATTAATTAAGGATTTTACATATACCCTTTCTCAGCTGATGGCATTTTCTAACGACTGGTAATTTGAATAAATAGTTTTACATGTTTACGATGGTGGTGTTGATTTTTTTCTTTGCTCCACTCTCTTTCTCTCTCTCACGCATATATATATATATGTGGTCTTAGTCACCTGGTTTATTTTGTGGATGTGGTCTTAGTCACCTGGTAAATTTCAACAATTTTTTTAAAAATATTCACAAACGAGGAGAATGAGGGTGCTTATATTAATTTCTTTGTTTGGGATTGTCGCTTCCTATACCTTGTCAGTATTTCTTAGCCCGTTTCAGCTTATGGAACATGATTTCTTTATTGTAGCATATACTGCTCCTTGCTTAACATGAATGTTCTGATTATGCAACTCTCTGTAGTTTCCATATTCAGTCCAATGTGTATTTGTTGTGTAGAGTAATAATTCTGGAATTGCTGTTTCATCTAGTGTAATAATTCTGTAAGTGTCAAGGTTAAGCAGTAAAATTATGAAACTAGTTCAAACTTTTATTTTGACTCTCTTTATGTTTTAATGTATTTTATTCGCGATGATTACAGAGGCGATGTAAACAGTACTCTGTATAATGTTTTTTACTTCTTTTGCATCATTTAGTCTTGAAAGTATACTCTTATATTTGAATTCCTAAAAGTGCTAGGATGCAAGACCATTTCTCTGGCGTCCATAGTATAGCATGTCATTACAAATTACAATGGTCCTGTAGCTAAATGGAAGCTTAACTGCAACTGAAACAGAAAAGGAACTATAGTAACATAAAATAAGCAAAGAAACAATGGTGGCACCTGCACACCCAGGGGTGAATTGCACTGCAAATCTGACTAGTGGAGGAAGGTATCTCCAATAAGCACCAACAATTGGTTGATTTACCGAGGGTTGAATTGCACTGCAAATCTGACTAGTGGAGGAAGGCATCTCCAATTAGCACCAGCAATTGGTTGACTTATATTGATAAAATGACAAGAGATACATATGAGAAGCGGGGAACCTATTTATGCAAATAGAGTGGTGAAAACCCTAACAAAATGCAGAAATCAGGAATAAGAGTCTCTAGCTCCCTATTATATTAAGTGGCATGTGGAAATATAATATGATTACAAAATCGTGAATATACACACAATAATTCGTGTACATAGAGTTTAATACCTACTAAGGATGTTATGGTTAGGTACAAGACAGTCTAGTGAGCGTCACGTGAGCCTTTCCAATGTTGTGTTTAGGGACACAACAATGATGTGAGCTTTTTCCTTTTCCCTTTGAGTTCTTAACTCATATTTTGGTAGTGCTGTCTTTTGAACTTTAACTGAGAAAATACGAAGAGAAATACCACATGTAAGCCTTCCATCTCTATATAATGAATACTGAGTCACTGACATCTTGTTTTTGGTATGACTATTTTGCTATTTGGAAACTGACAAATGGTGTTGGTATGTATAGGAGCCAGACAAGTTCATTACATCTGCAAAAATCAGAAGCAGGAGAGAAGTCTATAGAACCAATGATAGAACTTCCAGATGCTTCAGAATTGCTTAAGTCACTAGATGCACCGGCAAACCAAACAGGCCGTGACCATTCTTCTAGGGTTGCTACAGCTATGGCTACAAGTGCATCGAGGAAAAGGCCAGAGACAAATGGATTTTCATCGTTTTCACCACACAGGAAACTTCCAAGAGGGAACTTGCCACCTTCAAGGATCCCCCCTGATACTTCGGGAGGTCTTTTGGTTCCACCCCAACTTAGAGGGAGGTTTGTGTGTCTACCCATGAATTCTTTCTGTGGTTAATTTTATATTTACTTTGTGGGTGGAATGCAGTGAGGATTTTGTTGTGCTTTTTCAAGTTCTATGTTCCTTTTCTGTTATGGAAGTTATTCTATTCAATACCAGTTATGATTTAAGTATTTACTACCTAAATCATAACTGATATAGTTGGGCAAACTGTAACATCCAAGTATAGTGCAAGGTCAACTTGTAAAATATTAAGGATAACATTTATAAAAGTATAGATTCTAGGATATATCTTCAACATCCATCTAGTGTTTGATGGTGCTATTTAAATGTCAACACCACAGGAAAAGAACACACAACATTTCTCTTGGAATCAAATATTAAGGATAACATTTTTATAGGATATATATATTCAACATCCATTTAGTGTTTGATGGTGCTATTTAAATGTCAACACCACAGGAAAATAACACACAACATTTCTCTTGGAATCCCTTGAAATGTGTATAGAAAGCATTGCAGAGTTGGAACCCTTGAGATATGTTATGAATGTCGCTACAGGACGGAAACTAAATGATCAGAAGTTGCTAACGCTAGATCTTAACAGCCAGGCTCCAACATTATTTTCTTATAACTGCATATTTGGGGTGGTTCATTTCTCTTAGCTTTCCATCTCCTTGATCGTTGTTTGAACCATACTTACCAGACTCAGAATCGGCAATAAATCAGCAAGGCAAAAGAGCGAAAAGTTTGAATTGGATAGGGAAAAAATCGGCAAATACAAAAAATTAAATATATACATTATTATATTTTTAAATTAAAAAAACAATTTTCATAAATATTCAAAATAGCCATGTCCATATAAAGCAAATATCAATAAATACCCAAAACATATCAATTCTATTAGAATTCAAAATTTATATTAACCTATCATACGTATATTATATATATATATATATATATATATATAATTGTTTTATGTAAAAAATATATATATTCAACCTATTATTTTTTTGTTATAAATTATAATATATTTAATTATATAAAAATAGTTTTATGTTAAATAATATTGTAAATGTTATAATATATTTTAATTTTTAACCTAAAACGATTTTTCTTTTCTGGAGAAACCTGACAGGCAGGTGAATCCCTATGTTTCGCACCTTTTTGGATCTTTCCATAAAAACCCACACACAACCAATATTGTGAGGTGAGTTCAATTGTGTATGCTGCTGATCACCCATGTCTGCCGTTGCGCGGATAGAGGAGAGGAGGGACCTCGAAAATCTGTCGCCTGGAAAGAGTTCAATCGTGAGTCAAGTTCAACCACCATCCACGAATCACCCGTCTCTGCTGTTGATCACCCATGTTCGTTGTCGCGTGGATAGAGGAGTGGAGTCACCTCGAAAAGTCGTGCGAATAGAGAAAAGAGGAGCTGATCTGAATCGGATCGCCGTGATCTGAGTCGGATCGTTTAGCAGCCGAGCCGAGTCAAACTCGGAATAATTGCGAGTTGACTTGCGATTCCAAGATGTTCCTTTAGGCTTAGGGGTTTGATTTATTTCTTAGTTAGATGTGAAGGAATGTATTATGTTATGGGGTTTTCATGGCATTTTTTGTGCTTGGTACTTTGTTAGTGTCCCACCCTAAGTCACCTCGTTAAGGGAGCATATTGTCACTAAATGGCAATAACTAAGGTCCACTATGTAGTTAGAGCATGTCCACTAGGTAGTTGATTGTATCCTTATCAATGTATTAATAATGTAATCTGTCCTTCACATAGCAGTATTCACACATATAGCTGGAAAATGAACAGCGGAAGCATAAACAAAATATACACACAATTTACTGCTTCAAATCAGCTTTTCATTAATGGATCAAACCTTACAAGGAAACCTTCATAGGTGCCAAAAACATGCAGTTGTATAGTACACTCAAATGAGGCTAAAATATGCACCCTTACTGAGGAAATCTGCCAACTAGAAACTGAGAAAATCAGCCCTTGCACACTGTCCTTCTGTATGGCAATCCATATGTCTATACAGACCTGTTTTTTATGGCTTTACTGATCTGTATGACTGTATGGATCTTCTTCTGCTGCAGCCTGCTTGCTGAATTGGGATCCTATTTGGTGCTCTAACTTTGTTCCTTAGATGAGTTTCTTTGCCTTTTGTCCAAACTGTCTTCAAGTAAAAAATGAATGTGTCTTAACCCTCTACTTTGACTTGCCTTTATACTTTAGCTGAAACCTTAATCTACCAAAACCTTAAATCTTTTGGTGAGATATGTGGTTGAGATTAGTTTAAATCATTAATGTATTAAAAATACTCTTTATTAGACTCAACAGCTAAATATAAGACTTTCACTTTATTATTTAAGTGAATTACAAAATGAAAATAGATTTGACTTAGATGACTTCTTACACGGTCGACACTAAACTTGTGCAGAAGTTTTTGTCTGAGCTACAAACATCAATAGACATTGCTTCCTATTCAAAATATCAATATAACTTTGCTTATTATCAGTGTTCCACCAAGTTTTCGGGACGGGGGGGCATGGGAGCGGGGAAACGCACATTGGAGACGTGTAGAGACACCCCAAAATTTTGGGGTATTTTGGGGGACGGGGGGGCGGGGAGGCATCAAGGTCCCTAACATAGGGGGGTCGGTCTCTAAAATTATAAAAAAGAAAAAAGAAAAATAATAAAAATATGAACCCCAACATATAAACATATCAATTCCTCATCNATGTTTAAAAAATCGAGGGCAGTGGGGGCATGTCGGAGCCCCCCATTTTTAGGAGGGGGCATGTGGGAGCCCCCCAATCTGGGAAACTCCTAGACCCGCGTTTCCCCAAGTTTTATAGAAAGGGGGGGCGCTGGGAAACGTTTCCCATGGAGCCCCCCAGCCCCCGGGGCATGGGAAGCGTAGGGGGCGAGCCCCCGACCCTGGGAGGTGCATCCCCGTGGAACACTGCTTATTATTGCTGCTTCAGTATTTTGTTGTTCCTTTATTTGCTTTTTGCAATTACATCTTTGTATATATGTTTTTGTTTCGTCGATCAAGGTACACCAAAAGTGGTATTAGAGCAGCCCCTTTCTAGGTTTTTCCCCCAATATGTTGCATCGATCACCTAAGGTTGATCTGAATAGGTTTGATGGATTTGGTTTGATAGGACAGGTTGACTAGATGGAGCATTACTTTTTCTCCATACTATAGAGGATGGCATGTTGAAACTCAAAATAGGAATTTTATATTTGTATTGGGAGTGTTGGCAGTGGCATAAAAAAGATTCTATGGGATACATTGCTTGGAAGTAGTTTGTGAAAGCCCCTTTTTGCTAGCTTTGAAAAGGATAATATCTTTTTGAGATGACTTACGAAATTGTGTCAAACATGCATGGTGGAAGAATATGTTCCTGCTTTTGAGTGCTTGGCAATTAGAACAATAAGTTGATTAATGAATTTTTCAAGCAATGTTTTATTAGTGGTGTCAAGGAGGAAATGAAAATCAAAGCACACATTGAGATGAATCAACTTGCTACATTGTTGGAGGCTTTTAAGCTAGCTTGGTGCACATAGGTTGTGTCATGTGACATGTCTAGTGTAAATGCCTAAACTTTTTTTCACAATCACACCCAAGCATTGTGCCACATCAATATCTTGCTCCATCCCTCGAGGTCCTTAAGTTGACGTGGGCAAAAATGGTGGAATGTCAACTCAAAGGTCTTTATTATAATTGCGATGACAAATATTTCCCAAGGCAAAAATGTGAGGAACAAAAATCATTTATGGCCATTTCGGAGGACATATCTCATGATGAAGTTGATGGAGGGACTCTAGAGGAAATCAATACCTCCTATGTAGGACATTCACACTCTAGACCAACATTGTAAGGAACTCCAAATCTCCCTTCATGCCTTGACAGGTAGTTAATCTCCTTAGACATTAAAGTTGGTCTAATATAGCCTTAGTCACATGATTTGAGTTCGTGTTCGACAACCGTGATGTTTGGCAAAAATTTGGCATTATAAAACTTGGCATTATTTTCACATAAAATTTTAGAATATTTTTTTAACATATATATATATATATATATATATGAAAAAAATGAAAATTGCACATTAAATGTATATTTTGAAAATAACACATCTTTTTAAAAATTTAGGGGTTTAGTTTAGGTTTTATGAATTAGGGGTTTTGCTTTTTTTCTTGTTAAAATTTGAATTTGAATAAATTTGATAAAATTGAAATAAACTGTAAGTTTGACTTCAAGTTTGAATTCTTACGAAGTTCAACGAATTTCAAATTTCAAGCTTAAAATTTGTTGAACGTGGTGAGTTGTTGACTATGGATATAGCAAGCACATGAAGTTGAATGTCTCAATAGATAGTGACATGACCCACAGTCTTATTCATGGTCACATTGCAAAAGAAACACGTTGCTATATCAATGCTATTAACGACTTTCAAATCATGATAGCAAATGGGGAATATGAAATGTGATGGCAAGTGTGACAATGTGAAACTCCAAATGGGTGATGTTTTCCTAAAATTTCACATGTTTTCCATTGATATGGGATGTTGTGATATCGGTTTGGGGGTAGAATGATTGAGAACATTGGGTCCCATTACCGTGCATTTATTGTAATTATATGAGATTCACAAAGGATGGGCATTCTTACACTCTCAAAGAGGCTTGAAAGCAACACTCCTAAAATAGTTAGTTCTCACTGTATGGAAAACTTTTGAAGGGTCATTCGAGCATTATTGAACAATTTCACCACCCATGTCCTAAGGTCTCAAAGTAAGTTCTGATGAAAGCATTAGTTCTCATTGTATGGAAAAGCTTCTTAAGAAGGATCATTCGAGCATTATTGCACAATTCAATGCCATCCAAGTGCTATAGGACACATCCCAGTTAGTTCGTCTTGAGTTGCAATTGGTTTTGGAGAAACACAGGTCTTCAAACTTCCCCATAGACTACCATCTTCACATGGGGATCATGATCATAGCATCCTGGTATTCTACTAATTCTAGGTAGACAACCACTTCATGTGAACCCATATTGCGATCCTTTCGGGCAAAATAGTGAGATTGAAAAGATCGTTCAAGAGTCATTGGGAGCAAGTGTGATGAACTACATAGAGCACAATTCGTCACTAAATTTTATCTTTGTTTGAGTTACAATCAAATTAGCATGAAGTAAATATCTGTAAAACTGTTTTATACACATGAAATCCATTAATAGTACCTAGTGATGCCATTTGGTCTTAGCAATACACCACCCACTTCTCAGAGCCTCATGAACAAAATCTTTCTATCCTTTTTGTGCCATTTTGTACTCTCCTTCTTTGATGATATTGATCTATAATAAAACTTGGGAGACATATGTAGCACATATGGATCAGGTCTTACAAATCCTCCACTATCACCAATTGTTCATCAAACGTTCTGTGCTTTTGGTGCATCAAAAGTGGAATATTTGGGTGACATTGTTAGTTGGGATGTAGTACTTGTTGGTCATAAGAAAATCGAGGCAATGAAAGAATGTCCACGCCCCAAAACTTAAAATTTTGCATGGATTTCTTGGCCTCACTGGTTACTACAAGAAATTTGCAGTTCCCCTCACTAACTTGCTCAAGTTAAATGCCTTCTAATGAAATGATGTTGTAGAACAGGCCTTTCAAGCTTCAAAAGATGCTATGTGTAATACTCCTGTCCTAGCCATGTCAGGCTTCAAGAAGACTTTCATCTTGGAATGTGATGCATCATGCAAAGGTGTTTGGGTAGTGTTAATGCAAGAGGGTCACCCATTTTGCCTTCACCAGTAAGTAATTGTGTGATAAAAGCTTTGGCAAATCGACCTATAAAAAGGAAATGATGGCTACTATTCATGCAATTGATATGTGACATCCTAGATTAAGACTATCGCAGTTTGAAATACTTCTTGTAATAGATGTGTTCTTCAGTAGAGCAGCAAAAACATGTCACAAAAATGTTAGGCTGCAATTATGAGATCATCTACAGGAAGGGTAAGGAGATCATCTTCTCCAATAGCTACAGGCAGGCCTATTACCTCCCAAACCTACACTTCAAGAGATGTTCAAAGCCCAACAAGAAAGTTCAAGCCTTTAAAGAAATTGCCCATTGTCAACATGACCCTCAAAATTTGTAGAGACCACCCTAACATAAAAATATAAATGGATCTCTACCTCACCAAATCACTAGCTCTCCATCTCCTTGGTCCAACCACATGCTTGGACAAGGTAGACCAAGAAATTTAGAAAAGCATTCTTTAGGCTAGTCCAAAGGCTACACACCTACTTGCACTATGAATCTAAGAAAAAGATGCCTCTGAAAATGCAAAATGAACCATGCATTTTTAGGAGGAACAACTACCTTCATTTTGGGATTGCACTCCCTGGTGGGGTGCAAGAGAACTCTAGAATCTCAAGGGATTGTTGATGTGCATGATATGCCTACAAAGAAAATACAAAGGCTGGAATAGGTGACATGGATCCAACATTCACGTCTTTGTCACCTCCAATACAAGTCTCCGATTCAAATTTTTATTATAAAGTAACTTGCAAGTGATCATATCTAACTGATAACCCTCCAGAGCCTTTACAAATAAGGCATGAGCCAAGATGACAAACGAAACATAAAAAAACATGAAATGACATTTAATGTTCACAAACATCAGGTCTATTCTTTGTACTCTATAATACAATAGGGGATACAATGCAAGGTGTAATAAAAAAAACCAATATAGCCATGCAAGCAATGGCATCTCATAATGCATGAAGTCTTCCCTTGTGTTTGGTTATGAACCCAAACAAGGAGACATAAAATTTGATCCAAGAATGTGCTGGAATGTCTATCATGGTGTGGCTGGAAATGGAAGTGAATTGCTGAAGATGATGGCTGAAAATTACCACAACATATCAATGGTTGTTCATTATGCTGTGTCAAATATATGGCTCCTCAGAAAATGCATTCCCTTGTTGATTTTTTATAGACAGAAGGGTACATGCTCTATATATTGATGGCTGGAAAATTTCTTCATGTACACCATGATGATGATGCTTCTTATGATGCAAAAAATCCACCTCATTGATAAGAACATATGGATGTTGATCAATAATAGAATATGGATCACATACCTCAAAATATCATAATATATGTGCTTATATTTTATCTTAGAAGTTTTTAGTTCTGGTTATTGACTTGAATTTTTAAAATTTCTGCTGTTAGACATGGTTTCAATGTTTCTGCTCAGCATCTGACCTTTACAGCTAGGACATGGGCAATTGATGAATCCTCCTGATAACACGTTAGTCCGTAAACTGGATAATGATTGTTGAGATTTCTCTTTGCTCTCATCTAAAACCAAAGTCATAATCATGTGCATTGAGGTATACAAGGGTTTTATTTTAGTATCGCTCCTTCCCAGTACAGGGCAAGACAGATACAGTCAGATCTTGGTTGTACCCAACAAATACACTCTTTCTGAGCCAATAGAAAGATTGAGAAAAAATAACACGTGTAGAAATTAAAGTACTAAGTAATTTTCATTTAGCAGTGTACGTGATTATTAAGCAATTCTTTATACTACATGGCCTTGTTAGTGAATCATAGGTTTCTGTTGCTAAATATTTTTATGTTTCTTTCTATGGTGCTTGGCCTACGTGCAGGAGCAATGTTGTAACAGAAGATATTGAAAAACTGTTTGTGAGGAAGAAAAAAGCTCAGGATGACAATGGGGGAGAATCATTAATTGTTCAATAGCCGTATAAAGATGCACCTTTCATAAAACATTTCATTATCAAGTCAAGTTTTGTATCACTGGTTTATAATATAATGTAAACTGCTTTCTAACATGATGAAAGGCTCAATAAAGCTGTGCCCTTTGAGCCATGATCATTTATACAAGAGTTGTTATCTGCTCACAATGCACATAAATGATTGGGAGATTTTTGCTGGCTTATGATGCAGAGGGTAATGTTGTGCTTTTTAATTTATGTAGTTTCTTTTCTTATAGGCAATGTCTTTGTTACTGTGATCTGTTTTGTTTTGAGATTATTTTGCCATGGGTGTGTTTCAATTGTAACAACACTGTAAATCTCAACTATGGCTCTTATTTCTGTTCCCTCTGCCATTTAGTTGAGATTAGTAAGAACAGCTTGACTTCCATGTTGTCCCTGTGAAGAATACAATGATATGATAAACTCTGTACCCATATTTACATTCTAATTTTGATTTTGAGTAATGTCCATAGTATGTCTACATAGTTCTGTATGATTGTATATAATATTCTAGACATAAAACTGTTGTTTTTATATTGATGAAGGTTACCTTTCTGCTCATAAGTAATCACTTCATTCATTCTTAAAATTATTTTGCTGGTGTATAAGCAATCTTTTTGGAAGGGAGAATTCTATATTGGTTGTGCAAAAGTATTTGTTGCAGGAACATGAAATATCTCACGTCATCTATTAGTTTGATTTAATGTTGGGGATTATAAAAGCTTTATCGTTTGCCATGGAACTGGGTCTTGATTTGTTCCTTGCTATATAAATGTTCCATATTTAAAGTTTTTTGGTTGTTTTCCATATAACAGATATAGATAGAAGAGTATCGACATGCTGGGATAGCGAAGAGAGGAGTTGAATGTAATAGCATTTTTCTTCCTGTTTAAGGGCATTTTATAGGATAGACACTGTTTCTTAGTAGTTAAGCTATTTAAGTTCATATTCAGACCTCTACTGTAGTCATTGAGAATTTAGAATGCCTAATTGAATTCTGCAACAACCTTTAGACACAACCTATGTTACATGGTTTGGGTTCGAATTCGAGTTCAGTGACCTTGAAATTTGGTTTGAATTCGATTTTTTTTATGAAGTTTGGGATGAGGTTCGACATTAGATTTGCCAATATATATATATATATATCTATATATATATATATCTATATATTATATGGTATATTTTATTTTAAAGTTTATACACACACACATATGTATATATTATATACACACACACTATAAAATAGAATATACCCTAATATATATAAACACTTTTAAAATAAAATATATCTCAGTGACATCAAATATCAACTTTAAAATAAAACATACCTCAGCGACAGACCGAAGACAAGTGGACTATCCATAGTGCAACACAGGGACATGCCGACGACAAGTGGATTGTGCAGCTATGATGTGGTTAAAATCAAACATGTGGGCCTATTGGTTGTTGCACTGTTGGCCAGACCCTGTGGCTGTAGGAGGCACCAGGAAGTGGGCACTTGATTGCGTCACTATTGTAATGGACAGTTCCCTCCCAAGACTCAAACCCACATGCCTTTTGGTTGTTAGTAGTTGCCTAGACGATCTGACCCTGCCGTTGGCGGCTGTAGGAGCTGCATCGGTCACTCGACAATGTACTGAAGTTTGAACTGTGAACTGTGGGAACGATTCGAATGAGTAGGGGAGTAGCAAACACGGGTGACAGGCAACCAAATGAGTAGAGAATACGGGCACCAGTAGACATGAAGATGAGAGTGACGACGGGATTAGGGTAGGGTTAGGTAAAAAAAAACTATATTAAAAAACAAAATTTAACCCTAAATTTGGTAAAATTTTCCTTTGAATTCTTTTTATCATTCAAATTCGTTGAGGTTCAATACATTTAAGTTTTATTCGTTGAGGTTCGATTCATCTCGACTTGGAGTTTGGCTTTAAAATTCGCCTAACTCAAACAAATTCAAAAATTTTGTTAAAATTTGTTTAGGGCTGCATTAATTTCTTTTATGAAATTTGAATGTAGGACTGATATAAAAGGCTGCAATTTTCATGAGATATATAGGACTGCATAAATCTTTATTAATATAAGGCTGAAATTTTCATATGAATACAGGGTTGCATAAAACTTTGTGAGATATGAATGGAGTTATGATAAAAACATTGGTTAATATATGTACATAACCTGTGCTTAATTTTCATGAGATATGGTTATACTAAAACATTGGTTAAAATGTTTGCATTTCTGTATGCGATATTTGTCATTGCATTGAAATGATTGGATTATGCAAGGTTGCCGATAACTTGACAAAATTTGGCTTGTAGGGAAAGATCATATGCTATGGTCTACAAGCGGAGAATAACATGCATTCATTCCAACAGAAAATCCTAAAAGAAAACAAGGTGTTGTGAAGCAGAAATCTTCTAGTCGCAGATCGGGAGGACCCATGTTTTTATTGGAAGAAACCTCCAACAATATTTTATCCAGAGGGAATTCCTAATCTCGATGAAGAAGACTTTTGAAGGTATTTTATTCAGAGTTCTTGAAAGGATTAAGGAGAATGGACTATAAGTTCATGACCACACATATGAAGTTAAATCTGATTCCTATTCAAATTTGAAGGATCTTACAAGGTATTGAGAAGATTCTAGATATACCTAATTAGCACCAAGATCGAATGTGTACTTAGCAGTCAGTACATAGTCATGTACAACAAAGCATGTGTTGTATTAACTACTCGATACGAGTGAATGTGGATTCAGACATGCCTCGGTCAATGAAAGAAAGTTTCAAGGATATATGGATTTTGACTAGTGCCGTGATCGAGAAAGATCACATCAAAGATGTTTTTCCAGTTGGAGCATGTTGTAAGGCAGTAAAAGATTTAAGAGGTTCCTAGTCAGTAAAGATTTAGGTTTCAGTAAATATTTTAGTTTGTATCCGGAGCAGAAATTTATGGATCTGAAGATCTGAGGATTGTTAGACAGAAATTCTACTTTTGGATTTCTGACAGAGACTCATTACTTTGTTAAAGTAAATACTAATTAAAAATATCAGACAATGGATTTGACCACACAGCCTACAGGTGTCAAAACTCACTGAACAACAGTACGCTTGCACGCAAAACATGGGCCGTGACACGAGATCTAGAAGCACCTGATAGAAGATTCGAATTTATAGTCAAGGTCTGCTTCAGTATGACAAACTTGAAAATGTAGTCCCCAGTTATGACAGTATTGTTTCCCTTCAAATTATCAAGTAGTCCAATTATGACAGTATATTTTCCCTTTAAATTATCAGTCAAGCTAGTTACATAGTTAAAACGAGAGTTTTCTAACTAGGGGACGATTTCCCCCTTATTTTCGGCTGGTTTTTATTCGTTTTTGGCTATGAATTTCACAGAATTGTCAGTGTAGGTGCTTGGGGGTTTTCATGTCACATGATTTTATTTCTGCACTTAAAACCGCTCAACAAACAACAAAAATTACAAGATTTTGTGACTTAAATTCACCGGGTTCCGGCTGAGCCAGAAAATCAGCCAAAAAGTCAAAATCATTCCCTAGCTAGACAGCTCCAAAACCTTGCAGATGTGGGCCCTGTTTTTCAGCTGTTAGCAAGATGACAAAACGTTCAGAACACTTTAATAGCATAACAAAATAGCCTACAAAAAGTGGTCAAACGCAGAACCAAATAGTGCATACACCTCTGTTACATTTGGGGGATTTAGACAACTCCATAGTGCATATACCTCTGTTACATTTGGGGGATTTAGCCTTTTAGGTCATTACCAGCCGTGGGTCTTAGTAAACATAGGCCTCGTACAATGACGAGTCAGTTTCTACCAGCCTCCAGACTAAATACAGACTGCAGACTTAACAATCATACAGAGAAAATGGCCCTCAATAACATACCCGCGAATTTGAAGTGATGAGGTATTCACTATGTTTCGTAGGTTTCTCAAATTTAAGTCATTCGGTTTTTGTGGGGTTTGGTCTTCATGAGGTCTTATGTTCAAACCTCATGGTGAGGGGTTGAATTAGTGAGCCAGCGGTGAGGCTTCTTGCTGACCCGATGGAAGCCCAGGTTACTTTCCTTGGGGGACCGTATTATTCTCTTGTTGGAGGTGCTGCCGTCCTTTGATCCCTCGTGCAGCCATGGTGACAGTTCTACTTACTGCTGGACAGATCATTCTCACATTCAAAGTAAGGCTGGCCTGGCTAAAGTTTACTGCTACAAATACTTGGACTGGGTGATCTACTCCAGCTCTAACTCTTCATGTACAAGGGTACAGGTTCTTGATTGGTTAAAAAATATGAAAAATTCTGAAATTTATAGCTACAAATTGGAGGTTGCATAAATTCATTACTGCAACTTGTGGGTTGCTAAATTTATATTTATACACGTTATATCAGTAAAGATTGTGGGTTGCTTATATTCTATCAGTCCTTGCTGGGTTATGTGGCATTTGATGTGCACTCTCACCGAAAGCAAACACTCCATTTCATTGCGCATATAAGTAGCATAACAGACGGAAGCAGTAGGGAGGCAGAAAAAGAGCACCTTATTCTTCTTTAACATGTCTTTGGCTTCGGATCTCTTTGGAGGTTGCATAAATTCATTACTGCAGCTTGTGGGTTGCTAAATTTATATCCATACACGTTATATCAGTAAAGATTGTGGGTTGCTTATATTCTATCAGTCCTTGCTGGGTTATGTGGCATTTGATGTGCACTCTCACCGAAAGCAAACAATCCATTTCATAGTGCATATAAGTAGCATAACAGACGGAGGCAGTAGGGAGGCAGAAAAAGAGCACCTTATTCTTCTTTAACCTGTCTTTGGCTTCGGCTCTCTTTAGAAAATTGGCTGTATTTCTGAATATCTTCCTTTTGTTTTATGAAGATTTTGAAATCCAAAAATTCGTCCGCAGAAGCTCTTGGAATCTCCTTTTGTTTTTCACGAGGGAACATAGCTTGCCAGATGGCGCAAGCTATGTACCCTCGTGAAAAACAAAAGAAGGAGATTCACTGCTTGAAAATCTTCATTTAGAAATTGCTCCATCTCCACATCCAAATCCAAAAACCCACAACAATAACAGAGATTAAGTGCTTAGAACCATAAAATGCCCGAAGCCTGGCCCAGTTAGAAGGAGTAGAGATTGAGATTTTAACTCTCACAGGATGGAATGGTTACCGCATGGATCACACCACAATTTCAGGGAAAAAGCAATCAAATTAGTTACTCCTAACTCGCGCTAAATGCACAACGTTCACTTAAGTTTTGGTCAGAGCAGGCTCGAAGACGCCGCGTTGGACGGGGACTCACTGTGCCGGCCCCTGGTTAGTGAGAAGAGAAAATTGATTTTCCCCAAGATGGTCCAATATGGCGGTCTGTTGTGTAGAAGTATGACTAAATTACAGCAACGGTGGTCATACGATTTGCGGGGAAGTTGGGTAAGCCCGCGGCCAGCCTTCTTCTCGAGTTGACAATTTGGTGAATCTTGTGCTCACCTCGTTAATCCTGGGCTCTTAGGAGCCCCAGTTTTGGATTTTAAGCTGACCAGTAATAAAAAGACAAAAATGGCAAGAATAAGGTTATGGATTTTTTTCAAATCTTTTATTGATTGATATGATGTATTTTTGTTTATGAAATAGTTTACAACTCTTCCATTTACTTGCCATTTGAACTGTAATCTTTTATATATATATATATATATTTTTTGTTTGGTTAATGATAAAAATTTACAATTATATTATTTATTTCAGATTTTAAGTATAATTTTTTTAAGAAGAAATATATGTTTATATTGGTTGTTATTATTTTAATGGTTGCTCATTAAAGTGTTATATTTATGGGGAAATATGTTAAAAATTATTATGGAGAATTAAGGCATGGCTTAAAAAATTTACTAAGTGTAATTTTTTAAAAAGAAATATATGTTTATATTGGTTTAGTTATATTTTTTAATGAAATTTGAAAAGTGTATTTAAAAAAAAAGAAATACATGTTTATATTGGTTAAGTTATATTTTCTTACTGGTTGTTTTACTTCATCATTACATAGGTGTTTCATAAGAGTATAATATTACTTACAAGAATTGAATGTAGCTTGAAAGGGTAATAATCATTTCGTCCAACAATTCCAACTATATTTGATGGTTAAATCATTTGAAAAGAGAATATTACCCAATTTATCATGTACATATTAAAAATGCATGATTAACTCTTTAAAACATGGTTCAATATAAATAAATCTAAATTTTATGCTAATAATTTGTTATAATATACATTAATTTATTTTTGAATCCTAGTTTAAAAACTATTAGATTTATCTTAAATTCAAAATTATTAAATAAAATATTGATAGAGATGTAAAATAAACGAGTTACAAAATTGCAAAGTGTTACGTGTTAATGTTGAATTGATTAAAAAACAACTTAAAAAAAAGTCTCAATTTTAATGATGCATTCAATTAAAAATTGTGATAAATTCTTTTTATTATGTCCTCGACATGGGATATATATAAATCGCTCATCTCTATGAATTTGATCCCTACAAGCAATATTTGTCAAAACCTAAAGTTCAACATAACAATTTTGTTTTTATATTAAATTTTATTTAAAATAAATTATTTATCTGCAATATTTTTGGTTTGTTTTCATGATGTTTACCTCGGGCTTTGGTGCCCAGCACTCGACAACAGATAGACGTAAGCAAGGTTGTAGATATAATTTATTGCAAATTGGTTTTAATGGTTGGATTGCATTGGAAACCATAGATAAAACCTGGGGATTCTTCCCCATGCTCTCCTTTTAACATTGTGGAAACCCTTTTGCATGAAATCACCAATGGAAAACTCCTTTACTCATGCCTGTAACCTATTACGGTTTGGTAAAACATGTCATACTTTCTGTCAATGTTGGTTGACTTGACCGATTGGTGGCAATATCTACAATAATCACACTACAAAATTCATAATCGGGTGGCAAATGGAGTGAATGCACATGATCTTGACTTCAAGAGTGAGGTGATATTCAGATTAGAATTTGCTTTATGCGATCTTCGGCATAATCACAAAAAGTTATGATTAGAATGATTGTCTTTTTTAACTACCACAGTCATTAATGATCAATATAAAATTGAGATCGTCAAGATTCTCATCTAGATTACAGCGCACAATTGCATGTTTACTGGTATTTTTATTTTAAATGCGTGACATGCTCCAAGCATTAGTTTTTAACATTCAACAATACACGGATGCAGTAATCATGAATACATCAAGCTGGATGCAAAAACCAATGTAAGGGTCTTCGATGCTTGCTAACTGTCTTGCACAAACAACTTTGTTTCCTATCAAACAACACGACATGGCCACTACAGTGACAATTCTTGTATATATATATATATATATATATAAAGTAATTGATTGTAAGTATGTGGACTAATGATTATCGTTTGGCAATATTCAAATAATGGCAGCCATACGCTACCAAAAGAAGGCACAACTGGAGCATTACCACACCATTTTGTATGAACAAATGTCCAAATTCGAGATTGCATTTATGTTGCGCATACGATCGTGCAAGCAAGGATTTCTTCATTAATTCATGATCCAAGTTAACTCCAGATATCAAATTCTTATAAGACGTAAAGTTTGTAGATCAGGGTCAAAGAGTTCAATATCGAATTTTGCATGCAATAAAGATGTGAGGGAAAAAATCAATGTTTTATTCCATGGTAGGGCTTCCTAAAATGAAGACTCTCATGAAGGAGTTAGAAGAGAAGGGGTGAATTGGCACGCATACCTGACCAATTTATGCAAAGCTAGGTGGCACAACACATGACCTACTTATTATATCCATTGATTTTCATCAAAGTTGGCCAGTTACCTTTCGAGTGGCTTCTCACTAACTTGATATACCTATCAATTATATATATACAAGTTGTCTAACTAGGAGACGATTTCTCCTATATTTTTGGTTGGTTTTTACCTGTTTTTGGCCATGAATCTTCATGGAATTTTCAAAACTTGCAAAAACATTGCTAGCTCTTACAGAGTGTGGGTGTTTGGGGGTTTTCGTGTCACGTGATTTCATTTCTGCCCTTAAAATTGCCTAACAAACAACAAAAATTACAAAATTTTGTGAGTTAAACTCACCGAATTTTGAAAAGATGGCGCAAGGCAATGATTAAAGATGCCCACCATTAAGCTTTATACGATCTCTTTTATGTCTCCCCATGTGTCAGGTCCAACAATTAGGCTCATGGAAGTTAGGTTGAGCATGTAACTTGTAGTGGTTTGGTAAAACACGTCATACTTTCTGCCAATGTTGGTTGACTCGACCGATTGGTGGCAATATCTACAAGATTCACTATTCAGTATATGATCTATGACGTAATCATCACATAGGAACTTTTGATTAGAATATGACTTTCTTTTAACTACCACACTTATTAATGATCAATATAAAATTGAGTTCGTTAAGATTCTCATCTAGATAAAAGAGCACAATTGCATGTTTAGTGGTGTTTTTCATTTAACTTCGTGACACGCTCCAAGCATATGAAACAATCAACATTAATAGCAAACCATCCGTGTTAAACTAGAGCGTGTTCCATTAAAATTTGTGAGCATAGACTTTAGCATTGTGAAACCTTATAATTATTTAAATTTTAGTTAGAAAATAAATTGAATCCAACTGTAACCATTAGAACTCATATCGATGTCCAATGCATGGATGGAGAGATTAGCAATGTTCACGCTTTTTCTATCATGTTCTTCAAGAGGGTGGGCCCTTTTATTCTTAGTATGTGATTCCAGTTCAAAAACTTCTTTATAAGTTTCTTTTTATCGTTTTTGCCAACATCCTCTACCCTGGCGGTCATAGAGGAATGGACACACATCCTTAAATCAGAGTGAACTGTGTCTATGCACTCCAAGAGAAGAATGAGGCAGTGTTTTGATAATCTGTTTAGCCTATTTCTGACATTTTTAATCTCGCTCTTGACCATATCTGTGCTTTCCCATGAAAATATTCTTGAGTTTGAGTTTTTTATATGGTGGTTAATTAATACAAATCTAGGGGTCAGCTTACTGTTTCCGCATCCTTTTAAGAATGTCAACCTAGAGATTCCATGAGCTATCATGATTCTCTTCTTTTCTAAAATATGAATCATGTCGAGCATCTCCCTTCCATGCAGGGAAATAACGATTTTATTTAAGCTTTCACATGTTGTCATCTTGTTCATGCTTTCATTTGCATTATCAAAAAAGATGAAAACCCGTGAAAGCTTAAATAAAAGAATTATATTGTACTTAGAGTTTGTCTTTTGTCTTTTTTATTTTTATTTTTATCGTAGCTTTTTTTTATTAAAATAATTGAGAAAATTAATAAAATTTAGTATTTTATCAATAATATTTATTAAGAGAAAGATGAATATTCTTCTACGCTAAATGAATAATTCAATGTTAATAAATATTCTAATTATTAAATTTACTTTTATAATTTTTTGTAGAGTTTGATGATAATTCTTTAAATCGCAAAAATTCCATACACGTCGCCACTAATGAACGAGAGGTCAAGGGCTAGATACTAATATTATAAGCTTTGTTTGGGAAGGATCAATTGATAGTTGAAACCATTTTACAGTAAAATCAGAAAAATATGGGTTTTTTGGGTTTATATTAAAAGTAGAAAATTCATATTCAAGTGTATGTGTAATATAAACAAAAACAAAAACAAAAAAAAGTTAGCTTACTTACTTAATAGTTGATTATATATATATACTTCTCTTGCAATAGCAGGGGACATTGCCACCTCGTGGCTCTTGTTGTAATGATTGATATGATTAGATTTATCTTAATTTCAAAGTTATTGAATATTAAGAGATCTACAAATTTACAAGTGTGCTTGATACATAGCTCATCCTTTGTGAGTGGATAAAAAAACAATTAAAAACGGTGTCTAATTTTAATGATGCATTCAATTGAAAATAGTGTTAGATTCTTCTTATTTCAATCATATATATATATATATATATATATATATATATATATATATATATATCAATTGATNTATACATGTATTTACTATTAATAACAAGCACACCAATGTTTCATAATACTTAATGTAGAGGATCGGCGAGTGCTTAGGATTGTGCTTCAATATTTCACTCCTTCATGTTATGGCAAGTGCAAGTGATTGTATATTGTTCCATAGTTTAGCATAACATCTAGGAGTTGGATATTGAAACATTCCAAAGGAAGTAGAAGATGCTATAGCAACGATATTAGCAACAAAGTCCATGACAACTCCATAGTGAGGTCAACTTCTTTATATTTGCATTGCATTACTTAGAAGAAAAGATAAAAGCATAAGACTCAACTTCTAGTTGAGTTTTTCTCATATTGGATTTTGTGAGGGTGCATATTGTGTTCATTGTGTGGATGGCATGTGTTTGTTCACTTCTTTCATTTCATTGTATTTCATCATTAGGTGGGTACGACTAAATATTCAATCTAAATAAGAGAATGTAGAATATTAGAAGATGCGTTATGACAAATTGTTCCAGTGGAATATCCATGATACGTTACAGATCATCAATCCCAATGGTTGACAAATTCATCTTTAGAAACTTGGTAATGTCCTCAACACAATGGCCCAAGTTGACATCTAATACATCTAAATTTATTCAGAGAAAAACTCTCCAAACTCAATCTCCAATGTGTGGTCTAAAGCTCAAAGCTATTTTGTTCTTGAAGCATCTACGAATTGGAAAGATTTTTAGAGTGTGTCCATTAATCAAATCATTGAAATCTTTGATGTAGACCCAATAGATTCACCACATGCAAGGACACATTAAGATATACGAACGTGGTAAAGGTTTTATGGCTCACTTTCAACTTAAAGATGCTTGGGGTTTAATATTCCACAGTGACACCTAGTTTAAGAGATATTTTGAGCTTTACTTAATCAATCATCTCAAGATTTTAACCTGGAAGAGGAGACTCCAATTGTCATTCTAGTTTTGGTGAGATTGTCTCAACTCCCCCTTAACCTTCGTCATTAAAAGACTCTAGAGGAAATCATAAATAACATTGAGGGATCCATGGATAATTCAATCTCAAAGATCCATATAAAAGGGAATCAAGATTTACCATGACAATCGATTCTTTGTTCAATGAATCAAGTACATGCAGTGCCCATTCAAATGTAATATTTTCCACAAATATGATCATGCCATGGAAATTGTTTGAAGCATAACCCCCTCCAACACAAGAAGAAGAGGAAATATTTCAAAGAGTTGAAAGACCCCCCAAAAATGGAAAAGGCAAGTAAGCATGCAACCTAGAGATGATGAAAAAACAAACCTCAAAAAAGAAAGCAGCGTTCCTGTTCTGTTCCATTTATGGTCAACAACCAATAAATTCCAACTCCCATTTCATCCCCCCTGCAGTAGCGATTAAAAAAAATAGAATATGTTCTAGAGGCAACAATGATCCTCAGGAGCCCAAAAACAAAAAGCCAAATTCAAAACCAACAAAAAAGTTCAATATGTTCTCTCCTACAACACAAAATAAAAATGGACCAAAGAAAGTCCCAAGGGGAAACACTAACCTTAACAAGGAGACTCCCTAAAGTTTGAGAATTCTTGGTCCACCATAACGCAAACACTCAAGCAAAATTGATAGCAGTAAAGCAAGACAAACCATACTTTTAAGAAGGAATAAATTGTAACCCAAAGCAATGCAAACCATTCATCGATAAAACTGAATTTAAAGAGAAATCTAACTTCAAATGAATTCACTATGCATTTCATATAAATCCCCTTAAATTTAGAAACAGTGACATGAAATGCTACACTAAAAACATGGAATATTCAATAAAAAGGGACAAAAAAGTTTCAATAACCAATGCTTTGAGATCTCTTTCTTAATTCGATCACAAAAATAAGTTACCAATGTTTTTATTTATGTTACTCTTTTTTTCTTTTTTTTTTCTTCTATGGAAAAAAATGGCACAACTCAAAATTGTATTAAATTCTTAACTATATTATTCAATTTGGCAAAAAATATTGTCTTACACATATACTTATCCCTTAAAAAAAGGAGTTGGTTCTACTAAATTACGTTTATGATAATATGGTGTTCATAAAGACCTGTGGTAGATACCGGTGCATATGATCTTTGTCACTGGTTGTGACAATAAAAAAGTCCAAACATGTTTCTATCAGATGTGAGTTAATGCTAATAGATGGAAATAAATTTAGCATGCCATGAAGATACAGTCGGACCTCCACTAGATGTTGGTAAGATACTTATGTTACTATTTATGTACCTAATTTATTAGAATATATCCATGTCTAAAGAAAGAAAAACGACTCTATAATATTAATATATACTTTCCAAAGTTTTTGGAAATAATATTGCATCATACAAAACTCTCGTGAAATTTTGTACCACGATAACATCTAACTTCTATTAATATCCATATGTATAACCATAATATATCCATGTCTAAAGAAAAGAAAATAACTATATATAATCAATATATACTTTCCAAAGTTTTTGGAAATATTGCATGATACAAAACTCTCATGAACCATCTGTATCTTTTTTTTCAGGCAGAAAAAGGTAACAAAGTACATTGCTCAGAATACCCGAAGAAATCCTTCCAAGAAGACTGATAAAAAAATAAACATGAGTGTTGTCGAAACAAACAAGCCCAATTCCCACTAAATCATCCAAGATATACAGTCATCCATACTTCATAGAATACACAAAGGTATCATATAGACTACGATTTAAGAATCTTCCTACAATTGGTACAAAAATACATTGAGGGATCCTTCGTTGATTTTCACATTGCCATCAAATTCCTCAAAAGATAAGAGCCCCTCTGATTACAAAAGGGCATCCTTCGATAGATGATCCTCCATAGGATTGTGATCCCGGTATATATGTTGAATATTGTAGGAGTGAAAAGTCCCTAGCAAATTTTTGGTGCAACAACACCACTGATTAAGGGACAAAACTTAGACAGTTGTATTTTGATTAGCCCAGACCACAATAGACTTTGAGTCTCCAAATATGTCAAGAAAGGGGAGCCCCATCCCGTGTGCAATAAAATCCAGACCCCACAACGCCAGCAACTCAACACAGGTATTGGATCTTATCCCACCTTCCATCTTGAAATAAAAAAGTGAGACTCCCTAATAATTAGATAAATACCAGCACCGCAAGACCCACCAACCGAAGCTCCATCAAAGAGTCCAACAAGATATTTGAGATTAGGAGAATCTCCACCCATCCTAGGTTTGATGTGATAGTTCAACGACAGGAACTATTTCAGCAGAGCAGTAATGGAAACAGAAACCAGATAAGGAGAAACTTTAAGATTATTGAAAATCATTCTGGTACACATCTTCCATAAAGACCAACAAAAGAAGACAGGAAGGTAGCTAAACCCATAACCCCATGAACGCCACTTCCATAAATTTGATGAAAGGTCTAGATATTCCCAAACCAGAAGGATTTTAAGATGTTGAGCCACCTCCTTCCAAACCATACATCCAAAAGAACGCTCCACAAAAACGTGATTCACCAACTCGGTCACACAACCACACAAAGCACATATATTAGGACCTACCCATACATGGTTCATCAAAGAATCCGAGGTAGTAATTCTATTTTAAAAAACAACCACCAAAAACAACGAATTTTTAATGGGATTTGCCACTTCCAAATATATCAAACCATATTCCTCTGCAGATAATATTATACAGTGTGGGGACCATCTGCTAGTAGGTTCATTGAGGGACTGAGTAATAAAGATATATGCATCCTTTGTAGTAACCTTACCAGATTCCTTATTGAAGGACCAAATCAAACCATCTTCCTCCGCAGATAATATGGTCCCCACATTATATAATAAGTTTGTAAACCTAGTCCATTCAAGTGCCCAAATACCTTCGAGCTCAAGATCCTCTGTCGAGAACCAGTATTCTTCAAAAAAAATAATAACAACCTCCACAATTACGTACCTGACTCAAATACAAAATATCATGCTCAAAGGTTTCTATGACAAACCCTAGATCAGCCAGCATTGGAATCAGGACGGACGCCTCAAATCGACAAGATCTAAATTTTTTCTATTTACATTTGAGGTTCTCATTTCAAAATGACTAATCACACCCAGCTTGATGACAATCTTGGTGAAGCTGACAACTTTCGAGTATGGAATTATAGGACCTCTGTGATCCTTGAAGAAATTGACTTATAATCAGTATTTCAGTAACAAAGTTCTAAGAGCCAAAGGGAGATGAGGCTAAGGCTAGAGCAAAGAGAATCATTGCAGATTCTATTAAAGATCATCTCATCCCTCATATGTCATCCTTGAAGACACTAAAAGGAAGTGTTTGATGTATGATGAAGCAATCAAAGAAGAAAAAAATATTGTTATAACCACCTTGAATGGCCTCCCAAGATCACGTGATTCATTTATTCGAGGAATGTGTGCAAGAAGGAAGTGATTACATTCAACAAACTTTGGAAAGAGTGCACACAAGAAGAACCTCGACTCATAATAAGAGAAGAGAAGATGGGAGCAACTGAAGGTCAATCTATCACGATTCAAAGAATATCCCTCGAGCGATGAGGAATATGAAGGACTCAATTCTTAAAGAACCTCTTATCCATATTAGCATTAGGATAAGAAATGATGCTGTTATGAATGAAGAAGATGATGAAGCTAAAGGCTCAAGAAGGAGTCTACCCATGAAACAAATAAAGATAAGTATTCAATTGTCATTTCATAATATTGTTTGGTTATGCATTTGTTTATATTCAATTGATATGTTATGCATGTTTGAGTATTTACATTTATATTATTGAATTGCACATGATGGATAAGAATTCAATGGTGTTGTACAACATTCCATTACTACTTATCTATATTGAAACTTCTCTGCTGGCATATTAGGAGTAGTACACACTCTTAATAACATAAGGGTAGAATGCATCTAGAAGTTATTGTATGTACATGATATGGATGAATGTTGTAGCATTGGCTAAAATAGTCACATGGCTATGTGAAATATATTTCTCACTATTAATATGTTTTGGAAATTATGATATGTTTTTAATCATGCAAATGAACTTGAATTGTAGATCATTCCAAATAACAAGTGACGGCAGTTCAACCTAAAGCTTCCCGGTTCAAAGACACCATAGCAAAAGAAAGAGCTTCAGAAGAATATAGCAAGAACAGTAGATCCACCTCGAAAGATGAAGACCATCTTGGGCACAAGAAATAATCCAAGATGAAGAATAGTATGAGGATAATTCCAAAGAAAGAAAGAGGCCTCAGACACACTCTAGTTATGTGACACCGATGAGCGACATCATTGATGCATAGCCTTCCAGATATGAAGAGGTAGACAAGAAGAAAGGGAAGGAGACTATGATCAAAGAGTACCAGTTCAGGAAGAATGATGTCTAAGATGCAATGTCGAGACCTAAAGGGAAGTCCGTAGTGTCTTCCATATGGATCTGTAAGATCCAACATGCAGTAGATGGCAGCATCGTGGGATACAAGGAAAGATTCGTAGCACGAGGATTCTCATAGAAAGAAGGCACAGACTACGGAGATATATTTGCACCAATGATTTGGTACAGTTCCATTATATCCATACATACAGGTATGAGATGGGAGATACATCAACTGACATCAAGATACCATTCTTGAATGATGTAGTCAAGGAGGAAGTATACGTAGAGCAGCCACTGGGAGTTTTCAACAAAGTTCAATATAGAGGATCTTGGTATCCAATGATCCTAGATGGATACATAGAATATTAGTAATAGAGGAAGCTACTTGTCACTCCATTACAGTATGTTTCAATACATAGACTGCTAAATGCAGAGGGAGAATGATGCTCTGCTTTAGAGGGAGTGACTGCAGAATATCCTGAGGTTTGACATGGTACAACAGGATGGGAAACTTACTGATGGCTCTAGGATTTACTGAGAGTGAAGCAGATTCCAACCTTTACTTCAAGGTTGAAGGTAGAAGACCAATGATGCTCCTGTTATATGTCAATGACCTGTTCCTGATAGGAAAAGAGGAACTCATTAAAGATGCAAGAAGGAATCTTGATGCCAAGTTCGAGATGAAGGACTTGGGTATGATGCACTACTTTCTAGGCATGGACGTGTGGTAGAGTGTGGATGGAATCTCCCTTGGACAAGGGAAATATGCAGTGGAGATCCTAAATAGGTTCGGGATGATGGACTGCAAGGCCATGGCCACACCAATGGCATCAAACCTGAAGCTATTAAGTCTTGCTTCATCAGAGACGATTGATGCCACGATGTATTGTCAGATAATTTGTTCATTGATGTGCCTGACGAATACAAGACTAGACACATGCTTTGCTGTGAATGACCCGAGCCAGTTCCTGATAGATCCGAGACATGCTCACCTGGTTGCAAAGCATGCAGTGAGGTATAGTGAAGGGTACAGTTGAGTATGGGCTCAAGTATGATTCGAATTAAAAGACTAACCTGCATGGTTATGTTGATTCAGATTGGTAGAGCCACTAAGAGGAAGAGCACCTTGGGTTGCTTCTTCAGTTTGAGATCCAATATGGGCTACTGGTTTGTCAGGATGCAGTCTTGCATGGCGTTGAGTACAGTCGAGGCAAAATATGTTGCCACTTGCTCAGTTATTTGTGAGGTAGTATGTTTCTTTTGAAAGCTACTATTTGATTTGATTGATATGACTTGAATTTTTTTATGATGCAGAGAGGAGTAGTGAAGCTCCAGTATGTGATCTAGATCGAAATATCTCGAAAGAGGGAGTGATGAGTTCTAGCATAGCTGGAGAGATAGGTTTTCTGAGCATAAATCCTAGCGAAGCTCGTAGGTTTCTTAGACATAATCATTCATTTAGGTTTTCCTTGAATGTAATCAGTCTTGAAAAAGCTTGCATGTTATCCTTGGACGTAATTAGTCTTGATGTGATTCTATGCTGGAAATGGCCAGATTGAAGTTTGAATACTTCAGAGAGAAGCGTGGTGTACTTCATATTGAGGTTCCTTCCAAGGGGAAGTGATGAGTCTGGAAGACGTAGATACACATAAGCCTTTTCGACATGGTGGCAGGTTGGGCCTCCCATGGTCGTGATTTAAGTGTAGATCCTTTCCAACATGGTGGCAGGCTAGGCCTCCAATGGTCGGGATGTAAGTGCAGAGCCTTTCCCAGATGGTAGTAGGCGTGTCCTATGATGCCGGTGGATGTAAGTGCTGGAGCCTTTCCTGGATGGTAGTAGGTGTGTCCTACCATGCCGGTGGATGTAAGTGCTGGGAGCCTTTCCCGGATGGTAGTAGGTGTGTCCTACCATGCCGGTGGATGTAAGTTCTGGAGCCTTTCCCGGATGGTAGTAGGTGCGTTCAACCATGTCGGTGGATGTAAGTGCTGGGAGCATTTACCGGATGGTAGTAGGTGTGTCCTACCATGCCGATGGATGTAAGAGCTGGAGCCTTTCCTGGATGGTAGTAGGTGTGTCCTACCATGCCGGTGGATGTAAGTGCTAGAAGCCTTTTCCCGGATGGTAGTAGGTTTGTCCTTCCATGCCAGTGAATGTGAGTGTTGTGTTATGTGTATATGGGTTGTGTTCCATGTGAAGATGAGATGATTTGAAGATGATGAGGTAGTAGTAGGGTACATAGGTATTGCAAGGCATGTAATGAGTCTTAGGATACTCCTTTAGGTTTCGCAGTGGCATATAATCAGTCCTGTGAGATCTTCCAGGTTTTGCAAGAGGCATATAATAAGTCTTGGAATGTACCTACTTGATGGATTGCTCGTAGAGATGATGTAGATTAAGACCCGGTAGAGGACTAGGCCTACATCCAACATGAAAAAGGGTTGGCACTATAGATAAAGACCTGGTAGAGGACTATGCCTACATCCAACATGAAAAAGGGTTGGCACTGTAGAAACGTGTGATGACAGATAGTATGGGACGATGATCAAATTATAAGAAGATGATGGCAGCAGCTATGATGAAGACTCCGTGACTCCGTGATGATGATGATGCGATGAAGACCTGACCAGATGTGTTGATGACTGTGTAGAGAGAGAATACCTTCCTAGTTAAGAGGGAGTGTTGATGTATTTGTAACTTCAGAAGATATTATGATGTATATTATCATTGTATGTTGTTGTACCCCCATTGGGGATGTGTGCTACCCCTTTACGGGATGTCTAAATTGTGTCCAGACCTTGAGGTACAACCTTCATTGTAAGTCGGGGAAATAGTCCCCAATGTAAAATCATGTAATATGTAATTGTGATCTCTCTAGAAAAAGTGGGCTCAATGTGAGATGACATGTAGGCTCGAGTCTTAAATTTGGTCGGTGACTTGAAAGGGTATAAATAGGGAGTATTAAATTGAGCACATAGATCTGTGGACAAACACACAACTCACAAGATAGATCACACAATTTACTCAGTTATTGAAGAATGAAACAGTGCAAAGATGGCTTGCAGCTGTGAATGCTTTTCATTAATCAAAGAGTAATTAGATAGATAATTACAATGAAGTACAATGGCTTTAATAGCCACAAGCAATTCGAATCCACATGAGTAAATTCAAATTGATTAGACTCTACTTGACTGTAGGTAACTAAGACTTTGTCTAAATCACTATTGGAGGACTCAATAGTTAACTGACCTTGTCTAAACCATAACCAGAGTTCATCAGAGTTCTAAAACACAACCCAAGTGTTACATTCAGTGTTGACTAAGGCTAACTGATTGTGGTAGGTGAGAAATGCGCCCCTCCTGAATGTAACTAGAACTAAGGCTAACTGACTAGAACTGAATGTAACTGACTCCTAACTTAGCTTAAGCAGTCATCAACTGAACTGAACTGACCTTGGTTGGTTTTGGCACTCCCAGTGGCTCCTAAATTGTATGGATTGGTCTAGGAGGCTCCTAAACTGATGCAATCAAGTGCCATCAGTGGCAGTGAGCCTCAATTAGTGTTACCCACACTTTAGTAATTGAAACATGTGCCCCAATTAGGCCAAGTGGACCCAATGGTGTTAATTACTATAAATAGATTGGATGGACTCCCGATTTAGACATATGACCAAATTGGACAAGGGAGGATTAATAATCCTAACACCCCCCCTGAATGCTAACTTGGACAATCTATGGGCCCTAGTAACTAAGACCATAGGGCACCCATTACATCAAGTAAAGTAAATTAACTCCTCAAAAACAAGGTGCTGGGGAAAAACCACATGGGAAAAAAACCTCCCCTCTAATTAAGCAAGTAGAATCAGGATCAATCTGGTTCTTCTGTGCACAGGTATCCTGGGGCCTGGCATGTGAACCTCTCCATCATTATGTCTGGAGGAATCTTCCTCTTTGGAAGAAGAATGATATGCTCAACTAAATCAGAAATATAGACAGCTGTTGGATGAAGACTGGACCCATGTAGAGCAACTGAAGTCAACTGATAAGTGAGAAAAGATTCTTGAGGATTCAGAACATGTGAGGAACACTCAAGAAACTGATATCTTGCAGCCATGAACATCAAACCATGAGTGGTAAGAACAGCCCCAAGTGTTAGGAGCAAGTGTCTAGGCAGATGCAGAAAATCCTCCTCTTTACCGATTCTGTGAGGAGATGAGCATGTGATCAATGGTAGAGAAGCACTGGGACTGTTGAGAGTGAATGATTGAGCTCCATATTCTGATATAGATTCTGAAATATCTAATGAATCACATAATAAAATATCAGCAACCTCATATGAGAAAACTAACACCAAATCCCCATCAGCAGTTTTGAAGAGAAAGTGCGGTACTTGATTTTTCACACCGGAATTGGTGAGAGCAGCTACAAGCATGAATGAAAACTCTTGGATTTTAAAATATGAACCAAATAATATCAGATGAAAAACTAAATCAGATCTAAATAGGTTCAAAACAGATCCAAAACTGTGAAATGGAATCAAATCCCCAGCAGCAGTTTTGTAGGAGACTTGCAGTACTTGTTTCTTCACACCGTTGATGAGAACAACTACAAGCAGTACTGAAAGATTATGAATTTGATATATTAAACCAATCAATATCAGATCAGATCTAAATAAGATCATATCAGATCCAATAAGGTTAATATCAGATTCAAATAAATGGTTAACCGAGACGGTGGATGCACAACTTTCTTCTTCTTCAAAATTCTGAATTTTGGTGCATGCAATCCTGTAGGAATTTGTTGGAAAATCTAGATCATGGGGAGCGAATGGATCACTCTGGTAATCTGATATTTCTTCCAAAATATCCAAGGTATCACATATTTGCACACCAGCAGCAACATTAGAGTGAGAAAAATCAAATTTCTCTTCACTTTCGGAAGCAATTACTGGTAAATTTTGGACAGAATTCAAAGGAAAATCACCGGTGAATGTTTGCATGGAAGTGCAACAATGTTTTTTTTCAATATTAGAGATTCTAATGTCTTCTTCTATTTCAGAAATATGAGGAGATGAGATATCAGAGATCTCATGAACTTCCAGCACATTAGGAGAAGGAGTCACTGCATGGAGACTGTCTTCAATTCGAATTGACTGTGTAGAAGCTTCTGCTTCTTCTTCATCTTGAACAACTTCATCAGAGAGAGTGGAGGTTGAGAATTTTGGATCAAGAGTGATTATGGTGCTGGATATTCTCTCCAAAATGCTATTATGATCATCATCAATCACTCCAAAGGTTCTGTCCGATCTTGTCCAGAGTTCCTTCGGGTATTCAATAGATCTAATGAGGTAGCACAAGCTACGAGAAAGACCCGTTGCTATTGTTCCAAAAGCTCCATCACTTTTATTCATCCAGTTAATCTCACTAAAACACTCTTTACCGAGTCCAATAGACACCCGACAGAGACCTTGTCTCATCAGATATGAAATCATCTTCTTCTTCCATTCTGAATAGTTTGAGGACATGGTGAGAAGAGGAACAGATGAATCCATTCGAAGTTGTACCTGCAAAAAACACAAAAAGGGCACTGTAAGGTCGACAACCTGCACATTTCAGGTTTTCATCACACCCAGCATAGTTGATCAATATTGATCAACAATTCCTTTACTTGGGGTATTAAGTGGTAAACCTTCTGCTTCTGGTGCAGAGCTGGAAGGAGAAATTTCGCTCAAAAAATGATCCAGTAGGAGATCTGAGGAGGAGAAGTGCCTTGTCCGTCGAGGCTCTGATACCATATTAAATTGAGCACATAGATCTGTGGACAAACACACAACTCACAAGATAGATCACACAATTTACTCAGTTATTGAAGAATGAAACAGTGCAAAAATAGCTTGCAGTTGTGAATGCTTTTCATTAATCAAAGAATAATTAGATAGATAATTACATTGAAGTACAATGGATTTAATAGCCACAAGCAATTCGAATCCACATGAGGAAATTAGAATTGATTAGACTCTACTTGACTGTAGGTAACTAAGACCTTGTCTAAATCACTATCGGAGGACTCAATAGTTAACTGACCTTGTCTAAACCATAACCAGAGTTCATTGGAGTTCTAAAACACAACTCAAGTGTTACATTTAGTGTTGACTAAGTCTAACTGACTGTGGTAGGTGAGAAATGCACCCCTCCTGAGTTCAGTCAAGTAAACCTAACACTAACTGAATGTAGAGGACTAGAAGTGAATGTAACAGACTCCTAACTTAGCTTAACCAGTCATCAACTGAACTAAACTGACCTTGGTTGGTTTCGGCACTCCTAGTGGCTCCTAAATTGTAGGGATTGGTCTAGGAGGCTTCTAAATTGATGCAATCAGGGCAATAAGCCTCAATTAGTGTTCCCCACACTTTAGTAACCGAAACATGTGCCCCAATTAGGCCAAGTGGACCCAATGGTGTTAATGACTATAAATAGACTAGATGGACTCCTGATTTAGACATATGACCAAATTGGACAAGGGAGGATTAATAATCCTAACAAGGAGCCACCCTCCCTCATTTATACACACCTCACACACTCTTTAAGGTGCATAAGAGAGAGAGACAGTCAAAGGAGGAGTGAAAGATAGATGTTGAACATTTCTTATTACTGTTTTTATCATCTTACTATTATGAAGAAGTTTGCAGGGCTTTCTCCTTTATGGTCTCCTCAATGAAAATATTTGTGTCTTGTGCATCTTTTACATTTTATGCATTTTGTTGTACTTGTTATTCTTTCAGATAAATATCCTAGATAATCTAATCAAATATTAAGAAAATCTAACACCATGATACAATTCGTGGATACAAGAGACAAACCAGACTGAAGAAGTATAAGTCTCATAAAAACCCAGTTCACATTATCATAAGCCTTGATAAGGTCCATCTTCATAATAAGAGCCTACATATTCTTCACTTTGATAGAGTGCATACATTATTGGGTAATCCCAACTACTTTAGTGATATGTTGATTACCCAGGAACCCAAATTGCTCCTTGGACAATACCTATGTTAGCTTTGGCTTAATAAGATTAGCAATCACCTTGGATATAACCTTGTAGACCAAATTGTAGAGTGAAATTGGACGAAATTCAATGAAATAAGTTGACTTATCACATTTGGGGATTAAGGTAATAAAGGTAGAGTTAAAGTATTTAGAAATATACCCCTCAGTTCTCAATTGTTCAACAACCGCCAACAGATCATCCCCAACAATATCAAAGAAATCCAGAAAAAACTCCACCATCCAACCATCAAGGCCTGGACTTTTATCCTTAGCAAAAAATTTAAGGATCCCTTCAATTTCATCTCTAGTCACACGACTATCAATGGCCATAGCCTCCTTCCTAGTTAAAAAAGAAGGATAGTGTTTAATTACCTTTAATTGATCAAAAATCATCGCAGACCTCAAGTCCTTAAAAAGTGAGGAGAAATGGCTAATAGCCTCCTTCTGCAATAAAACCTAAGAGTGGTACCATTGTCATCTTTCAAATCCCATATAGTATTGGAGTTATGGCTAGAATTTGCAAAGTTATGGAAAAATTTAGTATTAGCATCCCCTTCCTGTAACCAGGTGGACCAGCTTTTGAGTCTCCAAGACACTGCCTCCTAAGATAAAAGAGATTTATTTAGAGAATCCAACAAATCTAGTGATTCATATTCTTCATGAGAAAGAACGCCCACATAGGCTTGAAGAAATACCTTATGGATATCCTGCCCAATCTCTTCAAGGTCTTTAACAACTTGTTGTTTTTTGCATTTTTCCCACTCTAATTATACCAATGACTTCAGAAATCTAAGATTAGTAACCAATCTATACATAGCATCAAAATCATCCTCAACCCCAAAAATGTGCCAAGAGTTACAAACCATAGATATGAAATCCAAATCCCTTAGCCAAAAGTGATTGAATTTGAAGGGAAACCTCTGAGGGTTAGAACTCATTCAACTTGAAAAGAAATCGACATATGATCAGAGATCGAGGATTGTATAACCCACGATCGAAAGCAATCCACATTGTCAACCCATGACTCAGTAATAATAACCTGATCCAATCGCTTACAAACCCTATCATCCTCAACACACCCATTCCACCAGGTAGGCATAATTTTAGCAAGAGGAACATCCATAAGCCCATGTCGCAGAAGTAGTTGACATAAATACAACCCTAGAGGATCCGACCGACCAGAAGAGCCCCAAATCTCCACCTCTGAAAGAGTAAAATTAAGGTCACTAGCCATAACGAGATAGGGATAATTTAGAAAACCACTATCCTCCACCTTATTCCAAAAAACTTCTCTACTGCGGTAAGGGTCGCAAGAATTAATACAAGAAACAAGAAAATCAAGTTTCTCCTTCCATAAATATGCCCACACAGGTTTTAAAATATTTAAACCTAACTTTAGTCGAATTCCATACTGATAGTAAGCCCCCGAAAAGACTCTCAGTATCAATTGCAAAAATTCTCATCCTGGATAGAATTTTGCAAAGGATAGGATAGCCTACTCACCCTAGCATGTCGTTTCTTGTAAAAATACCAAATCTGGAGAGTGGGAGTCTAATAAAGCTCTGAGAGCCCTTTGTTTGGGCGACCCTCCAAACCCACAGATGTTAACAGAGAAAAACTTCATAAGGACAATTCAACAGTGGGATTCATAGCTCTAAGTTCTTAAGAAGAAGTATAACAACCCAATGAGGAACGTGCCCTAGTAACATCCTTAATGCCGTGGGAAAGAGGAATAAGGCCACGCTCACCCAGCTCAAAAGTACCACCCGCCAGGCTTGGAGTTAATTTAGGATTCGTAACTTTCTTGGCTTTTTGAATAGTAACATTGAGGTTTCATATGGATGAAACTGGCGTAATCAAAGGGAGAAGTCAAGGATTTATCAGAGAAAATAGTAAGGGAAGACCTAAGGGGGCATCCTGAAAAGCAGACTCCTAAATAGGGCTACAAGACTCTAGATAGCCACAACCCTTACTGAGTCCCCCTTTTGTATCAGAAATGGTTAATGGTGGAAACTCATTAGCTAGTGAAAACCCAAAGTCCAAAACCCCAATCTCCAACCTGGAAAGGTGTGATACCAATTATCCCCCAAAACCATCAACCTCACTAACCGACGGACAAGGAACTATAATTTCAAGGGATCCAATACCCAAAGGGGCAGTCAAGTCAATATTTTGAGGAACCATCACCATGACAACCACCGGTTCAGATAGTTCCACCCTCAAAGGTATAGGATCAACCCTAGCCGATAACACAGGAGTTATACCCTTAACCCTAGCTTCCTCCTCAACTGAATCAATGAAGCATAACTCAGCCTTATTTAAACCCTCATAAGTTGATGAATAATTAGAAAGATACTTACCTAAAGTCACTACAGAAGGCGAAGTTGTGATGTCCAAAGAAGGAGAAAATTCATCCGCTGAAGCTTCACAATCCGAGTCAGGATCTGAAACCCTCAAACCCTGTAACAATGACAGACACTTGCTTTTCATGTGACTTGTGGAAAAACAAAGATGACATCAAAAGGGTATTTTCCGATAATCCAGACACTACATGAAGCTACGATCCCCCCATAATATTTCCACCTCAATTGGTAAATCCATAGATACATCCATCTCCACTAAAAACGAAACATGTTCTCATCTAAGCATACAAACCATTCAATAGTATTAACCAGACCAATGAAAATATTTTTTGACCTCAACTGAAAGGGAAAATTTGGTAAGAGCACCCAGAGGTGACACTTAATGACATTTTCCTTCAGAGGATCGAAGCGAGCATGCCACCGACTTATCACCAATGACCCTTTCCCTATCGACCACAAAAGATTCATAATCTTCAGTGCATATTTCTCCTTCGCGAAAATGAATACAATCCATCCATTTACCACAAGACTAGTAGAAGGCACATAATCAATCAAAGGTTTCTAGTGCACCACCATCTAGGAAAGAAACTCCTCCATGGTGTATTTCAAATATTCAAACCAACCCATAAGAGCCTCAAGACACAAAGATTCCACCTGGTCCATAGTAATATCATGTCCCAAAACAAATTGATGCTTGGAGGCCAAGGCTTTATAAAATTTTGACTTTTGACGGACCCGAGCCCTATCGTTAGTCAACCCACTATTCCTTGCTTCAAGATGTGAAACAGAAGGGATAGTCCCCCCACCGAGATCCGTAGGGGACAATAAATTTCCAATCGAAGAAGAAAAATTTTGGTAGTTGATATCGACGGATGACGACAAGTGTGAACCCATGGAGGGGAAAACCCTAATCCAAACCAAACCCCTAAAAACTCATGCGACAATTGCTAGGTTCAAGACAAAGATAATACCCCGAAATAGAAAAACGAGAAACCCTGAAAACGACAATGTCATGCCAAGAAAGGAAAGTTACAGGTACATATGATCTGACAAGGGGGACATATACCCAAGAGAAAAACAACCAAAGGATACTAACCCCAAAGCTCAGAGTTATGCATCAGTTGAAAAATCATACCCCAAAATACAAACACTTTCCCACTTTTTACCATGGTTGGTACTAAGCTTCCCTTTGGAGGGGAACGTACTCCATGTCAACTGGTGCACATGTGTAAGGAGTTAGGTTGTTTAATCACGACAAAACAAAAAGTTTGATAGGTCTAGTTCTGTCAAACTGGCATGTATCTCGTCGCTTACCTTCAATTAAATGTCCAAGGGATTCAGGGCATCTTAGATTAGAAGCTCCCTAAGACTAGAAGTTCCACATGCCAACCCCTCGTTCATGCTTGTGAAAGCTTATAGCAACATCCAGTTACGTATACAACCATGCCACGATAGACCTGAGGCATTCAACCAACAATTTTTATTTTTAAAACAATTTCCACATCTAATAATAACTCACTATTAAAAAAATCAATCCCCTTTAACATACAGAAATCCGACGTTTTTGAGGTTCACTATTTGTGGGCAAGTTTTGCAAAGGAAGCAGGAACAACTAGAAAGTGACCGTGGGGCCCTGTCATGCTACACCATCATTTGGTGTAGTGTTGGACACACCCCTTTGACTCCATCTCGCCCACATGGCATTGTATGAAGCCACATTAGTTGAAATCCCAACATATTCCCAAATACTTTCAGGTATATCGGGAATTCCCTTTTCCCCTTAATTCATTTTCATTCATAATAACTAAAACTTACCACGAAGCATTTTTTTTCAGCAGACTCCATTTCCCATTTTTTCGACACTGGTTTAATTAAATGATATTTGGTTAAATGAATCTAATGTGTCGTGATTGATGTATCATCTATATATTGTTGGTTTATTTCATGTGTGATGCTCTTGTTTCAATATTTCATTTCAAACTCTTAGACTAATTTCATATTTATTTCTTAGCTTGAAAACCTTAGATTCTTTTATAAAGACTACTCCTTAGCTTCATTAAGAGTTGGCCTAGACAAAGGAGTTAAGTATTGAGTAACAATATCTGAACTCAAAACTTGCTTCCAACTTTTTTTAAACTTTGAAAACAATAAATAAACCACCATTCTTCCTCATATAAGAAGGTGCTCCCTCCAATGACTTCGAGAAACATTATGCACTATCTATTTTTTATCATATATTTTTGAAAGATTCATTTTATTTGACGTGGGATTCATGTTCTTGATTTTATTTACAGGTTCATAGTTCTGTATAACTTTAAATACATTTTTTTTTGTTTCCTCCATTCCTCTCAATGAATGCATGCATATTCCTCTTAATAAATGCATCTTTCTTTGAAATGCTTGCTTTTTTTTTCATTGAAAAAAAATCGTAAATTTCTTTACATTTCTCAGATGGATCAGAAGTCCATTATCATCCAAAAAGGAAAATGTCAAAATCTGTAGCAAAATATTTACAAATAGGATCATAAGATCAAGCATCAAAACCTGTCATCATAGATTTGCTAGAAGCAAATTCACAAAACATAAAAACACATATAGTGTCATAATGTATCTTTAAATAAAAAAGATTCATAAAGTATCATAGAATTTCAGTAAAACTGTCATATCTCAGTCACATCCAACAAAAGATATTCAACCATCAATCTGATATAGTTGCAGCAACATCAAAAGATCACCATCATTAGACCTATAAAAAGCAAAAACTCATTATCAACAAGATCAAATCAGAAAATTTGGTAAGTCTCATAAATTGAATCCTCTCTCTGTTCTTTGATAAGCCAGTGACCCTCGCAAATCCTTGCTCCTTCCTTCACCAAAGAGTCAACAAGACTGTTCTTTGAAATGCTTGCTACCCTTTCAAGAAGTGCTTCTCGCTTTATTTAATGATCACCTATATTCTATTCCATTCTCATTTGTCAATGTATTATTATTATTATTATTATTATTTTGCTAGTATTGTTTGTTACGTTAGAGTATTGTTTAAGTTTGTAAAATAATGGTTATAATATTTTGTTAAATATTTTTATTTAATAATATAAATATATTATAAGATATTATTGTTAGAGGTTTTGGTTAAATATTTATATTCATAATATAAGTATTTTGATTAAAGATTTTTATTTTCAAATAAAAATTTATGAATATGATTTTTTTATTTAATGTTATTGTAATATAGTCTTGAGGGGTAACTCAATTATTTGGAGTCCAAATTCAAAGACTATTTGATACCAAGGTTGGAGGTTCAATTTTCATGAATCTAATTGAAAAAAAATTTGATAATTTGAGTTCTCGATGCAAAACATTTTATTAAATTTTATACTCATAATGTTTAAATAAAATTAATTCTATTAAAATTCATCTTAACCAACTGAGTTTATCATACATATGTTAGGTTCATTTGATCATGAAAAGAAACCAATTTTAGAAAGTCCAACACTTTCCTTCACACATATACAGAAAGCTCTATAAATTCTATCTGAAATAATTTGTTATATAGTTTTTTTGTAAGCAAGAAAACAATATTAAAGATAAGGCTTCATTACATCAAAATAGCAGGACTTTGGGGCCTAGAGACCCGAAGTATGATTAGGACTGCTAAGACTAGCCTTGTCACAAAAAAGAACTTCCCCCTAACCTTCCCTTCCACTAACATTTGCTCCCTTATCCCTGTTACAGTTAAAAATCATAAATGTCTTGTTCATTACAAAAAGAGATTGCATTCCTTCATACTTTCCTCCTTCTTTTATACGCAAAACCCAAAATTCACAGTATAGCATAAACTGAAACTAGAAAAACTTTCTTGACGAACAGACACAGACAACATAACAGACCCCTACCCAGAAAATACCTAGCACCTTCATTTTGACATTGGAAGAGTTGTTCGAACTGTTGATGCACTTGGGCGAAAGCCATCAAGGAGAGAGATGACCGCAATTGCATGTTGAACCTTCAAACTGTGGACAGAGCAGGGCCCTGGATTGTGCACCCACTGGAATTTCACCCGCAACCCCTGCTTCTGGTGCAATTCCGAGCTTCTGGGAAATGCTGTCAATATTTTTATGCATCATCTGGTTCTCTTGATAGTGCTCCTTCCATGCTTTGAGAAGTTCTTTATCACCCATTTATTTTTTCTCTCTATCCATAAGGACACAAACTATCAATTATTTGGTAACCCAGTGAGTGGTGATCATTCAATAATAAGTGGGAAGACGACCAACCGTTGTTCCTAGATCACTGAACCAATCCTCCACCTCTTCCTTAACAGTTTTCATGTCCATATACTGAACACGATTCCACAGAGTTTTTTTTACTTGCTCAGTTTCGTCTATGATAATAGGGGGTATGCACTCGCAAAAGAAGTGGGAAACATGCCCTGCTATCAAAAGTTCCTGAGAAGGATTTTTCCTTCCCGCATTGCTAGCTGTTTCCCCCCCTCATACTTTCCTCTTAGCGGCCATCACGAAATCGGTTTGGTGCTAAAGTAGATTACGCTTTCTCACAACAATCTTCCTCCAAATGAGACTGCCAAGCATGCATGGATGGCCAAGACTGGCCAAATAAATAGCCTCAGCTCTCATCTTTATTCAAAGAACCTTACTCAAAACTCTGTACTTGCCATTTATTGAAATAATACACATCCAAAATTCTCCACCTCCCGCCATAGATCTTTGTACCTTACTCGTCTAAGATTGGGCCTGGTTGAAATCTTTCCAGATTAATGGCGTTGGGAGAGATACCATGGGAGAGTTACAGTTCAATTAATTAATTATTCTAACCAACACTTCAACTATGTGAAAGCATATAAAGTGGAGATCCACGGTATCAAACCTCGTACATCTCGCATGCAAAGTGAGTGCTCTATCATGTGAGCTACATACCCAGGTGGCCTCACTTCGTCTTTATCAAAATATTCATGGAATTTTCATCATTCAGTTTTTTTGTTAACGAGTAGGTAGCATACACAACAGTGGAAGAAACATTAATAAAGATACATGTTATGTTAATAGTCCCTGTCCTAGGCAAGTGACTATATGTTTCGCATCACTCTATTAGTTTGACAAAGATATTAATCTATTTTTATTTATTCTATTTATTTTAATATGTTTTGAATTATTATTAGCTTAAAGGCCTTGAAAACACCATTTTTATCATTAACCACATTAGTTAAAAATAAAAAAAAATAAAAAAAAATTTGCATCATTAGTAAAACTTTAGAAAGCTCATGAAATATTTATGTTAGAGTGTAGTACTCATATCACTTCATATATATATATATATATATATATATATATATATATATATTCAAAAAAATTATACAACTTCAACCATATGTTTATAGTACTATTAATATTCTTAATTTTCTCTTTATGCAATCTTTAAAATAATTTTCAAAAGCAAAATACGCAAATTTTATATTTTATATTCTTTTTAAAGTACGAAATTTTTTCTCATTTTCTATCTTTTTTAATATAGTTTTTTAAATTAACTTTTAAACATATAAAAATATTAAGAAACATGAATATAGTTTAATAATTTGTAAATTGATTTTCCTTTCAAAACATAGTATGAGTTTTAGATTATGTATTATTATTTACAGAAAAAAAAGAGTTACTTAATTAATATTGCAATTATGATTTTATTGACTTTAATTATACTTTAAGTTTAAAATTTTTAATTTTAATATTTTAATATGAAAAAAATGTATTGATTGCAGTCTTGAATTTCATATTTTTCAAATAATTTAGTTTTTAAAAAATGGTTTATATATTAATCATATTAAATATTGTTGTGAAAACAATACATACAATTCAACAAACCCACCTTTATTTATTTATATTGTATTTTTTCAAAATAAAATATATTGAACTTATTTAGGTTCTCTTACTTTATATTATTTTTTTAGCAGTTTGCAATTTCACAATTTTTTAAAATTTAGACATCATATGTAATTTCACAATTTTTAAAATTTTAATATTTAATATATATTGTATAGATATAAAGAATTTTATATCGATATAATAATTTTTACTTATTTATAGCAAAGTTTACTTAGTTTTTTTTTAATTAATTTCAAATAACTTTTTTATTTAAAAAACAAAGACTCAATTGCATCCACCTTTTATTTTAAATTAATATTCATACATATGATAAATAAACGTATTAATACCAAGGAGAGATTGTTGCAAGCTTCAAACTCCCTAGACTCAACATAAATGCACTCATACGCTCTGACGATCATGAGATAGAGAGAAAACATGTCTCGATAGGGACACTGTAATGGTTGCTTCAGATGGATGACTCTCCATAACCTGCAGTTAGAATCTAGCGGGCCTTGATACACAAATAAGTTCAAGGCTGTACACCTATGTATGAAAAAAAAATATAAACTTAGAAGTACGTCATGAGTTTACATGCCCATTAAAATTAAGACGATAATTTTCTAATGTTTTGTATTTTGATAACGACGTTTTTCATTATAATATTTCAAAGTGAAAGTGAAGGCGATGAGCCAAATTCAAAGTCTAACCATTTATGGATACAATATGATATGCACAAGCCATGAGCTTTTGTTTTCACTATATGGTTTATAACATAGGGTATATCACCCATCCATATGATATGCACACGCCATGAGCTTTTGTTTTCACTATATGGTTTATAATATAGGGTATATCACCCATATGCTCATGTTTTCACTATATGGTTTATAATATAGGGTATATCACCCATATGTTTAAGACATTGTACTTTTTATTCATAATTTACCATTATAGTTATAATTCATCAATCATTCCAAACTTGTAAAATGTGGTCCAAGGTGTTCTTTCTCACATGTTCCAAGTTTCACAATCAGAATAAAACATCGATATCTTTGAAAGTTTGAACTGTTTCAGCTTAATGATAATCAAAATTCTAGACTGTTATGATTTGATAATCAAAATTCTAGACTTTAACAAATGATTTTTTTTTCTTTTCAAAACCCTCGATAAACACTTGAAACAAACCAATCGAAAGAGAGAAAAAAGACATAGCAATGGTTGCATCCTGAACCTTGCCCACCTCCCCAACAAATAAAGAGTTTTCATTATTCAATGTCTTATGAGCAATGTACTTTTTACTCTTGATATAAATTGGTTTTAAGTTAACTTCTTAAATAGTTTTTGTATTTAATTAATTTAATTATATAACCAAGATAATTAAACTTTGAGCATTAAAATTTTTTTAAATAGCTTTTTTTTTATTTGATTAATTTAATTATATAACCAAGATAATTAAACTTTGAGCATTAGAATTTTTTTCAACCATCAATAGACATTACTTAATATCCTCTCAAACCAACTACATAAATACTCAAACTGACTTGCTACCTTAACAACTCGTTTTGTTTTCATATATTATAGGGGTAAAGTGTAAGATATTAGAAAAGGATAACAACAACAACAACAAAAATATCATAATATTCAATTAGGTAAAATATTGTATTGTAGTGGAAGATATCGTTTTCAATTAAGGATGGAATAATAGTATACTCAACTAGGATTGGAATAGTGTATGGGGTGGTATACTATTGTATTCAATCTACTATACTCAATAAGGATCAGAATAGTGTATGGGTGGTATACTATTGTATTCAATCAATAGGGAAATGTTATATTCAATTATGGGGTTATTGTACTCAATCACGATTTTATATTATAAGAAAAGTTAAAAAATGAAAAAATAGTGTATAATAGTTTATGAAGAGGACGACTTAATCAAGAGGGAAATATTATATTCAATTATGGGGTTATTGTACTCAATCACGATTTTATATTATTAGAAAAGTTAAAAAATGAAACAATAGTGTATAATAGTTTATGAAGAGGACAACTTAATCAAGAGGGAAATATTATATTCAATTATGGGGTTATTGTACTCAATCACAATTTTATATTATCAGAAAAGTTAAAAAATGAAACAATAGTGTAGAATAGTTTATGAAGAGGATAAAGTTATGCTCAATCAAGAAGTAGCAAATTTCAAAATTGCATTACAGTGGAATAATATTTTAATTTTGTAGACTACAATGTAGACTTTACTAATGAGGTAAAATTTGCAAAATTGCATTGTACTGGAATAACATTTTGATATTGTGAAATGGGGTGTAGACTCAATCAATGTGGTAACTTATTGTATTGTAATATGAGAATATTGTAATATTGTGGGATGAGGTGTGATATTGTAGGATGACAAAAACTTATATTTAATTGGCAAGGTAAGATATTGTATTGTAATTTAGAATATTGTATTTAATTAGAGGTGGAATCATATTTTACTCGGAGGTAAGTTACTGTATTATAATTCATAATATTGTACTCAATTAGGGTGGAATATAATATTTTACTCAATTAGGGGTGGAATATAATATTGTATTTAATTAAGAAGGTCATATTATAATAATAAGGGATGATAGAATATTATATTAAATTGTGAAATGTATACTATAACTACATAGATTGGTTAAATATTGTATTTCATTAAGAAGGAAATATTGTATTCAATTAAGGCTTTGTTATGCAATTTGAGTAATGTATTTAGAGACATTGACAATCATCATAAACTTTAAACGATGAGATACTATCATAATTTTAATTGAGATACTAATGAAATATCAATAAGTTGTAAGGAGTGAATATGGCTTAGTATTGATTGATGTTGTTATATTTTGTTCAAATGCCATGTTTAAAGCCATAATGCATGGTGTAGCTACTATTTTTTTTGGATAAAACAACATCCATTTATTCTTATTAATTAATTTTCTTCATTTGAAGTACTTAAGTTTTCTAAAAACATGTTTATAAGGTTATACAATACTTAACTTCATATAATACCAATTTAGATGCTCCAACTTTGGAATGAAGCTCACAGTCAAATTATTGGTGTTGGTGAGCGAAGGGACTATATTAGGGAATATGTAAGAAGATGATAATATGAAAGGAAATAATGGAATATGTCAAGGATGTAAGAGACAATTGCATAGACAATTGTATTAGAACAATGATAAACTAATATAATGATGGATTTTTTCTTGAAATATAGGATTTGTGAGTAGTGTATCTAAGAAATATATTCTAAAGTAACCTCTTTCTACATGTTCTATTATGAGAAAGTGTCCCCCTTTTAAATATATTTTTCTCTGGGGTAATCCCTCAATCTCATCGTTTTGTGTTGCAATCTCATCCTTTTGTGTTGAGAAGTTTGCTTATATTCATGTTATAAAGTTATATCCCATTAAATAAAAAAGTAAGAAAATAGCTCATGAGTTGATGTGTAGAATCAGTAGCTTATGTTTGAAGCTAAAAGATATCCGGGGTTGGATATTTGATGCTTTGGTGATTTTCTTATGGATTGAGTATTGATTCACCCTTATGTTGGGGTATGCTAGGGTTTTTTAATTTTAAAATATATAGCAAAGATGGATGCATTTGTTATTCATCAAGTAGTTCTGTGTACCATAGGTAAATCAAGTATCTTCTTGAGATTGTGGATCCTTGCTTCAATGTATATTTTGAATCACTTTCGTCGATTCTCATATGGGTAGAAACAACATAATCTCAGTTTGGGATTTTGGAAAAAAAATCTATCTTATAGTCATTGGTAATATTTTGGGTAAGTTTAATATTAACTTGGGCCCTTTGAATGGGTTAGACTATCCTCTACCATTGTTGGAATCAATATTAATGTTGATCTCGGTAAGGGTTTCCTTAAACAAATCATGTTAGAGTATGAGGACCATAAATAATTACAATTATTAGAATATGAGCACATAATGTTTTTATATAGGAATTTCTTTGAGCAAGGTCACCCGACAACTTATTACCCAATGGAAAATGCTTCCATGGCCAAAAGAGAAGAAACTATAAACCTACTTAGTGGAAGGAGTCGTTGAATAAACACCTTGGGGTGGATGCAATTAAATTTAGTGATCCTTAAACCTTAAAATTCATTATGAAACAATATGTCAAAATCAGATGAAAACTTTATTCAATAGCAAAACCATTAATGTATGTAAACACCATACAAAATCATTTTTTCTAGAAAGACCTACTCTTGTTTACTTGCCTCCTAGGGACCTAAGCTCTAATACAATAATCTTCAATGCATGATGTATAAGAGGATTCCAACCTTCTTTTTGGCTAACTAGAGAACCTTGTTCATAACCACGTACTAACTACCTAGGGTGCCTTATTTACACCTTATATAATGAGCTCACATTACATTCCTTCCATTGTATTTAACTAGGGGGGATTATTTAATGATAACAAACATATTGAACCTAGTCCACCTTGCATTGAATGAACACCATAAATACACTATTATTACTCTAATAGGCCCTTGAACCCCCCATTACACCCATATGTAGGATCCTAACTTTTCACCCCTCTTTGAAAAGTGTTTCCCTTAATGCTTATAGGGAATAAGTTCAACCATAAACTAGGGTAGCATGTACATGTGTTGACCGCAATGTTGAAGTAGTCCAAGGAACCAAGATCCCATGTACACAAATTGGTTTAAATGCTAAAGTAGTCCAAGCATCTCATCCATAAACATGGGTCCCATATACATACGTTGATTGCAACATTGAAGTAGTCCTAAAAGCTTGGCCATGAACCTAGGTCCCATGTCTAGGTGCTCATGTTGACTCCTAATTGATTACACCATAGCTCAATGAATGGTTTGGTCTTGTGTTCCAAATCCTCACCACAATCATGTGAATACAAATAAATACAATGATTGGAGTCCACAATATCATTCACATAAATCCAAAAGGTTAGTGGTGGATTCAGAAGGAACACTACCACTGGAGGATATGTAAGTTGAAAACTTAGTGATAACCGACTTCTGACTTCCCTTAATTGTATTCCTTACATAAGGTGGACTAGATCCATAAAATAGAAGGTGGAAGTAGTCATCTTTCTAGAGATGAAAAACATACATATACTACTCATCACAAGCATCATCTAAATCACACCTGGCATAGATGCCACTAGTATACTCTCCTCAAATGATATGATACATCTTGCCAATTATACATTTCTCCTTCAATTTCTCCTTCAATTCATGGAATGCCTCCTTCATATCTCTTTGATAATGGTGGAACACATTACTTAGTTTTTAGAACAAGGTCATTCAATCTTCTAGCTATAATATGGTTTCTCTATCAAAGATATTTACTAAGTATATTTGTGGCCATACCTAAACAAACTAGAAAATATCATTTTAAATTAGCAATATCTTCACTCCATAAATTCCAATTTGATGGTTTTTTTTTAAATTAAAATATTTTTTTTAGAGGAATGGATTTGAGTGTTGCAATCTTATTTTCCCTTTAAAAACCTATGCAATAGGAAAACAAATTCTTCCTTTTTGGTTGAAGGAAGAGCTCTGATACTTCTTGTTACTGATCCTTAACCCTTAAAATTGCATCGCAAACAATATATCAAATTGTTCAACACTTTATTCAATATCAAAACCCTTAAGGCAGGGAAATACCACACAAAGATCCTTTTATGGAAGTATCTACTCATGCTCACCTACCTCTTCAAGTGGGAAACCTCCCAATGAACTAGGCTCCAGTAAAATAATTTCTAATGCATACTCCATATCGATAAATCCAAAATTATTTATAGATAACTAGATAAACCTAAGCATAACCACTTGCTAACTACCTAGTGGATCTCAAGTTAATGAGGCCACATTCGATTTTTTCAATGTTGGCTAATTAGTGGGCCTTATTTAATAATAACAAATATAGTGGACATAGTCCATCTTATATTGAATGTCCATGTTGACTACACTGTTATTTCTCTAATGGGCCCTTTGGATCCCCATTACACCCCTATGTATCCTAACACTTCCCCATTACAACCCTAGGGAGGATCCAAACACTCCCCCTATTACATCCCTAGGGAGGCTCCTAACACTCCCCCCATAACAATACCCCTAAAGAGGATCCTAACATTAAGAAAAAATATACTCTAGTACTAGCTAAAAATGCACACAATTTAGAGCTACTTTCTATGGTATATGACCTTGTTCTAACACGTGATAAGGTGAAAGATGATTCTAAGCCATGTATGGAAAAAAGGCCTTCCTTCAAATTGAATTTATCTTAGCCTAGTGAGCATTTTTAGGTGGTGGTAAAGGAAAAAAGAAGATGAAAATTATAGAAAAAAAAAGAAGGAAAAAATCTCTTTGGATAAATTATCTGGACAATGGTAGTTAGGATCACTATATATTTCATTAGCTTCAAAAAAACTTGGTTTGATGCCTAATGAGAAGAGTTGGATAGAAGCTAGGAACAAAAGGAATAAATATATAGGTATTGAATGTATGATGATATGGTAAGGGAATTAGAAGAAAAATTCCCTTCCTCAACAACAACAAATTGATAAATAAAAAATCAAATGTAAGACTTTGTATGGTCATAGCTTGTTTTCTTTTTGTAAATATTATCCAAAGTTTAATCAATAAAAATACAATGTATTGTTTATTTTATTTAAAACTATATAGTTAAATATCAAATCGTGTTTATATAAAAACCCTATTTGGTAGCTCAATGTGCTTGCTTGAGTTGTTGAGAGTTGTGAATAGCAAGTAAGAGGTCTTGGGGTCAAGTCCCCCGTCTAATTACCTTGAATATGTGGACCTCACTCAATGTCCCTACCAAGTTAGTGTATAATATTCTTTTCTACCCACTTTACACTAAGTACCAACCTAAAAATGAGGGGAAATGCTCGAGAGTTTCTTGAGGATGTATTTTCTATGGAAAAAAGTTTCACAAATATATACATTTCTTGTTATAATGTTTTTAATTTATATATAAAATACCCAAAGGAATTGGCCTTTTCCAGTTCACATTACTAGTGAAAAATTAGTTTTACCTTTATATGTAAAAAACCCAAAGGATTGGCCTTTTCCAATTCACATTACTAGTGAAAAATGAGTTGAACAATCATTCAATTTGTGAAAATAATTGTTTTTTTTCAACTTATATGATCCTTCATGTGACATTTTCCCACATAAGCATACTTCTTAATACATGTTAGCGAAGATACCAAAGCATACTTTTCTATAAATTAGCTACCTTTAGATTTTTACATTATAAGGCATTTATACAATGAGAAATTACTTCATGTTGTTTTTTCTAACAACTAGAATAAGCTTCCTTTTTTGTCTAATTTCATCTATGGAACATTCAAGACTGGCATCATAAAATTAATTACATCACAAAACAAGTTAATGGGTTAAATATCATGTAACCAGACTTCGATCCCTACAACAATCCCCTTTTGAGGTGAAGTAGACTATGCATTGTGTGTTTGGTCATATCTACATGGAAGGGATTAGTAATGGCCGCTAAGAAGGACTAAGTGTTGTCCATAGCGACGATTAGATCCATGTCATAGAATTTGAAATAGAGTAAGTGAGCATTCAATGAGACCTACGCACCACCAAAAACAAACCAATAAAAAACACACTTAAGAAAAACTCATCTATATTGCTCAAATTGTAAAAAAAATTGTTGTCTCCACAAAATTACTGTGGTGTTATCAGGTCTAGAAACTATAGTCAATGATTGAGTGCTCTTTTAGCAAGAAACAAAAACTTTCTTGGCCTCCCCCCAACTAAAATACTTGGGATTGTTTTCCACACAATAATGTGTTGGGCTTATTATTAATCCTCCCTTTTGACCACATAGTCTATTGGTCCATTTTCCTATCTTAGGTGGTCTTCATCACTCCACTAATGCATGGGGGACACAACTAGGGGACATGTGCCGCTTATTGCACCTGATTGCATGAGCTTAGGTGCCCCAGGGACCAATCCCTATAATTTAGGAACTCACTCTGAGTGCCACTAGCAGTTGACTCTAGTAGGTATTAAATTATGACCAGTTATGCTCTGATCCCCATCAGTTAGATCATTCTCAGTGTCTATAGCACCATTTTCCATGATTTAAGGGAGGTAGAGTGAATTTTCTCACCTACCCTCATCAATTAACTGAGTGTGAATTGTTTTAGTGACCTGGAGTTGCATTAGTGAGCTCCAATGGTGATATTCCCACACTAAGTTAGCTCCAAAGTCAGTCCAGGTTGGTAATTCAAATCCTATTTTAGGAATTCAAATTCTCCTATATGTATAACCATTGTATTACATATTAATTATGTATTCATGAATATAATCATATTTTCTAATTTTATCTCTATGTGTGTACAATTTTGCCATGACTAATTGATAAGTCTATGCTAAATTATTCTCTCTCTTCTGCAGCATTGTCTTCTCATTTGAATTCGTTCATTCTTATGATCCTATTCTTCATTGAATTTAAAATGGTTTCAGAGTGGGTATCCATGCCTGCCTCGAACCTCAAAAACTTACAGTGATGCACCAGAAGCCATTGAGTTTCCACATATTTCCTAGAATTATTGCATTGCTCTCTCTGGATTTTGTCCAGAGAAGTCTATCCAGGTGTGATGTGCTCAGATAAAGTGCACATGTCGAAGTGAAGAGTGTTTGAGCTAAATTAATTTGAACTAAGTTGTTCCACAATGTTTTTGCATGTACATTCAAAGAATTTCTGAAGAATTGTTGCTCAATATAGCTGTGAAATGGAGAATTCAACAACTCTGACTCCCAAAATCCTTACACCCTTCAATTAGCTTGATTAGAGGGTAGATATGCAGATTTCCTTGTGCAAAATAGGTCTATAGGGGATGACCATGGGAAGATAGGTCAAACCCCAATTGTATATTAAAAAATCAAAGCATTTGAATAAGCTTGATGAAGCTTTTGGCTACATGCGCATCCACATCTCCAGGGAGTTGTTGTTCCATCTTGATGGACTTAAGACTCCAAAAGAAGTATGGGATAAGCTCAAATCCTTGTTTGGGAAACATGATGAGCTGAGAGGCCATATCTCGAAGAATGAGCTGATAGCACTACAACCCAGTAACTTTGAAACTATGCAATTGTTTTTCTCAAAATTCAATCATTGGTCATGCAATGCAAGCAATGCGAGATTGAGAAGAAAGATGAGCAATTGGTGCTCTCCATATTGAGAAAAATTAGCTCAAAATTCTCAGTGTTTGTAACTACCTTTCACTCTGGGAGATTGACTACTCCTAATTGGATAATGGCATACCTTGATTCCTTCATAGAGTCTCTAATCCAAGAACAATACAAGTTTATACATGTGGGAGCTCTCAGAGCCTCTCCAATTCAAGATCTCTTAGTTGCCGAGACAAAGAATGTGCAAGCAAGAAGGAAGATGAAAGTTAAAGAGAAAAGAAACACTAAATCTGAACCCAAAGATGAGTTTGATCCATCAGATGAAGCCTCGGGATCTAGGAACGACAAACATCAAAGTTTTGATAAGGGAAAGTGCTCCTACTGTAAGAAAGGAAACTATACAGAGAAATGTTGTATAAAGAAGACCATAGATCATATGACGAAAATCCTTGAGCAACACAATATTTCCTCCATGAAGGCGCAAGGAAGACTAAATCAAGACAAGACAAAACATCATGATGAGAGATGCCATGCAATGATGGCTAGTTGTTCAAAATCACATGCCTTCCTCATTTATTCAGGAGCCTCCAATCATATGGTTGCATCCATAGAATCATTCTATTGAATACAACTTACTGATGGTCTGAGTATTCATATGGGTGATGACACTCAAATTCAAGCTGAAGGAAAGGGTTCAATCAAGTTAAAGCATGGAGTGTTAAAATATGTACTATGTGTTCCCTCTTTAGCTGCAAATTTGTTATTTGTATACCAGATGACACATACTAGCCCACCAAAGCGAGTGGTATTTTTCCCTGTCTCAGTGGAGATCTCATATATCTCAGCTGGGAAGATTATAGAGAAAGGTGTTGTAATCCATGCCTCCAAGGCATATGAATTCTCACACTTTCTGCCATACTCAAATCCAGTGCAAACTCAATTGCAATTTGAAAGGGAAGGTAAAATCATTCTACCTACACCTTTTGCATATGATAATGTTTCCATTAGTGTTTCAGATTCAGAATCTAAAGCAAAGGACCTAGTTGAATCAATTTATGAAATTGAAGATGAAGTTCACAGTGATCCAGATCCAAATATAGACCCTACTCCCAATCCTAGGCCTAAATGGGCACAAAAGGTTATTGAGGCAGTTGGGAACATGACTGGAGAGCCATCTTACATGAGGAGAACAAGCTCCCAGTTTCAAAACGAGTGCCTTTTGCTATTTCAAGCAAATTCACTTCCTTCAGAGAGGTGCACCAAGCTCCCAGAGAGATGCTACATGATGGTAAGGATTGGTCAACAATTCTGCTCACTAAAGAAAAAATTGGATCATGTCACTCTTCCTCCAAAAAGAAGAGACAAAGGCAACATTCCTTCTCCTATCTATCATCGAATTGGAAGAAGATGGAGAGGTTCACAAGCACAGTCCCAGGATACTAGTGCACACAAGGACCATCACACAACTTCACTACACCACAAAGATGTAGGTTGCAGAAATATTTTCACAAGTTTTTTATTAAAGAATAATTTTTTTTTGATATGAAATCTTGATCTTGATTTTCCTGCTTAATTTGAGGGGGGGGGGGTGTCCCATGAGGTTTTCCCCATTTCCTATGTTTTATTAGACAGTTATTATATGTTTTGAATTTAGATTATATGGGTGGCCTTTGATCTTAGTTTCAAGGGCCCAGGTTTTCCAAATTCAGGATTAAGGAGGGGTGTTGGGATTATTAATAATCATCCCTTTGACCTCATAGTCTATTTGTCCATTTTCCTACATTAGGATGTTTGCATGAATCCACTAGTGCATGGGGGACACACCTATGGGACATCTGCCACTTACTACACCTGATTGCATGAGTTTAGGTGCTCAAGGGACCAATCTAGATAATTTAGGAACCCACTGTGAGTGCCACCAGCAGTCTTTAGCAGCTGACTCTAGTAGGTATTCAATTAAGTCTAGTTACGCTCCGATCCCCATCAGTTAGATCACTCCTAGTGTCTCTAGCGCCATTTTCCATGATTCAAGGGAAGTAGGGCACATTTTCTCACCTACCCTCATCAGTTAACTGAGTGTGAACTATTTTAGTGATCCAGAGTTGCATTAGTGAGCTCCAGTGGTGATTTTCCCACAATAAGTTAGCTCCAGAGTTAGTCCATGTTGGTAGATTCGAATCCTATCTTAGGCATTTGAATTGTGTTATATGTATTACCATTGTATTACATATTAATTATTGATTCATGAATATAATCATATTATTCCAATTTTGTCTCTATGTGTGTACAATTTTTCCATGAGTAATGGACCAGTCTATGTTAAATTCTTCTCTCTCTTATGTACCCTTCTCTTCTCATTTGAAATCATGCAAGATGATGATCCCATGATTCATTAAATTTAACATAATGTTGACTATCTACACTAGTTTTTGAAAGGGGTATCATTTGAGAAGTAGATTTACAGGATTAACCTCAAAGGGGATGGAAGGAAGTATGTCACCCCCTACAAATAACTCTAAGACATAATACACATGCTTCAATATCCATTGAAAGATAACTAGTTTTGTTTCTTTCATCATAGTTCAAGAAGGCAACATAGGTATTAAAAATAAAAGAAAAATTCCAACAATATTATCATTGGAGGCCATTCTTAATAGAAACTTGAACTACATCAAAAGGCAATGTTAGATGGATACAAGCTTGGGTTAGGGTAGCACTTGCAACTTCAATGTTGAAAGTCAAGTACCAATCTCAACTCACATAATGAAAATTTTAAGCTTTGGAAACTATGGCAAGTAATTAGCTTATGTTGTCAATATTTCCCATGAATTCCAAGTAGGCCACACCCTTGTTTGTTACATTAAAGATCATGCAGTTATTTTACACAAGTTTGAAGTTCTTATGGTTAATAATTGGTATAATGTTTAAGAGTATAAGTTTGCACATGTTTAATTATGTTAGTTTACAATGACAAATTTAATGATGAAGGAGCTCTTTGAAAATAAAATCTTACTAGAAACATGGCCATGGCTTTTTGGTTGGATCCAAACTATTTTTTTCTAGAAAAACAACAAATGCAACTATTAAAGTTGAATTGTAAATAGTGTACACCCGCAAAGAGTGTAGAAGATGCAACTATTATTTTGTTTTATGTTGTGCTTGTGTATGCATTATTTATAGTCTCAGGAACCTAATCTCCCGTACACTAGACAAGCCCCTAAATGAGCTATTGTTGTTTTTCTCCTTCATGACAACACTACATATATTGAATCCCTTGAGATAAATGTTTCTTACCAATGCTTTCAAATGCTGGTTTAAATTATGTTAACAATACATGCAAATTGACAAGTCTAACGTTGCATGTTGGGAAAAGGTAAGTCAAGGTACCTTTCCCATGATAAAGACTTATGTACATCCACACATTATTTCATTAATAACCATTATGCCAACGAATATTAATCGTCATTTAACATAGTCAATGTTCAGTCCAAACCTAGAATTTCAAAATCTATTAGCTTGCCCAATAAAATTTGATGACAATTACATTTTTAAAGTGTTTTTCATTTTACGTTTTATACAAATTCATATTATTGTGTCAATTTTATCTTGCCATATACTTCAGAACACAATTTCCTTCCATTCAACTTAAACCTAGCCTTGTCATTTATAACAAGATGTGGGTTGATAATCCATTACAAAAATAAAACCTGAACAGATTATTTAACAATATGCCAACCTCACTAATAAACCAAAATTAGACTATTTAACAAAATGCCAACCTCACTAATAAACCAAAATTATGTTGGGGATTTTCCAGGGTTGGTCCCCACATGAGATTTCTTGTAATGAATACAATTACGTTAAACAAAGTAATCAATTTGACTACATGTGAATCTTACCTAATTAAGAGTCAACATTCTTATTTATACAGAGTAAAAAAACTTGACAAAAAATTCATATAAAAGCCAAGGATACTAAAAAAAATAAAATTTAAATACAATAAAATATTATGTAACTTACAGACAAACCTATGCCACATTTTGTGAAATTACTTGTTTTAGGATTAAAAATGAGAGAACTTCATAATGACGACATCTATGTACCGGCATTTGCAAATAGTTCAATTGAGGGCCTAGATTTGAAACATTGCAATGTTGACGAAGAGAGGGCCTAGATTTGAAACATTGCAATGTTGACGAAGACGATGCGTAATCATTTTAGAATACTACTTGAGCTTTAAGCCTTTACCTTTGACAATCAATAGTGGTCTTCGCAAAAAACTTTAGGCATGGCATAATGTCTTCATAAGTCTCACGAACATTGATCTACACAATGATAGTATGATTAGAACTTTAGAAGCAATAAGTAATGAAGGGAAAGTTGCATCACAAACTGAAGATATAAAATATTAGTAAAACGATTCGATGTGTTTTAATGACAATTAAGCTCTTTTATGAAGAAAATGATAAAGTGTAAAATGGTCATGGTAGTAACTTGCATAGAAATTATGCTCTGTTTTGTTAATTTGGTTGAAAGCTTATGGTTTTCTAAAGAGAGGTAACATAAGTGTTTTTAAAGAGAGGCAAGAGAGAGTCAAATAGTACTTATATACATCGCAAATAATTCAATGATCGAGAAAATTCGGAGGGGAGCTCAAGTGTGAAAACGAAGGCTACCATGAGCTTGAAGATTTTATCAACAACAAATTTTTAAAATTGTTTACATATGCGAGGTTTTATGTCTCATAAATAACACAATGCACGAGGTTCCCTCAACCTGAAGAAATAAACCAAAATGCTATGAACCAATGGCCATGGTCGTTTTATCTCCACTTATCATTGGAAGCTAGTATTAAATTTTATGACAGGTAAGCAAAGTAGTTGAACATTAAATTAACGAGATGGGATTTTGTAAATGGGTAAATGGTGACATGCCAAACCTAGATCCATTTGTCAAATACGTCTTTGAAACTAAAAAACATTATGTAGGATGTCAAATTCTAGGCCTACTTAACTATCCTCCAATGTCACTAGCATTAATAACACTTCAAATTGGGAAAGGAGTAGTCTATGTGTCCTATGTTATGGACTTTTCAGTGGTTTTTTTTATCAGAATCTCGTAATTTTTTTTTTTATAAAATCCAAATTTAAAACCTTTTAAGTTGTGCTTTTGAATGTATAAATGGATTTAGCACCCTCAAATACTTATATAACACTCATAATCAAATTATACAATTTTCACACCTAATATATGTGGCTATAATTTATTTTTTTATTTTCAACCAAAATCCAAACAAAATAACCCAATAAATATATTTATGAAAAAAAAAAAACTAAAATATTTAAACTACTCCCTTAGAAACTATTCAACGTACTATATACTCCATTGTCATTTAACACCATTAATATTAACACTTTGAATTGGGAACTATTCAACGTACTATGTACTTTTGAATTGGGAACTATTCAACGTACTATGTGTACTCATGTATTGTCATTTAACAAAGTTGATGTTAACACTTTGAATTGGGAACTATTCAACGTACTATGTACTCCATGTATTGTCATTTTACATAGTTAATGTTAAACATCCCACAATGCGACTTGCAATAAAAAAAACTTGAATTGTGAACTATTCAACATGTATTGTCATTTCACATAGTTAATGTTAACCATCCCACAATGCGACTTGCAATAAAAAAAACTTTGAAGGAGTGAGCTAGCTGTGGAGCAAAACTCCCTCCATCGGACGGAGGAGGAGCAAAGTCAACGCTAACTTTGCTCTTCCTCCGTCCAATGAGGGAGGATTGCTCCACAGCTAGCTTACTCCAACTTTGAATTGTGAACTATTCAACGTGCTATGCACTCCATGTAATAATAATACCATGGCCCCTAGCGAGCAGTTGGAGTCGTAAAGGCGGAGCGATGTATAGCCGTCAGTTGAAGATCAATTTCGAGGACTTTCTGTGCCAATCTTAATTCCATTTGTTATTTCAAATGGGGTTAATGTTCTTAAAAAAATATCTTGCTTGAATTTGTAGTGTAAATTGTAGAAAATTTTGACGAAAATTAATTAGTTTGATGGGTAAGTTTTATAGCAATAACTGTATAGTAAAAAGCTGTTGGATCTCAAGCAGCTTCAGATCTAATGACCTATTATGCAACAACCATCATATTAAAATCTAACCATCATACTAGTAATTGATCACCAAAAACTTCTAGGATCAAGATGCCTCAGAGCATGATTGAGAAATTAACTAGGGCATTGAGTTTCTAGGATCAAGATGCCTCAGCTCATGATTGAGAAATTAACTAGGGCATTGAGTTCGAAAGGTGCTTAAAAGGGTGACACGCACTGAAATCTTTGAAATGCAAGTAAATTTCTCTCAAATGTCATACAAGTTGAATGGAAACTTCCAAAAGTTGAAAATTTTTATGATATTTGAAATATTATAATGGGGCTTAAGTTCTCGTTATAATTATAATTTATTTAGTTAATACAAATTTAGATAATTTAATTAGTTAGTTGAGGTCGAATCATATGCGATAAAGACATAGAAAACCTAATTACGATGTGAGTGGAAAAGTAAAAAGTAAGTACATTTAAATAGTTATAAATAAGTAGTATTATTTAATTAGTTGACGTTATTATTAATTTAATTTAATTAGTTGATAAAGATATTGTGAATTTAATTTTTTAGTTGGAAAAGATATTGAGAATTTTAATAGAATAAAGAAAGTGGGTGTAAAGTTTTATATATGCTTTAAGTGGCTTTAATAGTTAAGAATATGTGTTTCCTTCTATGAGGTCATAGGTTTAAATTTGGAAGGGGTAGGGTATGTAGGTCTCTGTAGAAATTTAGCAATTACAAGGATGATCCTTCTCCTACAAATAAGGAGGTCTCATATACCAAATTGATGCTTGCCTTGGTCACGACCTTAAAAATAAATTATGATTATTAATTTGATTAGTTTTTTTTTTGTAAGCTGCACAGAAAATATATTACAGGGACAAAAAATACATCAAAAAACGCATGAGTGACAGAGGTTGAAGGAGACTAGGCCTCCTTCAGAGCCACACCAAAAATAAGACACCTGTCTGTTTGGATGCATACTGACACTGATCAAGACTGTAAAAATTGTTTATGACAGATAAGTAGGGAAACTGGGTTGCATAACCAGCTGAGCCCTGCTAAAACCAGAAAGAGACATAAAGTAAAACTTATATAAAAACATAGACAATGTCTAAAGGCCTACATGAAGCGAAGCCAGAAGGAAACCTATTCAGTGCACACATTAAGCTGAGGGGGGATCTTCGGTGATGGGGCATGCCCATCGCTCCTCCTGTGACGTAGTGGACGAGTTTGTGGCCGCCGTTGGTATGAGAGTCAGCGGTGGAAGATGTCCTGCTTGCTCAGATGGTGAGTCGTCCTGACGTTTGGAGAGGGGTTCCACTAGAGAAGGCACCTGGAACGGTTTAGCCTGAGGTGATTTGGAGGAGCAACCACTTTCCCCCAGACTAGTAATGGCATGCCCACCCGTTTCACTTCCACTAGCTTCGCCACTAGCACCACCACCCTGTGCTCCTTCCCCGACTTTTGGACGTTTAAGCTAGAAATACTAGTTGTGCCTTTCCAGGAAAAGGTTTTGTCCAATTCTGTTAGCTAAGCATCGATCTCGGCAATTTTTGTTTTCATAGTGTGGACTGCCATCCTAGCCTCAGCCCAGTTGCTGAGCATATCTTCAGCTAAATTACATAGCATGTTTTTTAACATCCAGTAATAGTTGATACGACTACCATCCTTCCCCGTCGAAATTTTTATGTTCAGAACCTTGTTCTCCCAAGCCTCTACTAGAACCCGAACACGCCCAAAAATGTGTGGTTCATAATCCTCAGGGATGGGGACGCTGCTGCTCCTCTGGGATTTAGCTCGCCCTGAATTGGCTCGCATGGGGGTACCACGCTGGCAAGACATGGCTGCCAAATTGAGCCTGAGACCAATATGTTGCGGGATGAAAACGCCTTCACAGGCTCTGGAATGATCTGCACCAACAGTGTTAGCAGCGACAACAGTGAAACAGTGGTATACCACCCTGAACTCGCGGCCAATGGACCTTTCATCCATTTCATAGTGTGCGTGGAACGACTGCGTAAAATTCTTGTCAATCACCATTAAACCGTGCAGACAGGCCTTGAATGAGCCTAGGACGAAGTACCACAACCAGCTCCGCTCGCATGCTCCAACATGACTCGAGAATTATCTTCAGTGTTCAGAGGATCTTGTGCGGAGTGACAGCGTTCATGAGCTGGGTGATGAGCGCACGTCTTAACACTGTCTGATCCTAGAAGCCAGAGGTCATGCAAAGTGTCGTCGGGGATCGCCGAAAAAGGAGCATCGAAGGAGTTATACGTTTCCAGGCACAGGGAGTCATTGTTGGCAGCATGTATCATCGATTGAAGAGGAGGACGTGTGTCACTGGAGTCAGCTGAACAACTGTCCGTGCTGTTAACACCCGCATCCGGGCATTATTAATTTGATTAGTTAATCAATATAAAATAGTTTAATTAGTTGTTAAAAATCTCATTATCATTTAAATTCATTTGGTGGATAAAGATATTGAAAACATAAAAAATTGTATATGTATATACAATGAAATTGAAGAAAGCATGTGCAATGTAAAACAAAACATGCTTATAAAGTGCTAAAAATGGTTGTAGGTTACAACCATAATATCATGGTGAAGTTAATAAAATAAATAAAATTACACATAATTAAGCCAAAGTCATTTACCATATTTATCATGACGTCTTTGAATAAGCTTCCAAGGTACAACTAACTACCATATTTATGAATATTCATGAATAATGTCTTTGAATAAGCTTCAAAAGTAGAGCTAACTACCATATTTATGAATGATGCCTTTGAATAAGCTTACAAAATAGAGCTAACTACCATATTTATGACTAATGTCCTTGAATAAGTTTCCAATATTTATGAAGGACGTCCTTGAATAATGCCCTTGAATAACCTTCCAAGGCTCATGTTCTTGAATGGGGTATTAAATATTGAAAAGTTAACTAGCATGGGGTATTAAATATTGAAAAATTAACTAGCATGGTTAGGGTTAGGAAAGTGGTATGGGTTAGGGCTAGGAAAGTGGTATGGGGTGATATAGATTTGTTCAAATATTGAAAAGTTGATTACCATGGGCATGGGGTTAAGAATATGAAAGTGGTATTAGTTTAAGTGGATGGGTTTAATTAATATGGGCATAAAGTAAGGTTATGAAAGTGATATTGGTTTAAGTAGATGGGTGAACTAGGCATAAGGTAAGGTTATGAAAGTGTTATTGGTCTAAGTGGATGGATGAACTAAAGTTATAATAGTTTATTTGCATCACATACATTAAATAATCCTCGATACAAAACATGCGTCTTATTTATTTATGTTTCATATAAATTTTATGATATTACATGTAATTTAGATTTTTTTGAACTTGTACATTAAAGTAGATGGGTTTGCCAGGCGTGGTATAAATGCGGAAGAAGGCGCCATTTATTACGAATATTGGGTGGATGGCCACTTAGCTTATGCAAATTCTCTAGTTTATATAACTATACTTAGCAATTAGTGTTTTTTCACTCTTGTAATATTTGTTTAGTTGCATTTGGAGGTGTTATTTTCTTGGTGCTTTGTCAAATTTTTGCAACATTATCACTCTTGGATGGGCCTACTGTCTGTATGACACCTCCAATCTTGAAGGGACTTCTATTTGTTTATGTTGGCTTTAAAAATTTCTCTCTTTTCAGGGGCTTGTTTGATGTTATCCTCGCTATTGTTTTTGGGTTTGATTATCAGTATGGACCGATCCATCTTGGCATCACTTGGTCATTGTTCATGTGTTTTCGATTGTGGTTTGGTTCGATCTTGATCTTATGGTTCTACTTATGCACTACCAATTATCTTGGACTTATGTACATATACTTTTATAATTTAAAGTATAGTTATTTTCATGTGAAAAAAAAGGATGGGATTTACCATATTCTACAAGCTCTTAAATTAACCTACTAGAAGTTGCTTTATCTACCTATATGGCATGGACTAGCCATTTTTATGCCTCTTGCATTGTTTTTTTTAATTGAATATATGTCAAATTTTCAACTTTAGAGGGTATTGATTGACGGAGGAGTATAACGAACAACCAAAACGCCCCTATTCGCCAGAATTCAACAAAGAAACAATTGCTCAAATGGCAATTTCTATTGCTCAAATCGCAATTTCAACGATTTGGGTAGTTCCAAAATTCGTTATTTAGTCTAGATCACATATTTTTGATTGCATATTTGTGATTCTTGCAATTTTCAGGCAAGATTTTGGTTTAAAAACACCCGAAAAAATGGGGTGTTTTAGTCGTTCCTATCCTACGTGATATTAATTGACTTGTAAACCAAAACTATCATTACCCAATCATTTGAGGCTTTTATCTTTAACGTTTTTGCACTCTTTTTTTTTAGGAATTTTGAAATTAGAAAAATAACGGCAAATGATGTTGGGCATTTTAAATTTATTTTTGAATCGTGCTATGTGGTCATGATACAATAATAAGATATAAGAGTGAGATATGGTCATCATACAATAATAATAATATATGAGAGTGTGTTTGTGTATTTTTTTTTTTCACGTAAAGGGAAAAAACAGTCCCTTGCTATTTCTATTATGAAATCAAAGATGACTTGTCCATACAAGAGTTTCAATACATCCATGATTCATCTAATCATCTAGTGTGTTTGTGTACTTGTTAACTTATTTTTATAATATAGGATAGATTGTTTAAAGTTGAAAAATCTAATTATAATAAGTTATTTATAAATAATTAAAAAAAAACTAATTAGTCTCTCGTTTTTCAAATTGATTGTATGTTTACTTTTCATTTATCAATGTTGTTTAATATTGTTATTTTTGTAAGCTAGTTCCCACAAAGTTTTTAACTAACCTTACAAAAGAAGTACCTTAACAATACACTCATTCACCATTTATTTTACACTTCACAAACATTTATATAATATTATATTCTTTACTATAAAAATATGATTATTTTACAAAACAATGTTGATTTTCACACTTTCATCATCGATTCGATACCCTATCATCATGTGTTTTAAAAACTTCAAGCTTCAAATTTAATCTTTGACTAAGTATATTTAAATATTAAACAAATATTGAATATATCTTTAATATTGATTTTTATAGAGCCTCAATTAAAATTGATTTTTATACAAACTCATTTCTTAGTGGGGTCTTTACATCTCCTAAGACAAATAATGATCATGTGTTTTAAAAACTTCAAATTTAATCTTTGACTAAGTATATTTAAATATTAAACAAATATTGAATATATCTTAAATATTGATTTTTATAGAGCCTCATTTAAAATTGATTTTTATACAAACTCATTTCTTAGTGGGGTCTTTACATCTCCTAAGACAAATAAAGATAAATTTTTATAAACGTGATTTTTTTTTCTTTACACTTATAAGAAGAATGGACTTCCTAAACCAATGCTTAGTTTGATAAATTTTTATAATCATACAATTATAGGAAGAATCGACTCCGTATACTGCAGTACAGCAATTAATGCTACGACAATGAGGCACAGCAACTGTCAGATTTAATCTCACTGTTAATCCAAAGGTTGGTGTGCCCCACAGCCGCAGCATTAATTGCTGCGCTGCGGAGCGCTTATTGCTCTCCCATATTTACTACGCCTGAGGCGTTCCCTGTGGAGACATGGTCTTAGAAGATTCCTCGTTCTCCTAGCAAATAGAATATCGTCACGTACCACGTCTTCCTGTCAAATAAAATATCGCCACGTATCCATGTGTCGGTGTCGGTTCACTTTAGTGCTAACTGGTAACGGACTGGAAAATAAACGACGGAGTTTGGGGGCATGGATTTGGGGGTTTGGAAGGGACGAATTCAAACTTACTGCGCCCTTGGAAATTTTAACGGAAGGACCCTCGGTCACTGCCAAATTTAGCGGCCTTATCGATGATCCACTGCAAAACGTTCTCCATCCCTGAACCCGGATGTGCCCCTCCAGAGGTGAGAAAATTTTGCTTCCTGCAATAGCCTGCATTTTCTCTCCGGTTCTTTTTCTTCTCCCTGCAAATCGTACCATCTTGAAATCCACAGAGAATTTCAACGAGAGATACTGCATTGGCAAAGGCGGCTTCACTGCGTCTGATAAGGATCAATAATATCCATTTTAATTACTCAATTAGCAAGCCCTTGAGAGGATGAATTTGCATATGTTTGCTCGCTTTCTTAGCGCCATCGTCATCACGCACCTAACTGTTGAGACAGTTAGTCGGTATATAAAGCAATTGTTTCGTCTAGCGAAATTGTGGCTGTAAAAAAGCTCTATCCATCCACCGACGGTGTCGTCGCAAATCTGAGGAGATTCATGTCCGAAATGAAAACCCTGGCAGGGATTCGACGCCGGAACATTGTGTAGTTGTACGGGTATTGTTTTCAGAGTGAATTGAAGCTTCTGGTGTATGCGTATATGGAGAATGGGAGTTTGGAGCAAATTCTGCACGGCGAGAACGCCAAGAATGTGCAGTGGCCGGATCGGTGGGAGATCATGGCTCATGCGTTGGCTTACCTCCATCACGACTGCAATCCGCCCCTTGTCCACCGCGACATATCGTGTTGCTTGGGTCGACATTCCAAGCATGGCATTTTCATGAAATTAATTAATGATATTCATTCTTTGTTTGCGTGTTTTATGTGGAAATAATGGGATTGAAATTATAGTCGAAATATTTTGTACATAACATTTAGTGGTTCTTATTGTAATGTTGGTGGTTGAAAAAAGGATTATTAGTTTTTCTAACATCATTTATGTGTTTTCTTATAACTTTTAAGGCGGTGTTGTAATCATGATTACCTGTCGTTTCGAGACCAGCATGGTGCAACGGCTAAGTCTGCTTTTTCACAATTTTTTTAAACATTTTTTTAAATTTTCTTAAAAAACATTTGTTATTTTTAAAATATTTTATTTATTTATTTTGATTTTTTATAAAATATATTTTATAATAAATAATAATACAGGCTAAATATAACATATAAATCATATTAAGAAAATAAAACTATGTTTTACCTTTTTATTTTTTCTTTATTGTTGTGATACATTATTTTTGAGTTAACTTTCGCATTTCTTGCAAACCAATTCTCATGATATGACTTTACTCAAAAACATGTTGTTTGAAGTTTAACTTGATTTTTTTATATTAAGTAAATAATATGTCTATGCATCATTTTATTTTAAACAAGTAGTTTACTTATATATAAAATAAGCAGTTTACATTTTTATAAAATAGTTTTTATTTTTATTTTTATTTTTTTATTTTATAATAAAAATTATGAAGTGGCAATGCCTTTGGCCCTTATATTTTGATAAATAGAAATCTTGTAAATAAATGTATTAATGTAATGGTAATACTGTCCTTATTACATTCATGATATAAAATATATTAAGTAAAATTTAGTTATAAGTCATAGTTACATTTGATTGATAGGAATTTTGAACATGATAATTTGCAAGGGAGAAATGTGTATGCTCAATAAATTAACACTAGACCTTATTTCCAATCATGGTGTTCTTCAAAGGCCTTATTCAAGTTATGTATAAATCTACTATAGAATCCTATGATGGTTGGAACACTTGCAACTCAAAGATGGGCTACATACTTCCTACATAATTGAAGAACTCAAAGATGGGCTACATACTTCCTACATAATTGAAGACATAAAAAATCTGCACATATTTCCAAGTGAAGTACCTAGGTTCACTAATAAGATCTAATGGTATTGATTTATCATAGATGGACATTGAAAACTAGATTCTACTTGCAGAGTATGATGATCATCATAGTGCTTGCAACCTATGATTGTGTGAATGGTATCAAGGAATCAACTTTAGTTCTTTACAAGGCTAAGGTAGTAGATACATTGTACAACATTGCTAATACTATGTTTAGGGGTATTGTGACTTTAGATCAATTGAAGGATGCAAATGAATAACAAATTGGATCCTCACCTTATAGAGATTGGGTATGGTACTAATGTTAAGGGAATGGAAGAAAAGAACTCTCTCAATGATAAACATGATATAGATCTCAAGCAATACAACAAAATTATGAGGCAAACATACCATGAACATCACCAATCACAAGTTGACAACAATGCAATTTCTAAAATGAATGCAAGTTGTCTACTAGTGAGTTCAGGACACAAGATGATGCAAAATTGTCTCAGCCGAAACATGTGTGGTACCTATTATCCAAAATAGGGGCTAGGATAAAAATCCCTTTAGAATTTACACTAGATGACCAAAACCCTTAAAAGAGACCATAAACAATCATTCCATTCCCAACCTACTACACAAACTCCACAATTTCCTCATTACAACTATTCCAACAATTGATCATTGCCTACTAAAACATATGGTAACACAATAAAGGAAATGCCAGAGACGAACATATTGTGCCCACCTTTTGTAGTGAGGGAATATCAAGAAACCGCATGAACCAAATAAACACAAGTTGGATAGATCATTGTAAATATAAAAAGGAAAACAGAAAGAGGAAACCAACTATGTAATGGACGAGTGTCTTCAAAGATGGTTGCACAAAATGGTTGCACAAATGGTTGAGCGATACACATAAAGCTAAAAATACCACCAACAAGAACTCATAAACATGTTTTGGATATCATTTGTGAATCATTGGATGAATTTTGAGGTTTAAAATTATTTTCCTAAGGAAAATCATAAAATAACATTTAAAATAATCAAATAAAAGTTATTCTTAATTTTTAGGGAAATGAGAGAAGTGTTCTCACTCAAATTCCGGTATACCTACAAATATTTGAATAAGCCTACAAAGAGAGGTTGAAAATAGAATAGAAAAAAATAGTTTTTTCCCTTTCCCTCCAAAATTGTTTATCATATGGCTCATATCATTATCTTGAATCATATTGATTCTTATAAAGTTCCCTTCAAAATTGTTTATCATATGCTAATATCATTGTCTTGAATCCTATTAGTTCTTATAAAGTTGATTTTAACAATACATTTTTTTGTTTTGCGTTCCTATAATAAATTATAACCCATAAAAAAGTAAAAAAATGAAATTGTCATAGACATAAAAAACTACTAACTACCCTCGCGTACATAACCTAGAACTTGTTCGTTTCTATGGGATTTAGTGTTTTTTTTCCTTTCCCTCCAAAATTGTTTATCATATGGCTCATATCATTATCTTGAATCATATTGATTCTTATAAAGTTCTCTTCAAAATTGTTCATCATATGCTAATATCATTGTCTTGAATCCTATTAGTTCTTATAAAGTTGATTTTAACAATACATTTTTTTGTTTTGCGTTCCTATAATAAATTATAACCCGTAAAAAAGTTTAAAAATGTAATTGTTATAGACATAAAAAAATACTAACTACTACAATAAATTATAACCCATAAAAAAGTTAAAAAATGTAATTGTTATAGACATAAAAAACTACTAACTACCCTCATGTACATAACCTAGAACCTGTCCATTTCTATGGTATTTAGTGGTGTTTAGCTGATCATTTTTTATTGAAGTTGGTGGTGTTTAGGTTGTCATTTGGTAAGGGGTTGTAGATCCCTATAGACCTCTCTTTCCTATCCTAACACTGATAGATTATTAACTAGCATTTGCACCAGGAGGTGCAAAGGAACGCCGAGAGGGTAAAAATATTGAAAGTGAAAACTAAGGTTAAGATAATAAGAATTTGTTTAATTTTAATATTAACACAAATATATTTCATGCAAAGAAGATTATATTGCAAAAGAGAAAAATGCATTTCTAATAATAATAAAGATTACTGAAAAGGTTAGCATATAGCTAATGTAGATTTTCATAAGATAGGTATTGCAATTGATGTTTGGAGTATTTTGAATTTAGCAGTAAGAGTTATATCATTGTCTTGTGAAAGGGAAAGAATCCTTTCCCTTTGACTAATTCCCAAGATTTTTTTGAATCTTCTATTGACGGAATTTGTTGCAGTTGACGTGTAGAAGCTGCAAAAAAAGAGATAATAATCAAATAAATTTTTTTGGACAAAATAGATATGAAACGCAAGCTGAAAATGAAATATGCAAATGTTTATTGATGTCAATGTTAATTTTTGTATGCAAGTTCAATGACAGATAGGAAAACCAATTGTTTTGTTGTGCATAGGAAAAACTTCAAGCAACATTTGCATGTTTTCTTTGTCATGGGACAATTTATAGGATAAATGTTTATTAAAAGAGTGTGATTCATAGCATAAAGAGTTACTTGTATGAATTGAAAGGAATCAAGGCTTGTATGTTTGGATTTTGAGTGAGAAAATGCATGGAAATTCTGAGTGTTTCTATGGATGCAAAATGAAATGTCTATTAAGTTATGGTACAAGAAAAACATGAACAATTTAATGAGATTAACAATTTGAGATTTTGTTCCTTACCATGGTTCAACTGTCACTTGCAACATGTCTCCAAGAGCATCTTTTCATTCCAGCCCTTGTACATAAACTTAAATGTGTACCAATGACTCAAGGATAATCGGTATACCTTTTGGAAATGGTCATAGGACCAAACAAACATTGACTTGTAACACGATTGACAACATTTAGTTTTTTTTTTTAAAGAAGCATATTTTTTTTTTTTTTATACAAATAGATATAATTTTTTTTCTTTGTATTCTAAGTTTTTTTTCATTCATCTTTCTTTACCAATGTATCTCTTCACTATGGAGTTTCACAGTTGTTCCCTTTCGATATGGAGTCACGACTGTTCATCAAACTCCTCCGTTCATAACACATGCCTTTCATCAACCGTGTTTTGTTACTTCTCTGTTTATTATTTTTAACTCCGTTTAAATTTATCAGTCACGTCCTTCCACAGTTGTCTTTTATGCAACATCCTTTCTGAAACAAAATCTCTGCAGCGGACCTTTCCACATTCAGCTTTCCGAACCTTTCCGCAACTCCTATGAGTCTTCGATCTCTTGTGGCTTTGATCTCATTCGTTGATCTGTTATTAGTGCGAAACTTTGCAGATCTCTTATCTCATGTGCAAATTTACTTCGTGAATTCTTTCCCCATCCTCCATCTCTTGCGACTTTGATCTGATCCGTCAATCTACTATTAATGTAGAACTACACTTTAACTTTGCGGATCTCTCATCTCCCATGAAGATTCACTTCGTGAATTCTTTCCCCATCATCAATCTCTTGCAGCTTTGACCTCATTCGTCGGTCTGCTATCAGTTCGGAACTACATCTTTCTCCTTTAATCTAGATCGTCTAATCTATGTCAAAGGAATGAACACAACCTTTCCACAATTTACCATTCCACAATTACTTTTCCACATTTACCTTTCCACAATTACTTTTATGCAGTTACCTTTCCGCAATTACTTTTCCACAATTACCTTTTCGTAATTACCTTTTTGCATATACATTTCTGCAATTACCTTTGTGCTTGCATTTCCAGCTTGCATTTCATATCTTTTTTGTCAAAATTGTTTTATTTGATTATTATCTCTTTTTTTTCAGCTTCTACATGTCAACTGCAAGAAATTTCATCAACAAAAGATTAAAAAAAAATGGGAATTAGTCAAAGGGAAATGATTGTTGCCCTTTCACAAGACAATGATATAACTTTGCTAAATTCAAAATATTCTAAAGATCAATTGTAAAACCTATCTTATGAAAAGTTGCATTAACTATATGCTAACTTTTTGAGTAATCTTTATTCTTATTAGTAAATGCATTTTTCTTTTTTGCAATACAATATTCTTTGCATGAAATATATTTTGTTTATATTAATATTAAACAAATTCTTATTATCTTAACCTTAATTTTCACTTTCAATATTTTTACCCTCTCGATGTTCCTCCTGGTGCAAATGCTAGTTTTAAAATGTTTGTGTGATGGGAATTCTATCGTTATTGGTTTATTGAAAATCTAGTGGAGATAATGCTACTAGCTTACTGAAAATCTAGTGGAGAAAGTGCTACGAAGGTTCGTTAGAACTTTCCTAAAGAGGTTAGTATTTGAATACATCCTACGAAGGTTCCTAGGATCTTTCCTACAAACTTGTGAGGTCAATAATTGTGTAATAAATACACAATTATTTGATAAATTTTGGGTGCCAGTGTGGTTAACACCAGCTTAGATCCAGCTTTACCCGGCTCTATCATGCGCCGAGAGGGATCAAATATATATATATATAGACACCTAAGATTATTAATTATTAAGCCGACTTGTATATATATATAGATATATAAGCCGACTTTTTTATGTGATACGTGTCATCTCCACGTTGAGCACGGAATTACACTTCTACCTCATACCGGGCTGTAGAATGCGCCTCTCGGCGCAATCAATTGATAACTCGACTCTCTTGTAGGGTGGAGTAGTCCATTTTAAAATACATTGATATAATATTATAACATTTTTTATACTAATGTTATATAATATTGTGACATTTTTATATGAATATGTTAATTATATTATTTTGAACTTCTATATAAAAAGTTTTTAGGCAATGATTATTGAAACAGTGATAATAAATAATTAAGTTATGGGTTTTTAAATATTGGAATGTGTAAATTAATTAATTAATATTTTTTTTAAGATAATTACTAATATAGATTTATTTTAAATTTGGATTTATCAAGTATATAATTTATTGTATGAACTTTATAATTTATTGAGATGTACTATTTTTAATTTTAAATTCAAGAAATTCAATCCCTCTTTTGTTTGATAGATCAAAGTTTAAGTTTTATTTTTTTATTTTATATATCGACATAAATTTATTTAATTTTTTCATTTATTTTTATTTTATGAGCTGACATGAATTTTTTAATTACTTTTTCACAAATTTTTATCTTATGAATTGACATGAATTTTTTAGTTACTTTTTATTTTTGGTAATGTAATGTTACATTACCTTACCTTACATGACAACATCTCTCCCATACTGTGTAGTAGAGCACCTTGCTCCTCTTGGTGTAATAAATTAGTTGTCAAACTAGCAGTGAGGACAATTATCAATGGTTGTTATCGGAAAATCGAGCCACCTAAAATAACTTGTTGGTGATTTATAAGGGGGCAGGCTTCCACTTTTGCCAGACGCCCCTAGGTCTTGGGTCATTAACATGTTTCCTTACCTTTAATAAAGATGTGTTATTATCCAATCATAAGTTGTTTTAGGTCTTACTCCATGACCATTGCTCAATGCATTTTATTTATGAATTCTATTTTGTTAAAAAAGGAGTGAGCTATTGACCCGACCATTTGCACCTAGGCCCACCAGCTGCCGTCAAGTCGATTAGCTCACTCCATTAACTCCATCACCATGAACAGATGTCTTCATCCCCAGCCGACTAGCTCCTTGACGGGAATCGGTACCGGAGAGTTTTTTTTATTTTCCGACTCCGATTTTATGATTTTTTGACTCAACCATTTTGTGATTTTCTAACTCGGTCGTCTTGTCAGGTCAAGGAGTTATTGCGATCTACTACGTCCATCTATCGCCCGGCTCCCTCGCTCCTCTGCATGCACTCCAGCCCCACGGCTTTGCTCTGCCTCCCGTCTGGTCTAGTTAAACGTTCTTATTTCTCAACAGCTCACATGGATTTCATCATTTACAGAACTCCTTGTAATGTCCGGGGTAAATTTTCAAGGTTGCAGATCTTCTGAGCTTGAGACAGAGTTGTATTGTTCATCAGATTCAGCTTAGAAGATCTTCCTTCCATACAGATAGAACTTGACTATGGATAAAGATTCTTCTACTTCATCAATTCCAACAAATGACAAAGTGTTTGATGCATCATCTAAGAAGGCGGGTACATCTACAATTGCGAGTACTTACCACATATTGGCTCTTTAGCTTACAAAAATGTTAGAGAGTGTATTCTTGTTGTGAACGCGGGCTGTTAAAATTGGTTTATAATAACTTGTTTTTCATTCTCAGCTAGGCTTAAAGGAGGCACCCAGTAACTCATTTATTTTCCAGTCTTGTTTGCTCAGTTCATTTTCATATAATTAAACCATATTTAAGGTTTGCATTTTGCATAATTTGCCTTATTTGGTTGTGTTGTTCCTAATACTTTCTAAGGTTATATCTTTAAATCAACTCTTCAGTTTCCTTAGATCTTGTTTATATTTTTGGTCATGATTGCCCATGCAAAATAAAACATCTCCTTCAAATTATACCTCCATTTTGGTATGTGCATGGTTTACTCTGCTAAGTTATTGCAACTACATCTATTTCCCATGCTTTTGTTTTGTGTTTCTGTTCTAGTTAAAAACTTTCTGCCAAACCAAAAATATGATTGCTCTGCTTTAATTATACATAATATACAAAATGTTAATTAAAAATACATGAGCAATTTTGATGGAACAGAGGTTCCAGGATTCAAAGTGCACAGTTGAACCAAAGAGAATAATTCAACAGCTAATCACAGTACCAAAGAGAAATGCCCAATATGAATTTTAAAGAAGCATTTTACAAAACTTCACAAACAGAGAATTCGTGTAGGTACAGCAAATTAACCAAAACTCACAGCAGAATTCAATTTTTGTATTAATCCAAACAAAAGTGAACCAGCATTACGTTATATAACAATTTATTCCCACATATATAATTATATGAATTTCTCTCCGCCATTTCACATAGAGGGCCTGTAGGCCTTCTCCTCCTTCAAAAGACTACTTTCATTACCCCACTACTCAGGGCCAGAAAAACACTCTTAACAACTGTTCTTTATAAAGAGGCCAAAAGCCCCTTCTTTGAATCGAATCCTCCATTCATCCTCGGCCCTTGGTCAGTTATGTTCCTATAGCTATCAAAACTGAATCAGTTGGTTTTCCTTTGGCATTCTGTGTGCTCCTTGTGACTTCGTGTGAAATGGTGGTGTGGAGCCAATGCTAAGAACTTGTGGAAATGGAGAAACGTTCCCAAAGGTCGATCCAAAGCCTGCTATGAAAAGGGGAAAAGGTCAACCAAGGATTGATTGTTTGGTTATTAGGGTATTGCTCCATTCCTCCATCCAGTGACCATCCGATAGATTGGAACAGGTGTGTTAAAATGATTGGTGGCCAAAACAATACGTTGTTTCCTTCGCAGAGCCATAATTGTAATGTGTTTCCTTAAATAGTATCACTGTTGTGTTGAGTGTTCTGAGTGGCATTGGAACACTTAGTAATCTTATGCTGCCTTCCGAGCCTCCCTCACAAAGCTTCTTTGTCGCTTCCTTTTTTGGTTCTTAATCAGAACCCTTTAGGAAAATCTTGTGCCTGACCATCATCCTTTGTATGGAAGTATGGAAACACAACAAAAAAATGGAAGCCCAATGCAATTGTTCCTGCAATAGGGGAACCCATGACTGCAAACAATTCTGAACTCTTCATCATCCCTCGAAGGAGAAGACTGAGGCATAAGAACGTTTAACAAGACGAGACCGGGAAGCAGAGCAAAGTCGTGGGCTGGAGTGCACGCAAAGGAGCGAGGAGGGAGGGACAAGACGGCGGACTCAGAAAATGAAAAACTGGGAGTTGAAAAATAAAAACAAAAGCTTGGCTACCGATTTTAGTTGACGAGCTAGCCAGCCGGGATGGATACATCCGTTCACGGTGATGGAGTTAATGGAGTGAGCTTATAGACTCGACGACAGCTGGTGGGTCTGGGTGCAAATGGTCGGGTACATAGCTCACTCCGTTAAAAAATCATTACATCAATTAAAAAAATAAATAAATAATAATGAAAAAGTATCAAGTCTGAGATAGGGAATAATGAGAAAGTCCATAAAGAAAGAGATTTGGTTGCCAATGTTTGAGGTTTTGGAGAATTTTTAAAACTTATAACCACAAAGAAATGTATGATGGGCTTGAAACCATGAGAGTGATTGGCCCCACGACACCTCATGAAACAACTTGTTAGGATCAATAGTGGGTTGGAATTTATCATTTGAGCTTGGGAACTAGCCATGGGGCCTCTTTCTATTAGTGTCAAAGCACTGGAAATAAGAATTAATCAACTTGTGGATGTACTTCCAAGAGACTGGCCTCTATTAAGTCGTCGATAAAGGTCAAACATCTCTAAGAGGAAGATGATTAAGTATCTATGATCCTCACAATACATGGGTGTCTAACAAAACCAAGCGAATATTTGAAGAGATTATTCTCTGATATCATAATAAGAGAGCCTTTGAATATAAACTATTTTTTAGTCTCAAGCTCACAAGGACCAAATTTGGCAAATATATTGCTCCCAAGCAATAGTGTGCTCTGTCTCAACATGTATCTAGTGGGAGAAAATATTGAGTTGGGGGAGAGGGTCCCTCAAGTTGAAAGGTCACTTGAGCTCGGTGTATCTTGTGGGGTAGATGAGCCCATTAACATGTTGGAGATATAACTCTATGTAGCATTGAAGTTTGGGAGAAAACAAATCTCCCAGCGAGTCAAACCATGTGGACCAAAGGTGGGCTTTGTAAATCTCAATACAAATACCATTTTTTTATCTTTCCTTGGTAAGATCAAGAACATTGGAAAGATATGCAATGATGATCTATTAATATCAAGGTCAATGATGTGAAGAAATAAAGTGGCTTTCAGATATCAACGTGAATGAATCCCATGTTCTGCTTTTTCCAGAGAGAACTTGAATGTATGATTCAAATATCTAAGAAGAACACTATGTAGGTTTCCCTTACTCATCCATGTGACCTATGTATTATCATTACCACATGAAAGGTTATTGAAAAGATGCATAACCCTATGCTAACTAATTCTCTTTTCTAACTGTAATAAAAAAAGAAAAGAAAATGTTGATACTTGAAAACAAAAAACAAAAAGATTATGGTCGAGTGGAAATCTTCCTCTTTTGGACCACCAATGGGTTATTTATTTTTTTCACAATAACATATAATTATATTATTAGAAAGAATAGGCCGTGGCTTAATGCAAAATTCGACAGTTTACCCAAAATCCATTGTTCTTGAGGATTCCAAATAGCAATTTATGGTCAACGAAGACCCATCGATTCCAACAAACAACATTTTTGAGCTTAGAAATTTTTTTCCCAAGTTCAGTGCAACCTATCTCATGCCCGCTTCTTCTCCATCCGAGCAATATTCCAATGACGATCTCTTAGTTGCATGACAAAAAGCAAGGAGCTACATCCAGCTGCCTGAAGCATCCATCTCAACATCCAATTGCACAGATCCTCCATCTCAGCATCCAACTACCCGTAACTTCCAAGTTGCAGGTTGTCCACAGACCTGAGCGTCCATCTCAGCAGGCATGCAATTTCTCCCTGGGTTGTTCTCCGACACCGCCCGCTGAAAGTTTGCACCAACACATAGAGTAGTTGTATAATAGGAGATTAAACTCCTTAATTCCTGCATAAGACTCCCACTTCCCTTTTGCTGTCTCGGAAGCAAGTTTCCTGTATAAAAATGCACACTTCCAACCCGTGGAGCGTATCGAGCGAGACAAAGAGGAAGATCTTTTGACACCAAATCCAATTGCGTTGTTGTGATTTCTACTAGAACTGAGTTCAAGGTATTGTATGCATTTCCTGACCCCAAGTCTGGTATTGAGCGATCTGATACGGAGAGTAACACCTTTATTTGCAGCTTTGTCTGCTTCAACATTTCAATTTCTTAAAATGTGACAGAACTTCATTGAGCCAAATTTAGGAAGAAGAATCTGGATCCTTTCCAAATAGGAGTTTAATTTAACATTATGAAGCATGCGTCCATGGATTATAGAGGGAGTCTCCAAACATGAGAATTTCTGTGTAACCCAAGAGTAGGGCTAGCTGACAACCTTCTAGAAGAGCCAAGGCTTTTTCTTGGTTGTTGGATTTGATCCCCAACCCCTAGGTGCAGCTGATATCAGTGTTTACCATTGGGTTATTTTAAGTGGTATTGTTTTCCTTGAATAACAATGATGAGTCAATTAAGATTTGTGGACAACAACGATAGTGGTCGTAATTGTTGGTTTGAAAAATAACCTATAATAGATTTTGTCATTTTTAGAAAAAAAATTCAAACTAAATATAAAGTCTTTATTTAAAAAGATATGGATAATAATAATTGAAAATTTCTCCAAAAAAATCAATAATTAATTCATAAATCCTTTCTTAATTAAAAATAGATGCAATATTCAAATATTTAAATGAGAAAAAAAGATACAATTCCATAGATATGAACTTGGGTTGCAAGTTGGCGAACACTCAATGGCTTACTAAAAGCGAATTACTCACCTAGAGAAGTTTTTTTTTTCAATTTGAAAAAATATGCAACTTGTTATTCATAGTGGAATCAAAGTTACATATAACAATTCATCTTTTCCTATGACCACTCAGTTTTCATGTCCTCAAAAAAGACACTGACTACAACCATATCACATGTCAACCCTCAAAAACTTTGACAAAAATTGACTTTTCGAGAAAAAACTCCACACATACTAGATAAAACTAGAGCCTAAAAACTAAAAGAGTGGACAACAAACATAACTTCCATTCTAGAACAATGAAAAAGCCTCATAACACACTATAAGAGACAGAATCTAAGAGACCATCCTCATAATATTCATCCTAAGTCACCTTACACGAGGACATGGGACACCAAGGACACGAGGATTCGAGTGTCCGACACGGACACGGTGACCCCCATAATCAGGACACGTTATATANTAGTAATTATAGATTTAAATCCTTCAAATCTTCTTCACCTGCACAACAAACACACTTTAGAGCCATCTCTACACTTGCGATTGATAAAAAGAAAGTGAAAATTTTGATTTAAAGCAATTCTAGGCATTTTTTAAGTGGAAAATGTGTCCTGTTTTCGGGACACGCACTGACAGTCCTCGAACACGTGTCGAACAAAGGACACGCTGTAGAGACGTGTCATACATGCTTTGTCAGCATGTCCATGTACGACACGCGGACACATGACACACAGGCCCTTCTGGATGTGTCTGGTTTCATAGTATTCCTCATATCGCAATAAGCCATTCATTTCCCTAATGACCTCTTTAGAGGGAGAATCTGCCTCCTAGTTGAAGATACAATAAAGATGGCTGAAAGAGACCATAGAGAAATGTTGAATCAGGTTCTTCACCATGTTCATCCAATGACTAAAAAACAAGGACTACAAAGATGTGGTACGATTTTCCCAATCAATGACAATTTAGAATCTTTGGCAATTTGTAGCTCAAAAATTCAACGCTTCTTGGCGAACTAAAGTAATTCCCATAAAACAAAAAATTCAGCATGAGTATTTGAGCCCGTTCCCACTCTCATCCTCATTCTAATAGTATGGTTCCTTTTGATCTTTAGAATTATGTCTCCACCACAACAACCATCTTTTTGAGTCCCGTCAAAAAATCCAATCGAGATATCTTCATTCAAGGAAGGCGTTCATCATCCTTAATTTTTATTGATTTTTTTAAATCAATAAAGTAAAAAAGATTTAAATATTTTCCACTTTTCATTATACGTTATAGGAATTGTCTAAATGTTATACAATTTGGACTTTTTCAAATTAATTGATGACTTTATAAATATTTATTGCTAAAATTGCATGTTTGAATGTGTAAATGGATTAAATACTCTTATTGCACCTACATTGTACAATTTCAAAAACTTATATTTACAATTCCAACAACTCTTTTGAATCGTTGAACAAATTGTAAACAAAAAAAGATTAAAAAACTGTAAAACAATCAAAATCATAACATATTTAAACTACTTTAATATTATTGAATGCATAAATGGATTTAGTACCCTCAAATATTACTATTACACTTAAATTTTTCAATTTCAAAAACTTATATTTACAATTCCAACAACTCTTTTGATTTTTTGAACCAAATTTTAAACAAAAATACTAAAAACATCCAAATCATAATATATTTAAACTACTACAATATTACTAAATCTAAAAATGGATTAATTACCCTCACATATTCATATTGTATAAACTACTACAATATTACTAAATCTAAAAATGGATTAATTACCCTCACATATTCATATTGTATCTAATTATACAGTTCAAAAACTTATTTTTACAATTTTAACCACTCTTTTAAAATTTTAACTAAATTTTAATTAAAAAAAATATTAAAAAATATTTATTCTCATAATTTAAAATAAATATGTAAAATACTATACCAGTATTTTGGTAATTTAAAAAACAAAACAAAATACATACCCAATTTGTTAGTTTGTTTCCAATATACCATAAAACAAAAACAAAAAAAACATACACGGAATGATTTCTTTTCAATATTCCCTTTCCCTTTCTCATCATAAGAAAACAAAAAGCACAAAACAAAGTATAAGCGTTTGTATCTTTTTCCCTCTTCTTTATGTATTAGTAAGTAAGATTTAAAATAAGAAATTTAAATATTATTTATAAGCATAGGTTCATATAAAAGGGGATTTATCAAGCACTTAGAAGGATCAAATCTCTCAAAATGTAAACATTTTTTTCTAGTGAAAATGTATAAGAAATATGTAATTCAATGCTTATAGATTTAGTTTATCTAATTTATATATACATATATATATATATATATATGCAATTCTAAATAATTTAAATTTAATTTAAGTCCACATGTTATTTTTAATAATATTTTATTACTCTTTTTTTATAAAGGACGTGTGTCAACTTTAGGATGAGCACAGAAGGAGTTACACATCTCTCCCATATTGAGTTGTAGAATACACTTCTTTGGGAAAGAGTTACACATCTCTTCCATACTGAGCTGTAAAATGCATCTCTTCCGTGCAATAAAATTAAAATAAAACTTATATATTTTAAATATCTTATAAAAATTAAAATAAAAAATTTATATTTATTATTTTATAAAATTCAAATAAAATATGCAATGGTTTAAATCTATTATAAGATATTTTTTTCGAAATAATTATTAATTTAAAGTGGACATATGAAATGCGAAGTTAGCCGTTCGAAGTTATTTTTTATAAGAAAATAAAATTTGCTATAAATACTTTTCTCGTTATTCTCTATAAAGATGAAGGCCAAAGTCTTTGGGAGGATGGGGTTTAAAAGATTTAACGTTGTTTAATTTCTTTTTGTGCAAAATTTTTTGTGGAAGTCTTTATTCTCTATTGGATTGTGGAATAAAGTGATAAAATGTAAGTATATTAAACAATGGTCGTTGGCTAGTTGGTTCAGGGAAACAAATTTAAAGCAATTGTAAGGAGGAAATTGCATTTATGCTTTTAAAGCTTGACGTTTCGATCTCTCTCCGGGAGAGTTTTTTCAAAGCCTTGTTGGTTATAAAAGATCACTTGAGTGGATCTATAGGTTGTGGATTTCAATTTTTTTTATTGGTATCGACCTAATTGCAAGGGTAAAGGGAAATGACATTTTATCAAGACCATTGATTTCTTAACTTCATTGCAGAAATATCTGGGTCCTTTCCCAGAATTGGAAATCTTCAGATGACAGGGTAGGCTCTTGGCTAAATGCTGAAGAGTTATTGTTACCAACGGACCTTGGAATTGAATGGAATTCCTTTACTGTCTCCCTATCTCACGCAGGTATTTTCATTGATGAGGGCAGAGACTCTTTAGTTTGGGAGGAAAATGTTTTGTCTCAAGTGGTTACTGTGAAACGTGCTTATGAATTTTTAGTGTCTCATAAAAGTTTTCCTTTTCCCAGATGGTGGGTCAAGGGGTTGTAGAAAGGATCCATGCCTCTAAAAGTCAAATGTTTTAGTTGGTTACTCCTTCATAACAAAATTACAGTCTCGGATAATCTTCAGAGAAGAGGTTATATTGGTCTGACCTTTTGTTCTCTGTGCAACTCTGGTTTGGAATCAGTTGAACTTTTTTTCCTACACCGCACTTTCTTTAAGGCGGTTTGGAGAGAGGCAAGCAATCACTTTTCTATCTTTTTCAATTGGGATCTGGGATCTTTTGAAGACCGTTTTCTCTCATGGTTGGGTAGTATGAAGAATCTAAAAGTTTTTCCATATTTTGTGTTTTGGAAAATATGGAAAACTAGAAACAAATGCATTTTCCAAAATTTTGCTCCCTCTATTCTCAACATTGTTTCTAAGATTGTGGCAGGTTTTCTTGAATGTGACAGAGATAGTGCCCCAAAAGCTCTAAAGGTTCGTATCAGACATGTGTTGGATCCTGATACAATTTATGGTTTCTTTGATGGGGCTCAACAGGCTGGTTATTGTGGTACTGGCATGATCCTTCGTTGAAGTGACAAGCATAGTTTCAAGCAAAGGATGGACGTTGGCAACGGTACTAATACTTTTGCTAAGCTTTTAGCTTTGTGGGGTCTTTTATGGTTCACAAAAAAAAAAAAAATCTCCTCCAGCTTATTATTCTTGGTGACTCAAAGGTCGTTATTGACTAAGCAAGTGGTTTAAATACTTTGCAATCTCTAAGTTTTGGTTGCTTGATGAAAAGGATTGGGTTTCTAAAGGAAAGTTTTCACTCCTTAGTTTTCAAGCACTTGAACTTGGATTTCAATTATAAAGCGGACAACCTTTCAAAGCTTGCAATTGGGGACTGTTCTGGTGTTCTCTGCTTTGCGGACGGAATCTTAGTCCATGAAGGATGTTTCTCTTGTTTTTAGTTTCTCTCTGGTTTATTGTTATGTTTTAGGAGACAAAGTAATTAGCTCGTTTATGCCTCTGCTTGGTATTTTGAAAATCTGGAGTTTGTATTCTAGCTTATGATCTAAATTTAAATTAGATCATTTTAAGTGTGTAATTAAATATTTTTGACCAAGTGTTTTTTATAAAAAAATTTAAACCCTTACAATATTTAAGAAGGAAAATGTATTTTAATATTTTTTATGTATTTTTTAATAAAAATAAAAATAAGTTTTTTTTTACGTTTTGTATAAAGCTAAAGATGTACTTTAAATATTTTAGGGTTTTAAACTTTTAAGTATATTTTTAGATTAATTAGAAATTTATGTAAAATCTTAGAATCAATATAAAAATTGCAGAGATATTTGAAAATATTAATTTTTTTTTAATTTAAAAAATAAGAAACAGTATAAACGCTAATAAAATACCCAACTGGCGAAAATCTGGCAAAGAGATTATTGTAGAGATCTCAATTTGCATTACTCAAATAGCAATTTTAAAATAGAACATTTAATCACAATTATAATTGTCAAAATAATAATTTTCAAAAACAATTTTCACTAAATTTAATTAAAAATTGGTTTAAGAAACATAGCTTTTAAAACCCAGGATAAATAACAACCAAAAGGCCACCTCACTTTAAAATTGTTAGTAGAAGTTGTAATTTTTGTCAATATACAATTCCAACAATCATTCTGGACTCTTCTAGACTATATACTCGGTTTTAAAACGACCCAATAACAACTGCAATTTAAGTAATCAAAACTAAAACTAAGATTTAAGCTATGCTCTGCCGGGCCCAGGCAATTACGGGGCGATTACTGCTCCGTCTTTTATCCCACTCGCGTAAATAACGGAATAAGCTATGCTCTGCCGGGCCCAGGCAATTACGGGGCGATTACTGCTCCGTCTTTTATCCCACTCGCGTAAATAACGGAATTGGTCATAGTTTTTCCTGAAATAATTGTGACAGGTCTATTTGTCAAGGCCATTGAAGCTTCGAGGAAGTTCCAGGCTATGTGACGATGGATATCATGACCATTGAAGCTTCGAGTAAGGTCCAGGCTATGAGACGACGGATATCATGGGATAAGCAAGATCGTCGGTAATTAGAAAGGAAGCTGAAGAAACGACATAATCAGGGAAGATATGGGCCATGCAATAATTATATAAAATCAGGTCTGAAAATTAAAGGAACTTCCTGTTCTTTGTGATTTATTCTATGAGATATGTCCATTATTTATGTGTGTTCTTTCTCCACCAGTTTTGCAGTAGCGGAAATGGATGAATATTTGAATAAGAATTTTGAAGTGGTGGCCAAGAATCCGTCGTCGGAGGCGCTGGCCAAATGGCGGAGAATGTGCAACATAGTCAAGAATCCTAAAAGGCGGTTCCGCTACATGGCGGATTTGGATAAGAGATCTCAAATCGAGAAAATACGATCAAATATTACGGTACAGGAACTTATCTTCCAATTCCTCCACTGCTTCTTTAATTTATGTACAGGCTGCAATGTCAGTTTTTCTTTGCCAATTCCTCCACTGCTTCTTTAATTTCTGTACAAGTCAGTTTTTCTTTGCTCTTTCGCTTGCGGTTGCTTTATTTTGTATTGAGCTGTGGTCGGCTTGGAGTTATTTAAGAAGAAACTTACGCTTCCTTTGAGTTCAATCGACTCTACGAGCGTCGAACCCCGAACGTATTTGCCCCCTGTGCGATTTTGGGCACCTGGAGTTTGAAGGGTTGGAACTTGCGACCTGTTTACATCTGACCAAAACTGTTTACATCTGACCAAAACTGAAAACACTGGGTACTGGCCAAACGCGGAAAGTAAGCGTGGGTACCACAACTTCTTTGTCATTGTTCATAATGGGTGAAGACGACCTCCTTCTTTAGTACCATTATCACTTTGAATATATAACATATTTGAAACTTTGTAGAACGAACCTAAAGGCCGTACGCGGAAGCTACGCGTGTGCACTGGGCCCCACTGCCAACTAGCTCCAATCCCTCCTAAACTTATGACAGGCTGAAAACGTTACAACGCCCATAACCCCTTACCCCGTTAAAACGCTAATTGAAATGTTTATTTTTACACTTGTTTACCATGTTTTTCTTTTTTTCTTTTACATGAACGTTTATATGCTATGCTAGCTGATCTAAAATACAAAAAAATTAAAAATGAAAAATACAAATTAAATATATTTAAATATATAAAAAATTTAAATTAAATTAATATAGATTTATTTTGAATTTAGATTTATGAAGAATTTAAATAATAAAAAAACGTATATCTCAAGAAATTAGATTTCTTTTTAAAAATGGATCTATGCTATTGGTAAACAAAATGAATCAATTGAAGAGTACAAAGCAATTCAAATTTTATAGAAAGTATTCTATTGAGATTGAGTTGCTATAAACCTAGCTCCTATATGAAGGCATGGGGCAGATTTAAAATTATGATTATTGTTTTAGAATAAGAGTTATTGTGCGAAAATGTAGTTTTGCTTTAAACTTAGTTGCTATATAGGGCAGGCAGATTTAGAATTATGATTATTGCTTTAGAATATAAGTTTTTAGAATTATGATTATTGTTTTAGGATATAAGTTTTGACATAACAAAGATACACGAGTATTTGATAAAAATTTTAAATTGATTATGTAACTTTGATTCAATATTTTGAATAACAAAGTATGGTTTTTTTCTTTTGGAAAAAAAATCTAGTTGCTATGGACAAACACAAGTACCAAGAAGTAAAATACAAGTAAAAATCATAGAAAATGAGATTTAAATCAATTCTTGCACACTATAGAAGCAAAATACAAGTTATAATCATAGAAAAGGAAAATTAAATAAAATTGTGTTCGCTATGGGCTTCCTCCATGAGGACATCTTCTTGCTCTTGTTTATAACCCCTTTGATGTTGTGGCAGCTTTGTTGTTACAATGGTATTGTATCCTTCTCAAGTGCATTATCCATAATCGAGCTATCTGGAAACATAGGTTGACCAATTGTAGATTGAGTTCCATTCTCTTGGAATTTTAAGTGGCTAGTCAAATAATTAATGGGTTGTTTGATGCCCTCTTGTCGGGCATTCATCCTCAAAATTTTCTTGATATCAAAGATATTATCATTCCCATAAGTGCCAAAACAAAGGATGGTTTCCATTGTTGCAGTTGAAACTTCAATTATCTTGAACTCTATGATGAAACTAGTAACCCCAAAAAGATTCTAGAATTCCACAAAAGCGGGCTCGTTGATTGGTAGTCTCTATAAAACCAAAAGAACACCAAAGCTTCTACATACACCAAACCAAGTGTAGACCTAGAAAAAAGATAGATGGAAAGGCTGAGAAAGCTAACACAACAACAACATAATTTTTCCCTCATCAAAATAGGACCACCCAATTTGATAGGCGAAAGCTTAATTTCAAAGAGACATGGAATTCGAAACATCCAAGTAGTAAGGATCATCGTAGCTTTAATCCCTACTAAAATTCATTGAGATGGTGCTCTTAAAAGTCGGACACCTTCAACTCTTGCACCGTGGAAACTGATGTTGCAATGATTCATGGTCCAGAGGTAAACTATCCCACCTCCACTCCCGAAGTAGAATAAACGAACTTTAAAACGACGTACCTGAAGAACTTTGAACGAGCTAGCGAGGAGATCATAGGCACACAAGAGTTCAATCTCTACTTCACATGGAATAAAGAGAAGTATGCTTGCATGTCATTTGGGGTTGATGGAATGCCACTTGGAGTCTAAAAAATTCCTTAAGTGTGGAAGGAGGAACCTAAGTCCCTTTTCCATTTTGATTATGAGCATGAACATGATCAAGGAACCCAACTAATCGTTGGGGGGTTCCCATTTATTATGAGGACCCCTTTATTCAAATAAACCGCCTTATTTGTTTGTTGATCAACAATTTTATCGTTGGATTGACAAATGCAAAAAGTCCTTACCTCATCAAAATGATTCATTCCAAGTTCGAAATGGCTTTTTGTCTTGTTCTACTTAAACTCTATCTTGCTTTTAAACTTAGTTTCCTAACTTCATTCATCATGACTTTTTTAATATGGTGGGTTTGAAGAATGATGGATCCTTGGAAAAGGGCATAAGCTTTTGTTTGATTGTTTGAGGCAATTCCTACTCCCTAGAAGTACTTGACTTCTATATTTCGACCAAGATCATACAATGCTTCCTAGCAACTACCATCCCTTTCTTTACCGTGTTTTGTTATTATCATTATTATTTAAAATTAATTCAATATATATTGGAAACTTGTTCAAATATAATTCCCATAAGGTTTGAATATAGGTTTTATCCATGCAAATTCAATGATTAAAAGGATTCTTGGTTTATTGTGATACAAAGTATTATTGGTTTTACTCTTTAAACGTGTGTTCCAATAAAAGTTGACTAAAGATAAGAGTTGAAAACGAGAAAATGATATTAAAATGTAAGCTACCAAAAGAACTATCATCATTATTGTTGGAATTTTCCATGGGAAGGTTTTAGAGTTAATAATGACGATTAAAGGAAAAACGAGTTATTTTGCAAAAGTGTTGAGAAGAGAAGAGAAAATGAGAGGATATTTTAAAGTTGTAGAAACTATTTCAAAATGTCAAACCTTTCTACTTAACAATGACTAATATCAAAAGATCCTACTTACTAATGTTGAGTAAACATAAGACTTGGAAACTGAATTTGATGTTATCATTGCCTTTCCTTTAGAAGCGTAGAGTTAATGATGAGGATTGAAGCAAAATGAGTTATTTTGCAAAAGCACTAAGAAAATGAGGGAAAAGGAGATTTTAAAGTTGTAGAAACTATTTCATGATGCCAAAGGGGTTTGTGTTCTCAATAAAGATCAAGGTTGAAGGAAAATCATGTTATTTTGCAAAAGGCATTGAGAAGAGAATCTTAAATTTGTAGAATCTATTCTCAACAAAGACAAGGATCATATGTATCATGCTTAGTAGGGATGGTGTAGCTAGAGAAATCTTTGGGCATACGGTTTCATAATAATAGTTTGAAACTTTGAATGTATATACTAAATATAAGAAAATAATACCAAGCATCCATTCATTTATTTATCTATATTTTAAAGCCTAATGTGTAGCTCAATTGATTTAAACAAACTAATTTCAAGGCGGATATCATTGAGAGGTCATGGGTTCAAGTTTGGTATAGCCCCTTTGGGTTGTTGGAAATTTCACTTGAATGACACTTTAAAGCAATTTGAAATTTCACCTTATTTCTAGAAGGTTTCTTGGATCTTAACTCTAGAATTTTCCACCCTAGGACTGTTGTAAATTAAAGTACAAAATTGCATCAAAAGAAGCACAATAATGCACTAACAACTTTAAACTTTTTGGAAATTAAGAAGAAAAGCCACCAACCTCTGACACAAATTTTTTACCCTTTTAGGACAACTTATTAGCCAAGATTCATCTCTTAAAATGTACTTTTACACTGGAAATAACAACAATATTAGGATAGGAAAATCAACCCCTTTATCTTCCTATTTAGATGTCAAATCACTTACAATTTTCTCTTTTATTTATGTCTATCTACAAGATCATAAATAGATGTAAATAGAAAATTATGAAGAACAAATGTAGTTGAAAACCAAATATGCACTTGACACAAGATATGTATGGCTGGAAACTTCATATATAAGCTCAACGATGAAGAACATACCATCACCTTCTCTCAAGGCTACAAAATCAAACTATGCAAAATGCCTTGACTAGTATAAAACATTAAACCCTAGTGCTACCAATAAAAACAAGTGCAAGAATCTCTCCAACACTATCTTCAAGGAAAGACACCTTCCTCTTATTTTCTTCTTCCCATGGCCATTCTAGAGTTTTCTCCCAAAACCCTAGTCTCCATTCTCCAAGGGTAAAACCCTAATTCTAAAACTCGAAGATGCTCCAAGAAACTAAACCGACAGATTGAGCCCATAAAGAAAATTGCCCATACTAAGTTATCTGTAAGTTAAGTATGGGCTTAGTATGTTCACTGGTAATTTCTAGAAGTTAAGTATGGGCTAGTGTTGCAAACTCAATTTTTAGCCAACATACTAAGTCCATAAAAAAGTAATAGTACCCCAGTTACAACATTGTTTTGACACACAAATGAGATCTATGGAATTTGAAGTAAAGTGACAACCTTCTATTAAGAAAAACAACCTAGGTACATAACGTAATCATATATGAAGTTCTTGGTTCTTAGAGGACAATAATGTCACTTTTCAAACTTCTGATGTTGTAAGATAAACCTTATAACAACAACAAAACTCCCAACAAAGAAGAGAAAAGAACAAGATATAACAATTGCCTTACAAGAGATAATTGCAGCCCTGATTATTTTCGTAATAATACTCCAACCTGCATTAGATATCTTTGATTTATAGCCCAATAGTCTAGGGATTTCTTCACAGCTAAAACACACCTCTCTAAATAGAAGAGACCTTCATTTTCTAGGCTCCTCTTGTAACTTCTTAGGGAACACAATATTAATAGGATGGTCTAATGCCCTTAGAAGTGGGGTGTTCCACTAGAGTAATCAATTTGATTAAAAATGGTCAAACAACCAATTATCATCTTCATATGTTGGATGTCCCACTAAAGTATTGCTTTTCCTCAAGACTTTTATCATTCTAGAGGCTTGTCCATCAAACACCTCCTTAACTTAGGGCTAATGATAACAAATAACCTTTTAAAATAGCCTTTTAGGCCCTTCGAAGCAATTTGCTCTAGAAGATAAGGCTTCAAGATTACTTTTAATAACAATGCCATGATTATGTGTGCCACATGTGGGCTAGAATGAGGAAGGCAACCTCAACAAAGTATAATTTAAAGCCATGAATGCACCAAAACTTCCCTTAAGTGATGTATGGCTCATGAATAAGTACCCTCATCCTATTAAGGACATCCTTAGTGAAATATTATGCATCTAGATGTGTGATAATGCCAACCTATTTTTAACACTCAGGTCTCATGGATGTTTTAGTGGAAGAATTGTTGATTTGGCATAAGTTATGGCTAAAATTGTTAAGGGATTTAACATCTATATTGAAGATAATAGGAAAAAATTATTGTTGTAAATATAAATTAATTGCAGTGATTTTAAATATTGTTATTGCATGAAAAGATTACCCTAAAGGGATATAACTTATTGGCATATATTTGGTATCCTCTCTCGTGAATTGCTTACTATATTGATGTTGATGTAAAGTGAAATATTGTCCTCTATTTGTTGTTGTAATTTATATTTCAATTCATCGTGGATAATAAGAAAAACAATAGTAGGTAATCAATATGAAGGAAAATAATAAAATAATATCCACATCGAGCTTTGAGGCCTAACAACCCTTGGTCTATGTGCAACATCTTTAGGCATCTTCGTAGATGTCATTTCATGAGGAGTTGTATCTAGGTGGGTTAAATCCATCCTTCTTTGAAGTAGTGGCATTCAAACCCATAATATTCGCGTCAAGAAAATTGATTCAAAAGCCCTCCTCTACACGTGTCATTCAAAAGCCTTGACACTATCTCAAAGGTGTAGATCCCTCATGTCCCTCATGTCGCCCCTTAGCTCAAAGCTCATATGTTGTCAGAGACAGTCCTCATTAGCCAATTCATGGGCTTATTTCCTCTCCAAAATTAATGGACACTTGGATGCATAAAAAATGGATGGCGATGATTGTAGGTAAGCTCTCGTATTTTTTCTATGCTTGTGGATTTTATGCCTTCCTCTTAGAACTCAAAGAAGACTGGGATCTCATCTTTAGAAATGGCCCCTACTTCATTAGCTCTCGAGGAATGTATCTCAACAAATGGACTTATGACTTTGATTTTGAAATCGATGTACCTTTAGTTATTTCGATTTGGTGAAGACTCCCTCATCTACCCCTAAAATCTTGGAATGATGATACTTTGCACTCGATTGGGAATGTATTCAACAGATATAAACAAAACCGAGCCTAAATCTAGATTGTTTGCATCTGCAAGAATTTGTGTGGAGGTGGATCTGGAAAAGGCTTTCCATAAGCCATCAAGATCAATCTTGACAACTAGGGCCACATCCAAAAATTGGATTGTGAATAACTCCTTTTCAAATGTAAACAATATCATGAATACGGTCACTTTGCAAAAAACTGTAAAAAATCTTCGTCTCTTGCAGATCAATTCTAAAAGCAGGAGCAATGGAAAATAGTAAAGAAAAATTTAGGAGCAAATGCCACCATATTTACAAAAGAATCAAAGGATCTCTCCACCACCAACAAATTCAATATCTTGGGATCAAAAGTACCTCACATAGAAGAATATCCTTTGGAGGGCTTATAACTTGATCCTACACGAATACAACGATGGGGAACTTTTGGGGCATTGTTTGATGAAGAAGATTGTCGCCCACTCCTTTGAAGAACTACAAACTTATACACAACAACATGCAACAACACAAAACACTCAAGAAGTGATTGGATCATCAAGAGTTTTAACCCGTGGAGCAGTGTCAAGGAAAAGCATGTTATCACAAGAAAGTGAAGATCCAGAGGAGGAACAATCAGTTAGAAAATAAGGGAGGAAATTGTCCAAGACCCAGCAAGAGGAAACCATATCAAAGAAATGAATATCTGTCTCCAAACCTTAATCGATTCAATGCTACATGAAGAAGGAAAACACATCTTGATAAACAACTTTGGAATGTAGCCATAGTTGAACGTGGAGGTAAGTCCACCCCCACCCCCCGTTGGTAAACGATGTTTATAGTCTCTTGGAACAATGGAGTGATGGGGAGCACTAATAAATCAGAAGTAATGTGGGATATTATAAGAGATAAGAACCAAAACATTCTATTAATTCAAGAGACTAATTTACAAGAAGAAGAAATGGTTAAAATCAAGGAAACGTATTGGAAATACTATGAAGGAATATGAGTGAGTGCATAAGGAGCTTCGAGAGGCATATTCACTATTTGGAATAACACATCCTGGAATTGGTAGAGTCTCAAAATACCCAACACTAGATATACACGGATCAAAAATGCAAAATCTTAGGCAACAGTTACAAAGTCTTCAATACCTATGCATTGACACACTACAAGGATAATCACCATTGTTGATTTACCATATAATAAATGAAAAATAAAATTGACATTGCTCACTTAATTCTTGCAGGAGACTTTAAATTGGTGTTGAGCATACATGACAAAAGAGGAGGCAACCCATTTCAAGATCAATTTAGAGAGCACGCTTAATGATTTGACAATAAAATGGGATTTAATAGATGCAAATCCCAAGTATGGAAAATACACCTAGTCAAATAGGAGAATTGGAAATAACCACATAGCGATCCAACTAGGTAATTTTTTAGGAAATAACTACTTCTTGGATGATGATATGGGGATTAGCTCTAAGATCATTCCATTATTCATCTCATATCATAAGCCCCTTACCCTCCAAATTTGTAAAGGGGGGAGATTATATCCCTCATCCATTTTAAATTTTACCCTTTATGGTTGCACCATTAGCAGACCTATATCACAATCTCTACAGGTTAGAAGAGTAAGATTGAAGGATTACATCCGATATTGGATGGTATTATACAGGTCCATGAAGTGCTCCATTCAATCAAAACTGAGAAAATCCTTGGGATGATGGTGAAACTTGATATTGCTAAAGCATATGATAAACTCAATTGGAAATTTATGAGAGAAATGCTCAAAGACTTTGGTTTTAGGGACAAGTGGATTGAGTGGGTCATGAATCTCATATCAACGACTTTCTTCTCCATTATCATCAATGGTGTACCCTCGGGAGTTATCAAACCAGCAAGAGGCATAAGACAGGGAGATCGATCAAAGCAATGCATAGTAACCATGAAATACAAGGGCTTCTTGTGCACCCACGGGTGGATGGAAAAACTCACCAACAATTCGTGGATGACACCATGCTGATGGGCCATCCCTCTGCCCAAGAAGCTAGGAATATCAAAACATGCTTGACAAAATTTGGTAAAGCATCGGGGCTAGAGGTGAATGAACAAAAGTCACAAGTTTGTTTCCTCAATATCCCCAGGATTACAAGGCATAATATATGTAGAATTTTGGGATTTCAAGAGAGCTCCCTTCTATCCAAATATCTAGGAGCTCCTTTAGCAAATTCAAAGGTTCTTGGCTGAAACTGCTAGATAAAATGAGGAAACGTCTAACAAACTGGACCATAAGACTGTTAAATTTTGCAAGCAGGTTGATATTGGTGAAATCAGTTCTTCAAGCCATGCCAGTCTATTTATTTTCAACCCTTGTTGCCCCGAAGGCAACCCTGAAAAAAATCAAGAATATACGACGAAAATTCTTATGGAGTGGAGAAAACGAACAACAAAAATGGTCTTTGCTAAAATGGGAGACATTATGTGCCCCTAAGAACTAAGGGGGTTTAAACCTCCGAGACCCTGAAAAGATGAACTTGGTGAGTGGAGCCACATTATGGTGGAGATGGGTTACCTATAACCAGGAACCTTGGGAGAAGGTTCGGCATAATAAATATGTCGAGGAATGGGAGAAGGAAAACCTTATCTGATTCTCAGAAAAAAAAATTCCTGGATCTCACATCTAGAAAATGACCAAGCAAGGAAGAAGACTGGTCCATGACAACAATTTTTTGGGAAATCAAGAATGGGCAAAGGGCCTATGCATGGGAGGATTTTTGGCAACAAATGCCACCTCTGGGAAAAGAGGTGGATATCCCACAACTCATAAGAGAATGTACCAACCAAGGCATCACAAATGTCAAGGACCTATGGGGGAACCAGGAAGATGATTGGGATTTAAGGGTTTGAGCCAATAGAGAATGGTGGGAGCAGCTACGCCCAAGCGAGGAGGTCGACCAAATAGAGGAAGCATTAAATATAAGACAAATTCAGATACTCCAGGGGGGGACAAGCTTCGACGGGATTTCAGGCTAAAAGGGTCCTTTACCAATCAAGGAAGCCTACGATTTCTGGACGGGATATGAAAACTAGCGTACGAACCAAATATGGCAAAAACTATGGAAGGTCAAACTTTGGCCCAAAATCTCTTTATCCATTTGGCTTGTTATGAAAAAACACATATTGTCAGGATATAATCTTAAAAAAAGAGGGATGCAAGGCCCTTATCGATGTTGCATGTGTGAAAACGATGATGAGACAATTGAGCACCTCCTGGATGCTTGTCCATTTGTCGCTGGATTATGGGATTGGGGAGCCATCTCCTTTAGAAGATCCAACAGAGTGAGATAATGCTCAGACCTGACGCTCTTTGAATGGTCGAATAACCCTTTCCAAAACCCGATTATCAACCGACTCTGGTAAATCTTGCTGCACTTCACTTTATGGGAAATTTGGAGGGAATGAAACACCAGGATTTTTCATGGTAAACTCCAAAATGAAGAAGGGTATGGACCAACTTAAGGAGTAAGATGATAGAAACAATGAGAATGTAACCATGGAATAATTCAAACTGGGAAGTAACTAATGTTGAGTCTTCCATCATGAAGGAACGAGGGATCAATGGACCTCTGCAATGTTTGGGGAAACAGAACAGAGCCACCAGGATCACCGCAAGTGTAGACATATGGTCTCCTCCACCCTTATGTTTCTTTAAGCTTAACTTTGATGGGGTCTTGAAAGGAAACCCTGGTCCAGGAGGATACAGATGCATAGTTAGAGACCATCAGGGAACACTACAAGGTTTCAAACTCGCCTTCATGGGCATAGAATCCAACAATGCGGCAGAAGTCGAAGGCCTTGTACAGGGCATCCAAATGGCCAAGGAAAATAACTGGAACCCTCTAATCGTGGAAGGGGGGATTCACAGGTGGTTATACAAATGGCGACTAAGATCCATCAGAGCAATTCAAGCACAAAGGTGGCTAAGTTGTGGTGGCTGGAAGGGATATTGGAATGACTAGTGGGAACTCTAGACCCAGCGATGGCCATCACATTAACCCACGTCTAAAGAAACGGTAATAAGGTGGCGGACGTGATAGCAAACCTCGGGACCGAAACCCAATGATCAATTAAGGCGAGGGACTGGGTGGCGGTGAAAGATATGACAACTTCATACAGATGTATAGATCTCATGAACCAAGACATGATACGAGTTTATGGAAGAGTTAGGGAAGGACAATGGGAGGGCACGGAGCCCGCCACCTAACAAAAGAAATTAAAATCCAGATAGCCATAAGCTCATGCGAAAGATGGTATGAAATCAATTCACATGGGACTTCAACCCATTCCAAGTCTTTTCCAATCAATTAGTAAGAAGGAAGTAATGAACAAGGAAGGTGGCGAATATGATAGAGCACAGGAGAAGTATTCCTGCGGGACCACGGAGCATGAGCTTGTAATTATGGTAGGTACAATCCGAATCATAGCTCAAAATGGCAAGTTACTATTTAGAGACGGGCAGGGTGACAAAAATTGACGTAAAGGCAACATTCAACTCTATGATGCACATAATATTTATAGAGAGTAAAGGGATTTCAGTGATTTGGCCAATGGACACTAACCAAAGCAAGAATGAGGGAGGAAGCATGGAAACAGGGAAAGGAAGACGAAAGAGGGAGCTGGAGCTAGAAGAGGAAAATTGTCGTGTGAATCGAGCACAGAAGAAAGCTCTGTGGGAAGAACACATGTTCGAGCTTGGTCTTCCCGCAAGCATTTAGCAGAAAATGAATGAGGCGGAGCAACGACTCTGGTTAGAACTAGACCGAGAAACTTTGCAAGAGGAGTGTCGTAAAGCTGAAGAATGGATTCTCGACCCTGGCACCAACACGGGAAGGTTAAGCCTCTATAGTGACTTGTTGCTCTCTTCTTGGTTATGAAGAATTTGATGGGGCGAGCAATGTGGGAAAAGTAAGAGAAGGTCGAGGACGAGGAGCAGAAGGGGCAGTGGCGGAAGGAGATGAGGGAAGAGTCCAAGGCTCTAAACATGAAGATGAATTCCATTCTGCAAGGTTTAGGCCTTCTGGTTACTCCGACCCAGTAGACCCCAGTAAGCAACAACCTTCAGGGTCGCATCCCTGACCATCCGTACATTCTGTTGTAAGAGGTTGGTGTTTCAAGGTTGTCTGGCTTCTAAGGGTCTCTGTTTTTTGGAATTTTATGTGAATCAAGTATGGTAACTTTATCTTTACCAACTCGGTCGGTTAGGTGTCAAATAATGTTTTATGGTAGGTGTAGAAAGAAGCAGATTTTATGCTTAAGCCAATATGTTAAGTTTATGTTATGAACAGATAGTCTTTACAATTTCATGGCCAACGAGCCCAACCAATGTTGAGCTTTGAAGATCGATAATGACAAACTTATGTTTTGTTTTTGGGTGGGTGACCAACTTTTCTTAATACAACTAGCTAGATTACAAAAAAAACAAGATACTGATGTTTGTTTTCAAAAGTTCAAAGCAATAAAATCAAAAAATCAAAAATACGTTTTCAATATAAATACACATAAAAAATAAAGTACAATATAAAAGAAAAAATATTATTAAAATTTTAAATATAAATTCTATATTATATATAACAAAATAAAAAATATCCAAAAATAATTTATATGAATTAAAATTATATTGTTTGCATTCATAATTCAAATAAACTATATATATATATATATATATATATATATATATATATATATTTTCAACCAATAATATGTATAAAATGAATATTTAAAATCATTATATCTTATCAAATAATAAATAATATCTTAATATAAGTTAAACTAAGACATAACACTATAATAAATATCAATAATTAAAATTAAAATATTAAAATTTGATAAACATTCAAAAACATAAAATACTAAAGTAAAAGGAAAATACCAAGCAATAAACATATTCAACATGGAGGAGTAGTGTAAGCGCTAACTAATACACCCCCAATTTGTTGGAATTAGGCAAACCAAATCTTGCTAAAATTCGATTTTATAGTGTTTAAATAGTAATTTAGGCAATTTGGGTAGCTTTAAAATCGAGGATTTAGTATAGAATAGGCAATCAAAATTGTTGAAATTGTAAAATTGTTGAAATAGCAATTTTTAAGCACATTTTTGGCCAGAAAAGCGAGATGTTTTAGTTGTTTTTTATCCTACTCACACCATGAACATAGATAAATAATAAACTAATATAATATATGCAGATTTAAATAACTAGATACAACATTTTTCATGAAATAAATTTTGAGATGGAATTTAAAACATATCCTCATGCCCCACTCAAATTAAGTTCTATTTTAGAAATTACAGTATATCAAATTAAGTTTTATTTTTAGAAATTACAGTATTCTATTTAGAAATTACAATTTGATACAAATTAATTTATTTATTGTTTTATATTAAATTAAGTTCTATTTTAGAAATTACAGTATATCAAATTAAGTTTTATTTTAGAAATTACAATTTGATACATATTAGTTTATTTATTGTGTTGTTTTTTTAAATATTCGTTAGAAAAAAATATTTATAGTTTTTAAATATGTTTAAATAAATAACAACATGTTTTTTTAAATATTTGTTAGAAAAAATATTTATAGTTTTTAAATATGTTTAAATAAATAACAACATAAAACATGATGTTTTGAATAACAAAAGATGATGTTTAATAAACAAAACTCTATTTAGAAATTTCAATTTGATACATGTTAATTTATTTATTGTTTTATATCGAATTAAATTTTATTTTATAAATTACACTATATCAAATTAAGTTTTATTTTAGAAATTACAATTTGATACAAGTTAGTTTATTTATTGTTTTGTTTTTTTTAAATATTTGTAAAAACAAATATTTATAGTTTTTCAATATGTTTAAATAAATAACAACATAAAACATGATGTTTTGAATAAGAAAACATGATTTTTTTTTTCTCAAAGAAAAAAATCGTAAATACTTTATTCACATTCAGTAGATGGCCCTCATAGTCCATTATACAAAATACAACTAAGAAGTTGTCATTTACAAAATTTGCCTCAGAATGAGCACAAATCCACAATCCATATCCAAAACTGTTCCAACTGTAAAGTTGTCATTACATACAATAGATCATCTAAGATCATAATGTTCACCGAAAAAAATTTCAGCAGAAAAGAAAGCAAAAACCATGTAAAAATTAAGTCTGATCGTAGCAGACTTATATCATCATTCCTGATTAAATCAGGTCAGATCAACTGGGTCAGGTGATCAAAAGCAAAAAAATAAGAGCAGAACTAGCATGCTGATGAAGTCTCATAAATGTGATGAGTCAAATGCTGATAAAAGTAAACAGCAACTAGAAATTGGCCTACTCCAGGCCATCCAATGAAGAAAATAACATATCCAAATCCAATCAGACCAAATAAAGAGAGGCCAACCAGCCCACAGGTCAAGCTCTAAGAAAATTGCTTGAGATCACCAAATGCAAAAAGATGCATATCAATATCAGCCAAGGCATCATATCAAGGATAGGGCATTCCATGCCCAAGCATTTATAACTCTCCAAAGAACCAGCAATCTGTCAAATATGAACAGACAGCACACTACAGCATTTTTAGAAAACCTGAAAGGTTTCTATGGAATCTGCCTCTCTCTGTTCACAAGTGCTCCAAAAACCTTCAAGTATGCTACCACCTGCTTTAGCCAAAGAATCTGCTTTGGAATTTCTTTCCCTATAAATGTGTTTGAAAGACACATAATCAAGACTGTCAGTTAAATAGTGAACATCTTGAAGAATCAAGGCTAGTTCAAGATTTTGTAATTGATACTTACCAGATGCCCAATTAATAACAAGCTGGGAATCCCTAAAAACTTGAATATTAACCAAATTATGCATCCGTGACAGCCTAAGGAGAAGCTTAAGTGCACATAATTCTGCAAAGTTATTTGTGCCCAAGCCTAAACCTGCTTTGAAAGTAATATGATGCCTATTAGAGATGAAAAAAATACCACCGGCCCCACAAATCATTGGATCCCCAGCTGCAGATCCATCAAAATAACCCCATGCATAAGAATGATCAATTTCTTCCACAAAAATTGATCTGATAGAGACCACAGATAAAGACTGCGGTAAATTCTTCAACATGCCCAAGCTATAGCTTGAAATATGTGCAGGAGTTGAGTCAAGATCCTCAAAGCAAGATCTATTTCTTATAAGAAAACATGATGTTTAATAAAGAAACTCTATATGAAGCTTCCACCGCACTCAATCTTAAACTCCCTAGGGATTTTCGAAGTAAGAAAACCCAAAATCTTAGTGCTTTTCTATTTATATATTGTTTAGAGGATTCATTTGAATCAATAACCTTCACCTGATGTATCTCGAAGTAAGAAAACCCAAAATCTTAGTGCTTTTCTATTTATATATTGTTTAGAGGATTCATTTGAATCAATAACCTTCACCTGATGTGGATACAATATGAGAATAATTTTCACCTGATGCGAATACAATATGAGGTTGTGTAGATTATGCATTTAAATGTATTTAAAAAATAATAAAAATAATATAATTGTAGATTATGTATTTAAATGTATTTAAAAATATAATAAAAAATAATATAATTGAAAATATTTAATGTATTTATGATTTTGAATATATTTTTGAGTGGAGAGGTTATTAGTAATTTTAAAGGCATTAAAAATTAAAATAGAATTTTTTTAATTATTGTTGAAAAGAAAAATTCATACGAAATTACCTTGAAACTATTTTTCTTGCATTAGAAGTTCATTACAAATTTTGTTTACAATCACATTAGACATCTAGACACACTTTTGAATATTAGGTTCCCAATATTTAAGGTTTCAACTTCTCCTTTGCCCTACCTAGATATTGTTTTGTCATTAAATTGATTCAACTTAGAAAAACACTTACACAAATTATTTCTCCTTATTTTAAGGCTTTTTTTTCCTAATAAGTAGTCTCTTATTATGTCAATAGGTGTTAAAATAACACCTATCGATGTTATTCTTTCCATTCTTTATCTCAATGGAAGTTGATCTACAAAAATTCAAGATTCTGGGAGAAGTTGACAGTTGTGTGAATGATATTATGGTAGTTTTGGTAGTTTTTGACGCCTTCTAAATTCTCTTAGGGGTTTTTACGCTATTTCACAACAAGAAACAAGTGACACTTCTTCAGTGAGGGCTTCTACCAAGCATGGCATAATTATATGATTTGGAGGTGGCAGAAGGGGAATCGATTAGGCAATCTTGGAGTCACGCTTGAAGATGTTATTCTCGAAAAAAATCTGCATCGGATCATCAAATTCTTAAAAAGTTGAAGAGGCAAAGAGCAAGTGATGTTCAATTTGCTTGAGCGAATATCGAGAATTAGAGATAATTAGAGATAATTAGAGTGATGCTTGAATGCGGTCACATGTTCCACATGAATTGCGTCGAAGAATGGATTCGTCTGCATGCAACATACATGATCCACTGAATTTCCCCTCTCCCTTCACAACAAGAGTCAACCCCTATGCTTAATAATGTCTTACAAACTTGAACAAAGGGAGATTATTGTTACATAAATGCATCACATTTTGTTGGATAAGATCATATTTGATAGTTTTAGTTTTGTAACCTAATTTTAATGAAATCATATGGCTACTTAACATATTTACTGATGATGTATAACTCTATGTGAAAGCCATAGTTGTACAACACAGAGGGCTCTAAACTATGCAACGATCTCCTTAAGGACATCCAACAAGAAAAGGTTGTAAGTTTTAAACCTGTGCAAAGAAGCAAAGCGTACAATTTAAAAAAATAAAAATAAAGATTACACCACAACATTCACCAATAAAACACGGAGATTTACCCTAGAAACCCTTAACTGGGAAAACCGTTAAATCTTAGAGCCACACCTCTTATTTTTCCATTACCATTATGAATAACTCACAATACAATATAGGTATTTTGTAGCCTCCGATGCCTTAATACGTTAACCCGTATTAGAAAATAGTCACCAATCCCTTAACTAAGATTAAATTGCATATTTTTAGAAAATTCAAAAAAATAGCCGAAAACAACCCAAAAATTCGGGCTCGCTACACTCATGTCAGAAATGCCATGATGGACATTTCCGACATTGAAAACATTTGTTATTATTTTCCAAAGGAAAACAGTCTATCACCCTATTTCTGTGAAGGTGTAGATAGGGATTGTCAGGTGCGTCGCTGACAGGAGCACCTCCCACACACACATGCAAAGAATATAGCATATACCCAACATTCTCCCACTTGTTGTTTTCTTTGCATAACACTAAGTCATATACTCGTAAATTCATAGGTTCAGTGCATTCGATGCCCATATATTCTCTACACCCAAAAAAATTCTCTATAGTGACACACTTTGTTAATGAGTCTGCAACATTTTTCAAGGTGGCAACCTTTTTGGCAACACCTTCTTGTCTTCAACAATATCTCTCACAAAGTGATATGCACATCAATGTGCTTTGTCTTAGCATGATAAGTAGGGTTCTTTTCTAGGAAGATTGCACTTTGGCTATACCAATCTAACCTTATAGATTTTTGTATAGACCCAGTACCTGAACACAATTTTTGCAACAATACAACTTCTTTGCTTCCATGAGTGGCTACCATGTATTAGCTTCTGTAGTTGAGAGTGCAACTACAGCTTGTCTCTTTCTCATCTAACTGATAGCTCCTCCAAATAGGCTAACCACATACCCACTTGTAGATCTTCTATGATCAAGATCTCCAACCTAGTCTGCATCAACAAATCCATGTACATTTATTACTCTGTTTGGTCCATGTCTTCCTTGGTATCATATTGCATAATATGTGGTGCCACACAAATATCTGAATACCTTGTTTACAGCTTCCCAATGCTCATTTCCTGGTTTTGACATATGTATGCTAAAAAATCCCACCGCATGAGCAATGTCTGGTCTGGTATAGACCATTGCATACATCAAACTACCAACTGCATTGGTATATGGAACATGTGACATATCTTCTTTTTCTTCCTGTGCCTTGGGACACTTCTCTACAAATAACTTTACACCTACATAAATAGCAACCTTGGCCGACTTCCTGTGTGTTAAATCTTTGTAGTATCGTCTCAACATATTTTCTTTGATTTAACTAGATCATCTTATTTGCACAATCTCTTCTTATCTCCATTCCCATAATGAAGTTTGAAGCACCGATATCTTTCCGATGTCAAATTTGGAGGACATATGAGACTTCACTTCCTTTATAACATTATTGTTGTTTACAATCAACAACATGTCATCAACATATAATACTATGTTAATGAAGTGATTACGAACATGTTTGGAGTATACAAAATGATCAACTTTTCTTCCCACAAACCCCAATCCAAGTATGTATGTGTCAAAATTTTGGTACCACATCCGTGGAGATTGCTTTAGACCATAAAGGGATTTCTTTAGTTTACATACCAACTCTTTCTTTCTCTTTAATATGAACCCTTCTGGTTGTTTCATGTAGATTTCTTCTTCCATATCCCCATATAAGATCGTTGTCTTCACATCCATATGCTCTACTTCAAGATCAAAAGTAGCATCAATAGAAAGAAGAAATCTAATAGAAGTTAATTTTGCAACTGGAGAAAATATTTCACCAAAATCAATTCCCTCTACTTGAGAATATCCCTTTGCTACCAAGTAGGATTTGTACTTCTCCACTTTACCTGTTGCATTCAACTTCTTTTTAAACATTCATTTTCTCCCAATGGATTTTCTTCTAGCCGGTAACTGGATAGTAGATCCCAAGCTTCATTTTTGTCCAAGGTATCCATTTCTTCAACCATGGCCTTCTTCCAGATATCACTATCCTCTGAAACAACAACTTTCTTCACATTTCTAAGATCATCATCAGTAATAGACAAAACAAAATGAGCTTGAAAATTAGGAGGGGAATACCTTTCTAGTTGCCTTCTTTCTTGAGATGATCTCCTCAAAACTGAGGTATAAGGTTCTTCTTCCTCTTATTCAACTTTTTTCTGTTGAGTCAAATTCTTCACCTTCTAACTCAAACTCTATTTTATCTGGTTCATTTTCCATTGGACTCACTTCCTGTCCAGGGACTTCTTTGAACTCTCTAAACACAACATCTAAACTGTAAACAATCTTCTTAGTTATAGGATTCCAAAGCTTATAAACTTTCATACCATCTTTATAGCCAATAAAGATACACTTCTCAGCTTTGTTATCCAACTTGCTCATTTTCTCCTTTCGAACACGTACATCAGTATCACAGCCAAAAACTTGTGTATGCTTAATAGAGGGTTTCTTACCAGTCCATACCTCTTGTGGAGTTTTATCAATCAATGTTGATGTGGGTGACCGATTTACCAAGTAACATGCTATATCCACTGCTTTTGCCCATAATTCTTGTCTTATCCCAACAATGCTTAGTATGCTCCTTTCCTTTACCATCAACGTCCTATTCATCCTCTTGACAACTCCATTCCACTGAGGCATGTATAAAGTAGTATTCTGCCTTGCTATACTGCACTTCTTACAGAAGTCCTTAAATTTATTCCCGCAGAACTCTCCACCATTCTCTGTCCTCGACACCTTTTTTTTTTCTTTATTATCTGACTGATTCTCTATAAGAGCCTTAAATTATTTAAACTTAGAAAATACTTCAGATCTCTTTCAAAGGAAATAGATCCATGTGTTCCTTGAGAAATCATGTAACGTCCCTGACCCTCCGACCGGTGAAGAGGACGCTCCTGACATACTATCTACCCGAGAAATTAGCCCCATGAACATACACATGAAAAAATTGAAATGCTTTGAACTAAAACATGCATACATTATTACCATACAACAGAAGCAAAACCATACATTCAAGCATTTAGTATGTTCTTTGTAATTCATTACCAAATGTAACTGCAGGGATTTAAACACAAGAATACTTATCTTATGAAGAAGAACGCCCTGCAACCAGCTATGTCACTGCAACATTCCACCCAACCATAGGCCAGTGTGCTCCTTAATCTCTCAGCAACACTACCACCCCCGAGTTGGGCATGATTCCCCAAGGAAAAGGAAACTAAGCAGGCTCACACACAGCCAAAGATATGCCAAAAGTCAGTCAAGCCAACACGGTTGGGTTTATCAGACTGAGAGTACACACCAACACATAACCAAGCCAACAAGTTGGGTTTATCAGGTTATCAGGAAATGGAAGCACTGTCTGCTAAGCCAGTGGGCTTACTAAAGAGCTAAGGATTCCTACACCAGAACTAGCTTGACTCCTAAGACATCCACACACACCCAACACAAGGAATCATTCCCTTCTCTACTGCACAGTCCCTCAGGACATGACTTCCCTTTCAGTGATATTTAGGGAATGTAGAGAAGAGAGCCAACCCTCGAGCTCTGTCTATGAGGCTCGTGCAAAACACTAGGTTTGTCAAGCAAACTCCTTTCCACTCCTACAAAATCCAAAGACCAATATCCTGTGCGCACAAAACAAAACATCCAGCACAACAATTCACGGCTCTAGGGTTTAAAGGAAAACATCACAGAACAAAAATGGAATGGAAACTTGGGTAATACACAGCTCAGACTGAGCAATTCAATTTCAGAGTCGTTCTTGGCCCTATCGTGGCCAAAATGACTCAACGAGAACCCAAAACAACCCAAATTTCATGGCAAAACCAGCAACGATTTCTTAGCTACGTGAGGAAAAGAATGAAACCTGCGTGAAGGTGAATTCACATGCCTAAACCCACAATGTGAAGAGAACTACACACAGCAAAATTCCAAAAACAAAAATCATACACAACAGACTTCCATCTGTTTGAGAGAGATCCCGATGTGGATTTTTGATGATGGGGGAAAACGTCCAGGGCCCAAAATCATGAATGAAAACTACACATAGCAAAATCGTGAGGATAAGGCCGCTCTCCCAGTTCTCTGCATGAGTGAAATGAAGAATGGGGGTCGTCCTCTCTTCTCCTCTTGCCCATGTGAGGATGAATGCGCTCCCTGGTGGATTGTGCATGTGGGCAAGGACTAATAGTCTTGCCACACACCATTGCTTATGCAATAACTGCCCCCAACTAACTCCATAGTATTTAATTTGGTAGTTGAATGAGACAAGAATAAGACAAAAAGGTTGTTGAATGAGACAATGGATAAAGGGTGAGTAGGTGACAACTAAATGGGTTCTTCAATTGACACTTGGCTTTTCCTCAATGGCTCCCAAGGGTTAGACATTTCCCCCTCCTTATCCTTAAGAAAATCATGCCCTTTTCATTATGGTTGCATTGACATAGCTGGTTGGGGTTTATTTTAATTAAAATGCATATTTACATGATGCCAAAATTATAATGTGTCGGCTAGCACGAATATACCCTCAGCAACGATTTTAATCGTCGAAACATAAAATGCTAAATCGATGGTGAGGCATTTTCCTTTAGGTCCACACCACGTTTACTTACAATATATATATCATATACATTTTTAATGCAAACGAGGTCAAAACCAGGGTATTACATTCCCCTCCCCCTTCAATAGGACTGTCCTCAGTGCTTTACAAAATTGGACAAAATGCTACACTGGTACCGCCTCAGTGTTCCGCAGAATTGAACAAAAATGGATGTGCCAATCTAGTAGCATCCTCCAGCTCCCACGTAGCCTCTTTAGGACCGTAGTCCTCCCATTGCACATTTACATGCCATATGGCTCAGTTCCAGAGCATTGTGACCTTCCTGTCAAGGATACGCATTGGCTCGATTTGGAACTCTCCCTCGGGTTCCACCTGAATCACATCCCAACTTATCACATGGTTAGGATCATGTACATATTTCTTAAGCAAAGAGACATAAAAAACATTATGAGCTCTAGTGCTAGCAGGCAATGCAAGTCTATATCCAACTGACCCTATTCTTTCAATCACTTCAAACAACCCACAATATCTAGGTGACAGCTTGGAACAACTTCCAAGCTTCAAGGAACTCTTCTTTGCCCTCACTCTGAGGTAAACATGATCCCCGACAATGAACTCTCTATTCACCCTATGCTTATTTGCATAGCTTTTCTGTCTGTCCTGGGCTGTTTTCATATTCTACCTAATCTTTACAACTTCCTGCTCCATTTCCTTGAGCAATTCTAGACCAAGCAAAACCATGTTCACTGGATTATCCCAAGTCACTGGTGTCCTACACCTTCTGCCATACAAAGCTTCATAGAGACTCATCCCCAAGGATGCTTATTGTCCATTGTTATAAGCAAACTCTACCAAGTGTAAGTAATCTTCCCACTTTGTTGGTTTGTCCATCACATACATGTGAAGCATGTCTTCAAGCACCTGATTGACTCTCTCTGTCTGACCATCAGTCTGAGGATGGTAGGCAGTGCTGAAGTTCAACTTTGTACCCAAATATGCAAACAACCCCTTCCAAAAATTGGAAGTGAACTTGACATCTCTGTCAGATACTATTGCCTTAGGCAATCCATGCAATTTGAAAATCTCCTTCATGAAGATCTTTGTAATGTCATCAGTCTTATGCGTAGACTTAACCGGTATAAAATGTGATGCCTTTGTCAACTTGTCCATCACAACCATGATGGAATCATGTTGTCTCTAGGTCATCGGCAATCCTGTAACAAAATGCATGGAAATAACTTCCCATTTCCATTCTGGAATTGGCAAAGGCTACAACAAACCTCCAGGGTGTTGATGTTCAACCTTTACTTGCTGACATTTCATGCACCTTGAAATATATTCATCCATGCTCTTTTTCATTCCTGGCCAAAAGTACTACTTTCTGGCTGTAGCAATTGTCTTCTGATATCCTGGGTGACCAGAATATGGAGCTTGATGGATTTCATCCATAACAACTCTCCTCAACTCTACTACATTTGGAATATAAATTATGCCTTTATAAGTAAGAAGTCCATCTTCTTCCAATTGATATCCCTCATACCTCTTCTCAAGACTTTGCTGCTACAATTTGTCTTTTACCTGCACATACATTTCATCTTCAGCAATATGACTAACAATTTGCTGCCTCATATTTGATTGGAAAATACTAAGAGATGCCACATGCATTTCTTGCACCTTCCTGCTTAGTGCATCAGCTACCTTATTCTCTTTCCCCTTTATGTGCTTTATTTCAAAATCAAACTCACATAAAAACTCTAGCCATCTCGCTTGCCTAGCATTTAGAGTAGGCTGATCAAATAAATACTTCAGACCACAATGGTCTGTCCGTAGCTCAAATCTTCTTCCCATCATGTAAATGCCTCCACATCTTGAGAGCATGTACTATGGCTGCAAGTTCTAGATCATGAGTGGCATAGTTCTTCTCATGCTCCTTTAGCTTTCTTGACTCATAACCTATCACGTGGTTGTCTTGCATAAGGACTCCTCCAAGCCCTTGCCTGCATGCATCGGTACACACCACAAAAATTTTCTCTGGGTCTGCAACTTTCAATACTGGTTCACTGGTGAGAAAACTCTTCAACTGCTGGAAGCTTTCTTCACACCTCGATGTCCATTCAAACTTTATTGCAAAGAAGTGATGGCATGTGCAACTTTGGAGAATCATTTAATGAATCTCTTGTAGTATCCTGTAAGTCCCATAAAAGATCTTACATCTGTCACATTTCTTGGAGTAGGCCAATTCATAATAGATTCAATCTTTTTAGGGTCCATAGATATACCCCCTTCTAAGATAATGCGACCCAAATACTGAATTCTATCTCTATAGAAGTCACACTTGCTCAGGTTTGCATACAGCTGATGCTCCCTACGCAATTGCAATGTCAATCTCAAATGATGTTCATGCTCTTCCTCATTCTTAGAATAAATAAGAATGTCATCAGGGAAAATCAGAACAAACTGGTCCAAATACCTGCTGAAGACACTATTCATAAGGCACATAAATGGAGCTGGTGCATTTGTGAGACCAAATGGTACCACTATAAACTCATAATGTCCATACCTTGTTCTCAAGGTTGTCTTATGAATGTCTTCATCCTTGATTCTTACCTGATGGTAACCAAACCTCAAGTCAATCTTGGAAAATACCTTTGCTCGTCTCATTCGATCAAAGAGGTCATCAATTCTAGGCAAAGGGTATTTGTTCTTCACATTAACCTTGTTTAATTGTTTGTAATCAATACACAACCAGAGTGTACCACCTTCCTTCTTTACAAACAGAACTGGTGCTCCCCAATGAGACACACTCATCCTGATATACTTCTTCTCCAACAACTCTTGCATTTGCATTTTCAGCTCCAACATTTATGGTGTACTCATTTTGTAGGGTGTCTTGGACACTGGTCCTGCTCCTGGCACAAGTTCAATTGTTAAATCAATGTCTCTCTTTGTAGGAAGCCCTAGAATCTCATCAGGAAACACATCCCTGAATTCCTGCAACACATGAAAATCCTCCAACCTAGGAGTCTCATCCTGTGTTGCCTCCAAAATATGAGCAGCATGCAACTGACAACCTTTCCTACAAAACTTCTTCAACTGCATTGCTGAAACCTGCCTTACTGAAATCACCCTTGGAATGCCTTTCACAACTTTTGGGTTCCCTTCTTCATCCATGCATTCAAAAGTCTTATTATAACAGTCAAGCTTTACCCTATGAGCTTCTAACCAATCCATTCTGATGAGAACATCATATGAACCAAGTGGTAGAACATTCAGATCTACGCAAGTGACCCATCCATTCATGACCAAAGGACATTTCTCTACCACTTCACTAACCTTTCTCTTAGTTCTAGTGGCTAGCTGAACTAACCAAGATTTGCTATGCTTTACTTTCTTAAAAGCACAATTCTCCACTACTCTAGGGGTAATGTAATTGTGAGTAGAACCAGGGTCAATAAAAATAGAAACAGATTGCTCAACAATCATACCTGCAACTTCAACCATAGTTGACTGGTGATCTGCCTGGCGGTCCTCCAGTGCTGCACAAATCCTAGGGACAACCCTTGCTAACTGATCCACTGTTTCTGCCTCTTGAATGTTGTAAGATGGCATTGCATTCTCATTCTCAAGTGGACAATTCCTGCGCATGTGGGGTCCTCCACATCTCCAACATTGGAGTGATCCTATGTTCTGCTGTGGCTCTTTAGGCTTTTCTCCCATCACTTTGGTTGTCTGTTTCTCAGCTTGTGACGGTTGCTTCTGATGATTCCTGAAGTTAGAAGGTTTGAAACCTTTCTTCCTTTGATCAGACTTCTCATTCTTCTTGTCCTTCCATGTCTTATGATAATCGGGTTTACCTTTGCTTTGCTCATAGCAATACTCAGCCTTCTTATTGCTTCTTCAAGAGTTCTAGGTTCATAAAACTCAATCCCGTCTTTGTAAGACTGAGGAAATCCACTCAGGAAATGTTGGATCTTCACCTTCTCATCTTTGATGTACCTGACATACCTTAATAGTTCCAAACTTATTGGCATACTCTTCCATGGTTTGTTGTCCCAATCTCAGCTCATGGAACTCCTTAATTTTGTCATCATAATACTTGTCAGAGAGATATTTCTGCTTGAAATACTTCTTGAACTGTTTCCACTTAAGTCTCCTTTCACTGATCCTCTTTACTTGCTTGAAGTGCTCCCACTAAATGGATGCCCTTCCATTTAGATTGAATATGGCAACCCTTACCTTCATGTTTCCCAAATAGTCCTGAACTTAGAAGTACTTCTTTATCCCAAGAAGCCAAGCTTCAACCTCTTGTCCAGTCTTTACCTCATCGTCAAATGTAGGAGGTTTAGCCTTCTTGAATTCATCTCGAGAGCGATCCCTCTGGTGCCTCTTTCTCTTGCCCTTGCAAGAACAAGACCTTGAGTCCCCACTGGATTCTTCTGGGTCAGATGCTCTACTAGAAGTCCTTCTTCTTCTTCTGGTACTGCTATTACTACCTTCTAGTTTTATTGTACCCTGTCCAGAGTCGATCTCTCTTTGCAAGTCTATCAAACTCTGCAACATAGCATCATTCAACTGATGCTGCTCTTCCTGGGCCTTAATCAAGCTTTTCATGGTGGTTGCAATATCTGGCGGTGTCTCTTGGAATATCCTTCCATTAGACTCTATGTCATCATTTCCAACTCGAACATTTTCCCCCATGGCATCTCGTGCACGCTCGTAGGAGTCCCAAGCATCATATCCGTCATGGGTTCTCATGGCTGAACCACAACTTACTTTACCGAACTGCACTACCTAGTATACTGCCCTTAAAGGTGACTATGATTCTGTAAAACGTGTTAGTAACACAACTGTTAGCTGCATAACATTTATACAAATCATAATTACTTTCCTTCTTTGGGAAAATCATACAATGAAAACTTTGCCCAAAATACAGAATTTTCTTTCTCAAAGAACAACTGTCTCAGGGGGACGATGGGGGTGAAGGGGGCTCGCCCCCTTGGGGTCAAGGGGGCAGCGCCCTCGTTTTTTTTTTTTTTTTGTAAATGTTTGATTTTCGCGCAATCTAGCACATAAGATGGCTGCCATTTTTCATCTTTTTGGCACCTTTGAATCCCACTGGAATCCTGCTTTTTCCACTGAAAACCTGTTTTTCTACTAAACAAATCTCACTGAATAACTCAGATTTTTCCATCCGATCGAATTCTTCCCAACTAGTTATCCGATGTATCGGGTCACCCGTTGACAACTCTTTCGACACCTTAGCGGACCGATTTCCGTTTGTCTTCCGATGCACATCGGATCGATCTTGATTTGTCTTCCGATGCCATATCGAGTCGATCTTCATTTGTCTTTCGATGCCATATCGGGTCGATCTTCCTCTGTCTTCTGATGCACATCGGGTCGATCTTCGTCTGTCTTTCGATGCACATCAGATCGATCTTCCTCTGTCTTCGAATGCACATCAGGTCAATCTTCCTCTATCTTCCAATGCACATCGAAAAAATTCTTCCGAGAGACATTGGAAAGTTATCCGAGATGCCCCGAAGAGCTTCTCCTAAGAGCCATCGAAAAACGTTTTCCGAGACTTCCTATACTTAGAAAAAATTTCAATTTTTTCTTCTTATCTTCCTCTTTCTGCCGCCGTGTCGGCTCCCTTCCGGTGAGCCTTGTCGACACCTCGGCTCTGCCCATCTGAGACCTTCGGATCCTCCCAGCTACCGATACTTTCGGCTCCTCCCAGCCAAGACCTTCGGCTCCTCCCAACTGAGAACATCAGAAAAATTTCAAACTTAGACAATTTTAAAAAATTTCTCTCTGCTTGGTTTCCTTGTCGGATGGACTCAGCTCAAGTCATCCGATGTATCGGATGGACTTCCGCCTAAGTCATCCGACATATCGGATGGACTTCAGCCTAAGTCATCCGATATTTTCCATACTTAAAGAGCTTTTGGAAATTTTTCTGTCTTTCACATTTTTCCTCTGCTGGGCAGTGGGTAACCTGCCTCTGTCACTGTTTCTTCATGGCCCATTGAGGCCCATGCTGCAACGTGTGCTCTGATACCACACTGTAACGTCCCAAACCCTCCTACCAGCGAAGAGGATGCTCCTGACATACTATCTACCCGAGAAACTAGCCCCATGAACATACACATGAAAAAATTGAAATGCTTTGAACTAAAACATGCATACATTATTACCATACAGCGGAATCAAAACCATACATTCAAGCATTTAGCATGTTCATTGTAATTCATTACCAAATGTAATTGCAGGGATTTAAACACACGAATACTTATCTTATGAAGAAGAACGCCCCGCAACCAGCTATGTCGCTGCAACGTTCCACCCAACCATAGGCCAGTGTGCTCCTTAATCTCTCAGCAACACTACCACCCCCAAGTTGGGCATGATTCACCAAGGAAAAGGAAGCTAAGCAAGCTCACATAACCAAAGATATGCCAAAAGTTAGTCAAGCCAACACGGTTGGGTTTATCAAACCGAGAGTACACAACAACATATAACGAAGCCAACAAGTTGGGTTTATCAGGTTATCAGGAAATGGAAGCATTGTCTGCTAATCTAGTGGGCTCACTGAAGAGCTAAGGATGCCTACACCAGAACTAGCTTGACTCCTAAGACATCCACACACACCCAACACGAGGAATCATTCCCTTCTCTGTTGCACAATCCCTCAGGACATGACTTTCCTTCTAGTGCTATTCAGGGGGTGTAGAGAAGAGAGCCAACCCTCTAGCTCTGTCTATGAGGCTCCTGCAAAACATTAGGTTTGTCAAGCAGACTCCTTTCCACTCCTACACAGTCCAAAGACCAATATCCTGTGCACACACAACAAAACATCCAGCACAATAATTCACAGCTCTGGGGTTTAAAGGAAAACATCACAGAACAAAACCAGAATCGAAACTTGGGCAATACATAGCTCAGACTGAGCAATTCGTTTTTAGAGTCGTTCTTGGCCCTATCGTGGCCAAAACGACTCAACGAGAAGCCACAACAAACCAAATTTCATGGGGAAACCAACAACGATTTCTCAGCTGCATGAGGAAAAGAATGAAAGCTACGTGAAGGTGAATTCACATCCCCTAACCCACAACATGAAGAGAACTACACACAACAAAATCCCAAAAACGAAAACCACACACAACAGACTTCCATCCATTTGAGAGAGAGCCCAACGTGAATTTCTGATGATGGGGGAAAACGTCCAGGGCCCAAAATCATGAATGAAAACTACACAACAAAATCGTGAGGATAAGGCCGCTCTCCCAATTCTCTACGTGAGTAAAATGAAGAATGGGGGTCGTCCTCGCTTCTCCTCCTGCCCACATGAGTATGAACGAGCTCCCTAGTGGAGTGTGTGTGTGGGCAAGGACTGATAGTCCTGCCACACACCAATGGTTATGCAATAACTACCCCCAACTAACTCCATAGTATTTAATTTGGTAGTTGAATGTGACAAGAATAAGACAAAAAGGTCGTTGAATGAGACAATGGATAAAGGGTGAGTAAGACAAAAGATAGGTGACAACTAAATGGGTTCATCAATTGACACTTGGTTTTTCCCCAATGGATCCCAAGGGTTAGACATGCCCCCCTCCTTATCCTTAGGAAAATCATGCCCTTTTCATTATGGTTGCATTGACATAGTTGGTTGGGGTTTATTTTAATTAAAATGCATATTTACATTATGCCAAAATTATAATGTGCCGGCTAGCACAAATATACCCTCGGCAACGATTTTAATCGTCGGAACATAAAACGCTAAATCAATGGTGGGAATTTTGCCTTTACTTCCACACGATGATTACTTACAATATATACATCATATACATTTTTAATGCAAACAGGGTCAAAACCGGGGTGTTACATTCCCCTCCCCCTTCAATAGCCTTGTCCTCAGTGCTTTACAAAATTGAACAAAATGCTACACTGGTATCGCCTTAGTGTTCCACAGAATTGAACAAAAATGGATGTGCCAATCGCATGGCATCCTCCAACTCCCACGTAGCCTCTTCAAGACCGTAGTGCTCCCATTGCACCTTTACCTAACCTATGGCTCGGTTCTGGAGCTTTGTGACCTTCCTGTCGAGGATGCGCATTGGCTCGATTTGGAACTCTCCCTTGGGTTCCACCTGAATCACATCCCAATTTATCACATGCTTAGGATCATGTACATATTTCTTAAGCAAAGAGACATGAAAAAATTCTGAGCTCTAGTGCTAGCAGGCAATGCAAGTCTATATGCAACTAGCCCTATTCTTTCAAGCACTTCAAACAGCCCACAATATATAGGTGATAGCTTGGCACAACTTCCAAGCTTCAAGGAACTCTTCTTTGCCCTCACTTTGAGGTAAACATGATCCATAACACTGAACTCTATGTTCACCCTATGCTTATCTGCATAGCTTTTCTGTTTCTCCTGGGCTGCTTTCAGATTCTGCCTAATCTTCACAACCTCCTGCTCCATTTCCTTGAGGAATTCTGGACCAAGCACAACCCTGTTCACTGGATTATCTCAAGTCACTGGTGTCCTACACCTTCTGCCATACAAAGCTTCATACAGACTCATCCCCAAGGATGCTTGCTGTCCATTGTTATAAGCAAACTCTGTTGGAGACATTTACCATCATACACACTCTTTTGGTCAAATTGGCCTAGTTAAACCACTATCCTAAGTATAATTGACATTAATTGACATCAGTGGAGCATTAATTGCCATCATCCAGTCACACCCACGCCTACCTACAGTCAAGGAGGCTAAGTTAGCCTTCTCCTACAGTCAAGGAGGCTAATTGGAGCACTTCAGGGGTGATCTGAGTGACATTAATGCACATAATTGCTAACTGGTAGTTACAATCAGTTCAACCAGTCAGTTAAGGCGCCTCCTGTCATTAAATATATTATTTAATGATTATTTATTATTATTTAATGATCTGGAGTCAACAAGGCACCTCCACCAACTTCTGATGGTCAGTTCAGCTTCAGTTAACCTCATCGGGGTTCATTGAAGTCATGGAGCACTAGCACTTGATGGTTGGCTTGCTATGACATGTGTTTGATCTCCTTCAGTTGAGATTCAGTCATTTATTGCACTTTGACTTCAGTTAGGGTTTGGTGAGTCAATTAGGGTTTTGGTCAAGTGGTTAACTGAGTGTGAACCAATGGTGGAGAGTCAGTTAAGCTAGACTCACTCACTGAATTCGAATTGTCTCCTTAGGTATTCGAATTCTTCATGGAGTTAAGCATTTGCTTAACATTGGTATTGTAACCATTCATTGTTTATTAAATATACAGAGAGGAAACCAATTCTGGTTCCGATTAACACCATTTCATGAGTATTTGTTGATTATTCTTTGATGAAATTGATTCTTAGTTCCTAGATCATGTGCAAGAATTAATATGGTATCAGAGCATACGGCAGGACGAAGATCTATCTCTCAAAAACAAGCTTTTTGACAGATTTCTCCATGAAAAGTGAGCAATAGCTCAAAATTCCAGCACTGCACCAGAAGCCAAGGCTTACCAGTCAATATCCCAAGTAAAAAACTTGTTGATCAAGCTTACTTGATTGACTATGCCGGGTGTGATGAAAGCCTAGAATGTGCAGGCTGCCTGACCTTATTTTTCCCTTTCTGTTTTGATTTTCAGGTTTCTACAGGTGAAGCATTCGCTACAGCATATCCAGATGGCCTCCTCAGTACCTCTCTTGACTCCATACAATTTCCACACATGGAAAAATAAAATGGAGATTCAGTTGCGCTCCAAAGGACTCCATAGAGTCGCCATGGACACTGAAGTTGAGCCTGGATCCGCCATAGAAAAATCAAGATTTTTGAACAAGAAGGATGAAGCCTTTGGTTTCTTGTGCCTCTCTATTTCCGAAGACCTTCTCTTCCATCTTACGGATCTGAAGACATAGAAAGAAATATGGGACAAACTGGAATCTCTATACGGAAAGCATGATGACTTGAGAGTTTACCAACTCGAAAATGAACTCATGTCTCTCCAACCTTCCAATTTCAAGACTCTAAATGATTTCTTTACAAAGTTCAAGCATATTGTTTTCCTCTTGAAGCAATGCAAAGTGGAGAAGGAGGATGATCAGCTCATCCTAGCCATCCTCTCCAAACTCGGGGCTGATTATTCAGTTTTTGTTTCTACATTCCGTGTGGGGAAGCTCACAACCCCCGGATGGAAGATGCCTACACTCACTGCCTTCATTGAGTCCCTAACTAATGAACATGACAAGCTTGTCCAGATGGGGATCATCTGATCTTCCCATGATCAAGCCCTCCATGTCTCGGGGCCCAAAGATCTGAAGGGTAAAAGAAAGCAGCAGAAAAATCAGAAAACTAAATTTGATGCTCCCAAGCCTAGAGTTGAAAATCAACAGCATGATGAATCTTTCGGCCCAAGGAAGAACAAAGGAAAAGGGCACAATGGGAAAGAAAAAGTCAGGTGTTCTTACTGTGGGAAGGGTTTTCACCCTGAACATGCCTGCATGAAGAAAAAGCTTGATGAAGCAACCTCTCTCCTTGAGAGGAATCACATCAATCTTCTGGAGAGCTTTCGAAGGAGAGATCACCAAAATCGGGAACCACAACATGAGACATGTCATGCCCTCATGGCAAGCACTTCGAAGTCCAAAGCACTGCTGATTGACAATAGAGCTTCGAATCACATGATGGCTGAAAAAGACTCATTTTCATCCTTGGAGACCGGCAAATCCATCCCCATCCACATGGGAGATGACTCCACCATCATTTCCGAAGGACAAGGTACTATAGATCTAGAAAATGGTTTTTTTTCTAATGTTTTGTATGTACCGTCTCTAGCAGCAAATCTCCTTAGTGTCTATAAGATGACACATACAAAAATGCCTAAGAGAGTCTCTTTCAACCCAAATGATGTTGAGATAACAGAAATTGCATCCGGGAAACTCAATGCAAAAGGCCTTGCAAATCATCATGCAAAATCCTATGAGTTCTCTCACTTTGTTGCGGATGCAAAGCCCACCGCTCTGCTAACTCATGGAAATGAGGTTAGTAGGTTGTGGCATGAAAGGTTTGGCCATCTTAATTTCAAATATTTGCAGCAATTACAGAAAAAATCCATGGTTGAAGGCCTCCCGGTCATCAAGGCAACCACGGGAGTCTGCAAGGGCTATGTGATTGGAAAACACCCTGAGCACAAGTTTGGTCGGGGGAAGGCAAACCGAGCTACAAGCATATTGGGGCTAATACATTCTGATATCAGCGGTCCAATGCCTGTCACATCCATGAATGGATCAAGGTACCTCCTTACCTTTATTGATGATTTTTCAAGGTATACATGGGTTTTCTTTCTAAAAAAGAAATCAAAAGTATGTAAAAAAATTTCTGAATTGAAGGCCTTGATCGAAAATGCCTCTAGGCTTAAGATCAAGATCTTGAGATCTGATAATGGAGAGGAGTATGTCAGTAATGAGTTGCTGTACATTTGCTCCCAAAGTGGTATTCAGGTCCAACATTCAATTCCCTACACTCCCCAGCAGAACGGAGTAGCGGAAAGGAAGAACCGATCTCTCAAAGAGATGACCACCTGTATGTTGGAGTCAAAGAAGCTTGCTGCAAATTTGTGGGTTGAAGCCATGCATGCTGCAGCATACATTCAGAACAGGGTGCCACATTCATCAGTGAAAGGAAAGACTCCTTTCGAAGCATACTTCGAATACAAGCCAGATGTGTCGAACCTACGGGTGTTTGGGTCCACTGCATGGGCCTGGATTCCGCTTGATAAAAGAAGGACTTTGCAACCGTAGAGCATAGAATGTCTGTTTATTGGGTATCCTGATGAATCTAAAGGATTCAAGCGGCTGGAAATCAAGACCAAACAGATCATCATCGAGAGAAGTGTCAAGTTCGATGAGCCTCTTCAGGAGGTGGAACTAGTGAAGGAGAAAACTGCTAAATTTCCTTCCTATTCCACTGAATATTTGGATGATGAAATTGGGGGTGATGACCCTGATTTGGATCCTATGATTTCTGATATTAGTGTGCAGCAATCATCAGATACTGAATCAGAACCTGAAGTGCAAAATCATCTTCCTACATGGGCCCAACAGACACTCTCCTCCGTAGGAGACAACATTGGAAATCTGGATGATCCAAGGAGAACCCGGTCTGATTTCCAAAGAGCAGGTATTGCGCTCTCTTGTTCTGATAATTTTCTGTCCGAAACTTGATATTTGATGATTAGTTCAGATCCAAAATCCTACTACCATGCTCGGAATGATCCGAGATGGCAAGTTGCCATGGATGAAGAGATGAATTCTCTTCAGAAAAACACTACTTGGGTGCTAGTTTCTCTTCTTCCGGGAAGGAAATTGGTTCAATGCAAGTGGGTGTTTTGGAAAAAGGTTGCTGCTGATGGAAGCACCTGCAAATATAAGGCAAGCCTGGTAGCAAAAGGTTTCTCCCAGGTCCAAGGAGTGGACTACCATGACACCTTTGAACCGGTTGCAAAAATGGACTCCATCCGCCTTGTTTTGGCTATTTCCGCATCCAAGCACTGGGAGGTGCATCACATGGATGTTAATTCATCGTTTCTACATGGAGATATTCATGAAGAGATATACATGAAGCAGCCTGAGGGCTACATCACTGATCCATCTTTGATTTGCAAGCTAAAGAAGTCACTATACGGGTTAAAACAGGCCCCAAGAGAGTGGTATTCCAAGATGGATGCCTTCCTTCTCTCGCAAAACTTTCAGAGATATAGATCAGATCCAAATGTGTATTTACAGCAGCATGATGGTCATATAATTATCATTGTTTTATATGTTGATGACTTACTGATCACAAGTAGCACAATTGCCTCCATTTCAGCCATCAAAACTGCTCTCCACAATGCCTTTGAAATGAGTGATTTGGGGCTTCTAAAACAATTTTTGGGGCTCGAAATCGAGCAAAATTCTGATGGGATTATGGTCACTCAGTCCAAATACATTTCAGACCTGTTAGTCAAGTTTAACATAGCTGAATGTAGGCCTGCACCATTCCCTTTCCTTTCAGGGATCAGCCTTGAAGAAGGAAAACACACACCTCCCATGGACTGCACTATCTATCGACAACTGATTGGTAGCCTTTTGTACTTGACACATTCTAGGCCTGATATTTGTTATGTCGTGAATGTTGTATCAAGAGACATGCAACAGCCTCATGATCTTCATTGGAAGTCAACCAAGAGGATCCTCCAGTACATTCAGGGAACCAGGACCTACGACATTCACTATGTTGCAGACTCCGAGCTAGAGCTGGTTGGATACACAGATTCTGATTGGGCGGGTGATTCTATCGATCGAAAGTCAACTTCCGGATATGTATTCATGTTTGGTGGTGGCCCTATTTTCTGGTTAAGCAAAAAGCAGGCTGCCATAGAACTATCTTCAGTAGAGGCCGAGTATCGAGGAGCAGTGAATGCTTGCATCCAAGCAGTTTGGTTGCAAGGCATTTTTTCAGAGTTTGATTTTGGTAGTACTTTGTCCACTGTCCTCTTTTGTGACAACCAGAGTGCTATTAAGATATCCACGGATCCAGTTACCAGGCAGAGGACCAAGCATGTAGAGATTCACATGCACTACATCAGGGAGCTAGTGCATGACAGGACCATTATTCTGCAATATTGCCCGACTGATGAGCAGATTGCAGACATCTTCACCAAGAGCTTTTCAGAAAAGAAGTTCACTTACCTCCGTTCACTGTTGGGGGTGAGTTCATCAGGGTGATCCAGACTACTTTCGGTGTTCAGCTTGAGGGGGGGGTTTTCCCACTGGGTTTTCCCTCTTTTCCTCACTTAGTTTGTTTTGAGCATTGTTTCAGTTTCAGCTTTGTACAGGGTGACCTATGGCCTTAGTTGTTGGGGCCCTAGCATTTTATGCATCTATGTTTTCCAACTCTTCCTGAGTATAGCTTAAGGGGGGTGTTGGAGACATTTACCATCATACACACTCTTTTGGTCAAATTGACCTAGTTAAACCACTATCCTAAGTATAATTGACATTAATTGACATCAGTGGAGCATTAATTGCCATCATCCAGTCACACCCACACCTACCTACAGTTAAGGAGGCTAACTTAGCCTTCTCCTATAGTCAAGGAGGCTAACTGGAGCACTCCGGGGGTGATTTGAGTGACATTAATGCACATAACTGGTAACTGGTGGTTACAATCAGTTCAACCAGTCAGTTAAGGCGCCTCCTGTCATTAAATATATTATTTAATGATTATTTATTATTATTTAATGATTTGGAGTCAACAAGGCACCTCCACCAACTTCTGATGGTCAGTTCAGCTTTAGTTAACCTCATCGGGGTTCATTGAAGTCATGGAGCACTAGCACTTGATGGTTGGCTTGCTATGACATGTGTTTGATCTCCTTCAGTTGAGATTCAGTCATTTATTGCACTCCGACTTCAGTTAGGGTTTGGTGAGTCAATTAGGGTTTTGGTCAAGTGGTTCACTGAGTGTGAACCAATGGTGGAGAGTCAGTTAAGCTAGACTCACTCACTGAATTTGAATTGTCTCCTTAGGTATTCGAATTATTCATGGAGTTAAGCATTTGCTTAACATTGGTATTGTAACCATTCATTGTTTATTAAATATACAGAGAGGAAACCAATTCCGATTCTGATTAACACCATTTCATGAGTATTTGTTGATTATTATTTAATGAGATTGATTCTTAGTTCCTAGATCATGTGCAAGAATTAATAAACTCTACCAAGTGTAAGTAATCTTCCCACTTGGTTGGTTTGTCCATCACATACATGCGAAGCATGTCTTCAAGCACCTGATTGACTCTCTCTGTCTGACCATCAGTATGAGGATGGTAGGGAGTGTTGAAGTTCAAATTTGTACCCAAATCTGCAAACAACCCCTTCCAAAAATTGGAAGTGAACTTAACATCTCTGTCAGAGACTATTGACTTAGGTAATCCATGCAATTTGAAAATCTCCTTCATGAAGATCTTTGCAATGTCATCAGTGTTATGCGTAGACTTAACCGGTATAAAACATGCTGCCTTTGTCAACTTGTCCACCACAACCATGATGGAATCATGTTGTCTCTAAGTCATCAGCAATCCTGTAATAAAATCCATGGAAATAACTTCCCATTTCCATTCTGGAACTGGAAAAGGCTTCCACAAACCTGCGGGGTGTTGATGTTCAACCTTTACTTGCTGACATTTCATGCACCTTGAAATATATTCAGCCATGTTGTTTTTCATTCCTTGACAAAAAGTATTGCTTTCTGGCTGTATCAATTGTTTTCTGATATCCTGAGTGACCAGAATATAAAGCTTGATGGATTTCATCCATAACAACTCTACTCAACTATGCTACATTTGGAATATAAATTCTACCTTTATAAGTAAGAAGTCCATCTTCTTCCAATTTATATCCCTCATAGCTCTTCTCAAGACTTTGCTGCTACAATTTGTCTTTTACCTGCACATACATTTCATCTTCAACAGTATGACTAACAATCTGCTGCCTCAAATCTGATTGGAAAATACTAAGAGATGCCACATGCATTTCCTACACCTTCCTACTGAGCGCATCAACTACCTTATTCTCTTTCCCCTTTATGTGCTTTATTTCAAAATCAAACTCACATAAAAACTCCAGCCATCTCGCTTGCCTAGCATTTAGAGTAGGCTGATCAAATAAATACTTCATACCACAATGGTTTGTCCTTAGCTCAAATCTTCTTCCCTTCAAGTAATGCCTCCACATCTTGAGAGCATGTACTATGGCTCAAGTTCTAGATCATGAGTGGCATAGTTCTTCTCATGCTCCTTCAACTTTCTTGACTCATAACCTATCATGTGGTTGTCTTGCATAAGGACTCCTCCTAGGAGTCTCATTCTCTGTTGCCTCCAAAATATGAGCTGCATACAACTAGCAACTTTTCCTATAGAACTTTTTCAACTGCATTGTTGAAACCTGCCTTACTGAAATCACCTTTGGAATACCTTTCACAACTTTTGGGTTCCCTTCTTCATCCATGCATTCAAAAGTCTTATTATAAAAGTCAAGCTTTACCTTGTGAGCTTCTAACCAATCCATTCTGATGAGAACATCATAGGAACAAGGTGGTAGAACATTCAGATCTACACAAGTGACGCATCCATTCATGACCAATGGACATTTCTCTACCACTTCACTAACCTTTCTCTTAGTTCCAGTGGCTCGCTGAACTAACCAAGATTTGCTATGCTTTACTTTCTTAAAATCACAAATCTCCACTACTCTAGGGGTAATGTAACTATGAATAGAACCAGGTTCATTCAAAATAGAAATAGATTGCTCAACAATGATACCTACAACTTCAACCACAGTTGACTTGTGATCTGCCTTGCGGTCCTCTAGTGCTGCATAAATCCTAGGGATATTCCTTGCTACCTGACCCATTGTTTTTGCCTCTTGAATGTTGTAAGTTGGCCTTGCATTCTCATTCTCAAGTGGACAATTCCTGCGCATGTGGGGTCCTCCACATCTCCAACATTGGAGTGGTCCTCTGCTTTGCTGTGGCTCTTTAGGATTTTCTCCCATCACTTTGGTTGGCTGCTTCTCAGCTTGTGATAGTTGCTTCTGCTGATTCTTGAAGTTAGAAGGTTTGAAACCTTTCGTCCTTTGGTCATACTTCTCATTCTTCTTGTCCTTCCATGTCTTATGATAATCAGGTTTACCTTTTCTTTGCTCATAGCAATACCTAGCCTTCATTATTGCTTTTTCAAGAATTCTAGGTTCATAAAACTCAATTATGTCTTTGTAAGACTGAGGCAATCCACTCAGGAAACACTGGATCTTCACCTTCTCATCTTTGATGTACCTGACATACCTCAATAGTTTTCCAAGAACTTATTGACATACTCTTCCATGGTTTGTTGTCCCAATCTCAGCTCACGGAACTCCTTAATTTTGTCATCATAATACATGTCAGAGAGGTATTTATGCTTGAAATACTTCTTGAATTGTTTCCACTTAAGTCTCCTTTCATTAATCCTCTTTACTTGCTTGAAGTGCTCCCACCAAATGGATGCCCTTCCATTTAGATTGAATATGGAAACCCTTGCCTTCATGTTTCCCGAATAATCCTAAACTTGGAAGTACTTCTTTATCCCAAGAATCCAAGCTTTAGCCTCTTGTCCAGTCTTTACCTCACCGTCAAATGTAGGAGGTTTAGCCTTCTTGAATTCATCTCGAGAGTGATCCCTGTGGTGCCTCTTTCTCTTGCCCTTGCGAGAAGAAGACCTTGAGTCCCCACTGGATTCTTCTAGGTCAGATGCTCTACTAGAAGTCTTTCTTCTTCTTCTGGTATTTCTCTTACTACCTTTTGGTTTTGTCATGTCCCCGACAATCTGACCGACGAAGAGGACGCTACTGTCACCAAACGTACGGGAAAATAGCCCCATGAAGATGAACAGGCATATAGTGCTGAAATAAAAACTTCAAACATAAAACATGCTAAGACACATAAACCTTCACATACATAGCGGAAACAAACATACATTCATTCGAGCATACCACATGTTCATCATATTCATGATTCAGTAAATATAAATGCACAGACAAAATAGTTAAGAATACTCATCTTAAAAAGGACTTGTCCCGCAACCAGCTACGTCGCTACAATGTTCCACCCAACCATAGGCTAGTGTGCTCATCAATCTCTTAGCAGCACTACCACCCCTGAGCTGGGCATGATTCCTCAAGGAGTAAGGGTCAGAGTAGGCTTACACATAGCCAAGGTACACAAATCAGCCAAGCCCACACAGTAGGGTTTATCAAGCCGTCAAGGAGCTAGGAAAGTATAAATGCTAAACTGGTGGCCTCAACGGAGAGCTAAGGACGCCTACACCAGAGCTAACCCTGACCTCTAAGACATCCACAAACCCAACACTAGGAATCAGTCCTTTCTCTGTTTCACAGTCCCTCAGGCCCTGACTTCCCTTTCCAATATTCTTCAAGGGTTGTCGAGAAGAAAGCCAATAGTCTCACTCTGTCTGAGTGGCTCCAAACACCAGTTTCTCAAGCATACCCAGCCTCTAATCCTATTCTCAATAGTCCGAAGACCAACCACTGCATACCGCAGTAAAAAAACAGCTCACAGCTCTGTGAAGGAGGTGAAGACAATAGGGTGACAACCCCAAATAAAAGGGTGAAACACAGTTCAAGTCAAACAACGCTTCAGAGTTGTTCTTGGCCCTATCGTGGCCAAAACAACTCAGCAACAATCCCCAAAGGACGTATGCAGCGTCAGCAACCAAGAAGCAAACCGAAACCAGGGGAAGACAACAGCCCCAACGAATGATGGCAACAATACACAATCCGCGAATGGGAAGGAAGCCAAACTCCCAACATTGACAGGGGAAAACAAAAACTCACAGCTCGGACAGGGGAAGACAATTCCTGAGTCGTTCTTGGCCCTATCATGGCCAAAACGACTCCACCACAACCTGCAGTAACCCAAATCACACCTGCAACTCAGCCGTCAATGTGGAGAAACAATGATCCTCCTCAACAATGGAGCCACGACACATTTACATAGCCGACAATGGAGAGGGTAAGCACAAACTCTCTGCGCTAACAGGAAAGAAAACGTCTCATAAGGGGAATTACAAACATGGTTCACGATCATGGATGGGACAATACACAATCCGGTAATACAACAGGAACTCCATGCTCTGCACTAACCAGAGGAAGAACATAATCACAAGCCAACAATCCTCAAAGAAGGGAGAATGAACCCCCAAACAAGAAAATGGACCCCTTCTTAACTTAGCCCTGCGTGAGGAAGACCATCCAAATTCCCCCCCTGCGCGTCCCCGCGTGAGATTGAACCCCAACCGCCAAGAGAGTAGCGTAGTGGTGGTTCTCTTACCCACGTGAAGGTGGAGAAACGGCTGGTGGAGTGAGTGTGTGGAAAAGACTGACAGTCCTGCCACCAACCACTTCCAGCAATAACTGCCTGAGCCAATCGACATAACACTAAAGAGGTGGTTGGATGAGACAAGGGAAGGTGAGCAAATAAAATAGGGTGGTGACACATGGCTTTTCCCCAATGGCTCCCATGGGTTAGACAACCCCCCCTTAACCTTAGGAAATCATGCCCTTTTCATTTAATGTTGCACTGTCGTAGCTGGCTGTGGGTTTATTTTATTTGATGTGCATATTTACATGATGCCAATACTATAGTGTGTCGGGTAGCACGATATACCATCGGCAACGATCCCGATTGCCGAACATACACAACCAAATCGATAGTGGGGATTTTGCCTTTAGCTCCCCACCACGATTAATTACAATATATACATCATGTACATTTAATGTAACCGGGGTCAAAACTGGGGACATCACAATCCCCTCCCCCTTGGAATAACACCATCCTCGGTGTTCCAATACATAGGAATACATATACAATTTGCACATCTAAAATTTCAAAATTTTGCAGATCTGTCCCAGGTTCAATTATTTACTTTGAACGTTCGGGACCAAGCCCCTCGGCTTCCATGAACTTATCTTGCTGGTTCTCAACTCTTGGCTTATCCCGAAGCCTAGGAACTTTGTGGTTGCGGCCCTCTTTAGGTTCCCTCGTTGTGCAGTCCTGGCGTAAATGATGTCTTCCGCATTTCCAACATTTCACTGGTTGCTTCGTCTTTTCCTGCGCAATTTCCTTTGAGTCCTCATGCCTAGACCGTTTCTTAACAGATCGCTTGGACGAATGTCCTATCATTGATCCACTTTCCTTGCCTTTACGGATTGCTCCCAGAAGGCTTTTGACCTCCTTTTGCAAACCAATAGAGTCTTGCAAAATCTGGTGGTTCATCTCATTCTGCCTTTTCTGTATCTTGAGCATCTCTCCAAGATTCTCTTGGGTCCTGGCAATCGTTTGGAGGAGACTTCCAGCCAAGTCCAACAACTTTTGGTCTGCTGCCATGATCAATGTGCACCACTGGATTTCATCTTTCACCTATGAAATGCATCATTGAAACTCTGTTAGACCAAGCATAATATAAGCATTAAAATCAGTCAATTAATTGCCCAATTGGCATGACAGTCCATGTCTCATCAAGGAGACTTTCATATTTTTCATGCCTTCCCAACAGGCACATGAGCTCATTCATGTCCATTCTTGGGCAGGGAATTAATTATTCCAGCATTCACAATTTACTTTAAGCAATACACACATTCCATTTTCAGTCATACATGCATTCAACAATCTTTTGTTTTCACAATGCATAAGTATATATATGTATATAATCAAAAGGCAAGAGAGAGCAGCAAGAGTTTTCCCCCTCTTTGTTTTGTTCCATCCTGGAACCCACACCACCACTGTGGCTTTTCATGCTCTCAGCCTCTTTCACTTCACCGTGAATGCTAGACCAATCCCTCTTGGTCATGACACTTAGTGTCTCCGGTCTATTGCAGACCTCTCAACCATGGAGCCTCCCCACATGGTTTGTCTCGGCTACTAAGAACTTCACAGTCTCACTAACACCTTTTTCATTACTGCTCATTCTGAACTCTTCAGGACAGTCACATGTCCACATGCACCCCTAGGATGCTCTCATAGTCCTCGCTTCCAACGGTACCTATATTCAGACATTGACTAAATTCACATGTTAGTTTATTCTCATCAGTTTTTTTTTTTAAACAAGAGCTTAAAACATCATAACCAAATCATATACACATGCATATTCATAAGCAAGAATTGCAAAGTAATCCAATACTTATCTGTATTGTGTGTTTCCTCATTGGTCCACAGGATCCGGCTTTGCTTTGCAAGCCTTGGGATCGCCTATGGACTTGGATGTTAGGCCAACATGCAGGCTGCTTCACAACATCATTTTATACATATATCAAGCACAGTCAAGCCAACCTTCAGTTGGGTTTATCAGACCGTCAACAAATTGCATGCACTTATATCAACAACCAATCATCAGCCAAGCCAACACCGTTGGGTTTATCAGGCCATCAACAATAACACATGCACTTATATCGACCATTTCCAGGTTTCATTTCCACTAGTGAGCTCTAATGCCACTACCCCATATCACACAAGAGACCATTCCCTTCTCTGAGTTGACAGTCCCTCGAAAATGTCTCACTACCCCATATCACACAGGAGACCACTCCCTTCTCTGAGTTGACAGTCCCTCAGGAATGTCTCCTTCTCTGTGCTCTTTAGTAGAAGGTAGGATGAGCTCAAGCCATTGCCCATCTGGTTTACAATACCAGACTACATCTATTTAGCCTGACAACACAAGCAATATAAGCATATTCGTTAGCGTTCTTGTTCTAAAACCGTAACCACATTTCACATCATTCACTATCAAGGATCGAGACACCAGGAGTGCGTCCACTCCCTAGGGTGTAATCAATATTGAAAAACCCTTCCATGATTCGGCATCGAAAAAGTGTGCACCCTTTTTCGGTGTGTGCCATGTAGGCCCTATGCATACTCAAGCAATCTGCCATAACAGAAACAAAATGAAAACATGTTCTGCATATTGAATTCAACAATTTGACATGCGTATTCTTAGCTAGGGTCACAAAACACTTATCCATTTGCAGAAGCGGTTTTCCTTCATTAAGGAGGAATGGGGGCTCCCTTCTCTAAGTTAACAGTCCCTCGGTTTTCCATCCCAATTCCTTTCACATTCTATACCATCTCACTCATGTTGCTTACCAACATGTAGTGCAGATGAGACATTTCCAAATGTCAAATGGAGTTTCACCCGAAACCCATTTCCAAGATAAGGGAAAACCTTCCCATGAAGTTTGGCTCCTGCAGGCCATCACACATGATCTTCCTGCAGTGTGTACCCCTGGCACATTCATCAAATAGCCAAACAGTCAATCATTATCTGATAATACAATCCAACTTTTATTGTTCCATAACCAAGCAATGACATTAGTAATTAAATTCAATGAGAATTTGCAACTCTGTTTACTACAGAAATTGATTTGCTTGGCAGTGAGGTGATCCTCAATTGTGGGTCTCTTGTAAGCAACTCTACTATGCCCATTATAATTTTATGCTTACTATCATACATGAATACCCACTTACAATGTGTCCTCCTGACACAATTCTATGCAAGCCAATAGTGATTAGTAGTTGTCAGCAATTCCTCAAATCCGAAATTCAAAAATTCAAATTTAACAACCAATTATTCATACAAACTATTTTCACAGCTATGAGACTCCTCTCATAAGGTTTGGCTCTTTCACATGGTGGATTCCGGCATTTGTCATGGTCTTACTTTCATTGCCATGCTCCAAACAATCTACCTAGAACCTGAACTTCAATCAGCCAAGCACTTAGTAAGTCTTGATGCATATAACCTTTCATTGCTGCAACAACCACTGAAGCATTTCTAGAATTTATAAAATTCAAATACTTCCTGCTGTTAATCGCATCAATATTACCAAAACTCGTTTACTTCACGCAATCATTATCATACTTTAAATTACAGGATACAATCCCCTCATTTATGTAATTTAAATGGAAGGTTTAGATACTTCTTACTTCCCAAGCGTATCATTTGTACCACCTTGCCCTTCCATAGAGCATTTCCGGCAGCCAACCGATCATGACCACTCTCTTCATGCACTTACTATCTTGCATTCATAACAGCTCTTGAAATGGTTCCAGAATTGTCATCAATTCATCATTTTAGCCATTAGTTATTCATAATAACTCATGCACTATCTCTATGTATTCATGCAATGCATTACAACATTTGCACCCATACTTAGGTAATCATTTACTCGCACCCTTCATATGCATCCATTCAATGCATAAGTACAATATTTATGAAATCTTTTAATGCGTATCCACTCAATGCTACCTTGCATTGATTCAGGAATACTATGCATTCAAACATACCATGCATGGCCTAACCATGACTACTTCATATAGGATGCATTACTATAGTCAAGATCATCAGTGCTTACTTTCTTCGAGCTACTAAGCTCATAGCAACATTATACAGGCATAACATATTTCTATATGAATGCAGTATAAAATTCAAATACCCACATGGTATGAGATCTCTTACCTTTACCACTCCAGGCAATTGTCATAATTAAACTCTTACCTTCATGGGTCCTACTTACACCCTTGACATTACCAGTTTGGTTGGTCCTTTGCAAGAGATTGCAGAATTTGCTCACCAACTTTTGATTCTGGACCTGTTGCCTTATCCCTTTCTTCATAGGGTTGCTGGTCACATTCATCAGCATCAGCAACATACTCAACCATGTCCATGTTGTCGTTGGTTGTTCCACTAATGTCAATACCAATGTAATAATTATCATTACTAGCTCGTTATAAATGCATAATTCTTACTATTCTTACCAACATGTAATATCTTATGCATGCAAGGCATATCTGCATACATTTCATGTATAAAACTTGGAATCATAATTAGGAAGACAGGGTTTAAGGAAATTTCCCTTTTCAAGTCCCTCATCCCTGCATGAAACTCCTTTTCCACATTACAGCTGGTTTGACTTCATGGTCTTGCTACCTCTAGGAATGCAATTCCTGGATTTGCCCATATTGACAGCAGCACATTTCCCTTTCAAGCAATCACTAGCACTTTGTTGCTCCACACTCAAATTTTGGTGACTCTCCCTTGTTCCCTGCTGGATAAGATTTCCAACGCCTATCCCCATGCTTCATTCTAACCCTGGGTGTGAAAACCACATCATTTCAAAAATGATGGCAAAACACACCACTGAATTTTGGTCTGAAATGCGAACTTCAGCCACGTGGAGTTTTCTTCCTTTTCAGCTCTGAAACTGCTGGGAAACCCAATGAGAAATTCACTGCAAAACCCACTAGAACGCTAGCTGGAACTGCTAAAAATTCCATTGGAAAAAACTCAATTTTCTTTCTCCCTATCGGGTCCCTTCCCAACTAAGTTTCCGACGTTTCAGATCCTTAGTGGACTAGTCTTCCGACTCTTCAGCGGCCAAGACGACTACACTGCTCCGTCGCTCATCAGCGACCCTATCAACTATGAGTTTCCGCTATATCGACGGTCTCCTCGGCTATATTTTTCCGAAGTAGGCCTTCCGGACAGCATCGACGATGCCAAGGACTGTTCATCGGGTCCATAATCGTCTAACCTTCCGACGTTTCGACGACTAGATCCGCTAACTTTCTCTGCGGCTCATCGGCGGCTCGTTTGCCTAATTTCCTCCACTGTGTCGGGCCTGTAGGGGTCTAACACTCTAAACTCTATCGGCGATGAGGACCATTAAGCCTTACCGCATCAACGAGGAAACCAACTAACCGTCGCATCGGCGGTCGGGTGTACTGTGCATCGAACGACTAGTTATCTATGCTTCCGCAAAGGCGGCCAACGAATCTTCAACATTTTCCGATCTCATCATCTATAATCCTTCGATGACGTCCATCGTCGGATTCATCGTCTAAATTTTTCCGATGGCCGATGGTTTCTAACACTTTAACAAAATTCTGAAAATTTTCCTCTTCCTTCCATGTCAGCGAACCCAACAACTAATTTCCACTGATGGCATCGGCAGTTTGAACGACTAAACTTTGTCGACGCCAAAGGTCACAATATCGGATGTTTCCTCAACTACCTTGAGCTGACGTTTTGGCGGTCTCTGGCTGATCTCCGCCGAAACTTCGACTCCTACATCCATTAAGTTTCACCGACGGCCGACAATTCCCATACTAGAAATTTTTTTCTGAAATTTCTTCCTTTAACTATCTTTCAGCCACTTCATTGGCTCAAGCGTCTTCTATTTTTCGCTGTCGCATCGGCTGTGCATTGGCTATTGGAACATCTATCTGCTGCAGCACTGGCGATAGGGGACTCTATCCGTCGGAAGGATAGTCCACTATCCGGCCGCAACGGCTAGCGCATGAACAGCTAGACCTTTTCGATGTTCATCGGTGATTCCATCGTCTGACTTCCACCGAAGGCCGATGAATTCGACACTTAGACAAATTTTTCCTTCGTTCCTCCTTTCTCCACCGACGGCATCGGCGACCCAAACAACTACTCATTGCTTCCGTTTTGGCGATCCCTACAACTAAGTGTTTCCGATCGTCGATGGCCAACATTTAGAAAAAACTCCAAAAGTCTTTCTTTCTCTTTGTCGTTTTCCCACGACGCTTCGTCGGATATTCCATCTACTACTTTGCGCCGTCGTTTCAGCGGTCTTCTGTTGATGACTTCCGATGGAAGTTTCCTCTCCTTTCGCCGTCCGCTGGTGGCCCGTATCGGAGGTCCTTCTGCTTAGGTGATCCGATACATCGTCGGGGCTTCGGACTCAGTCCTCCGAAGATCCGATGATCCCAACACTCAGAGAAATTTTCCAAAATTCTCTTGTCATGCATAGATTTTCTTCGGTTTTCTGCTGGGAAGAAGGCAACCTGCCTCTGCTAGCTGACCTTTCATCGCCCATTCAGGCCCATGCTGCAACCTTTAGCTCTGATACCATTATGTCACGTCCCCGACCCTCTGACCGGCGAAGAGGACACTACTGTCACCAAACATATGGGCAAATAGCCCCACGAAGATGAACAAGCATATAGTGCTGAAATAAAAACTTAAAACATAAAACATGCTAAGACCCATAAAGCTTCACATGCATAATGGAAGCAAACATACATTCATTCAAGCATACCACATGTTCATCATATTCATGATTCAGTAAATATAAATGCAGAGACAAAATAGTTAAGAATACTCATCTTAAAAAGGACTCGTCGTGCAACCAGCTACATCGCTGCAACATTCCACCCAACCATAGGTTAGCGTGCTCATCAATCTCTCAGCAACACTGCCACCCCGAGCTGGGCATGATTCCTCAAGGAGTAAGGGTCAGAGCAGGCTTACACATAGCCAAGGTACACAAATCAGCCAAGCCCACACAGTAGGGTTTATCATGCTATCAAGGAGCTAGGAAAGGCTAAATGCTAAACTGGTGGCCTCAATGGAGAGCTAAGGACGCCTACACCAGAGCTAACCCTGACCTCTAAGACATCCACACACCCAACACCAGGAATCAGTCCTTTCTCTGTTTCACAGTCCCTCAGGCCATGACTTCCCTTTCCAATATTCTTCAAGGGTTGTGGAGAAGAAAGCCAGCAGTATCACTCTGTCTGAGTGGCTCCAAACACCAGTTTCTCAAGCACACCTAACCTCTAATCCTATTCTCAACAGTCCGAAGACCAACCATTGCATACCGCAGTAAAACAATAGCTCACAGCTATGTGAAGGAGGTGAAGACAATAGGGTAACAACCCCAAATAAAAGAGTGAAACACAGTTCAGGTCAAACAACGCTTCAGAGTTGTTCTTGGCCCTATCGTGGCCAAAACAACTGAGCAACAATCCCCAAAGGACGTCTACAGCCTCATCAACCAAGAAGCAAACTGAAACCAGGGGAAAACAATAGCCCCAACGAATAATGGCAACAATACACAGTCCGCAAATGGGAAGGAAGCCAAACTCCCAACATTGACAGGGGAAAACACAAACTCATAGCTCGGATAGGGCAATACAATTCCTGAGTTGTTCTTGGCTCTATCGTGGCCAAAATGACTCCACCACAACCTGAAGTAACCCAAATCGCACCTGCAACTCAGTCGTCAATGTGAGGAAACAACGGTCCTCCTCAACAATGGAGCCACGACACATTTACATAGCCGACAATGGAGAGGGTAAGCACAGACTCTCTACGTTAACAGGAAAGAAAACGTCTCATAAGGGGAATTACAGACAAGGTTCATGATCATGGACGGGACAATACATAGTCCGGTAATACAACAGGAACTCCATGCTCTGCATTGGCCGAAGGAAGAACATAATCATAGGCCAGCAATCCTCAGAGAAGGGAGAATGAACCCCCAAACAAGAAAACGCACCCCTTCTTAACTCAGCCCTGCGTGAGGAAGACCATCTGAATTCCCCCCCTGCGCGTCCCTGCATGAGAGTGAACCCCAACCGCCAAGAGAGTGGCGTAGTCGTGGTTCTCTTACCCACGTGAAGGTGGAGAAACGGTTGGTGGAGTGAGTGTGTGGCAAAGACTGACAGTCCTGCCACCCACCACTTCTAGCAATAACTGCCCCAGCCAATCGACAGAACACTAAAGAGGTGGTTGGATGAGACAAGGGAAGGTGAGCAAATCAAATAGGGTGGTGACACATGGCTTTTCCCCAAAGGCTCCCATGGGTTAGACAACCCCCCCTTAACCTTAGAAAATCATGCCCTTTTCATTTAACATTGCACCGTCGTAGCTGGCTGTGGGTTTATTTTATTTGATGTGCATATTTACATGATGCCAATACTATAGTGTGTCAGGTAGCATGATATACCATTGGCAACGATCCCGATTTTCAAACATACACAACCAAATCGATGGTGGGGCTTTTGCCTTTAGCTCTTCACCATGATTAATTACAATATATACATCATGTACTTTTAATGTAACCGGGGACATCACAGGTTTTACTATACCCTATCCAGAGTCGATCTTTCTTTCCAAGTCTGTCAAACTCTGCAACATAGCAGCATTCAACTGATGCTGCTCTTCCTGGGCTTTAATCAAGCTTCTCATGGTGGCTACAATATCTGGCGGTGTCTCTTGGAATCTCCTTCCATTAGACTCTATGTCATCATTTCCAACTCGAACATTTTCCCCCATGGCATCTCGTGCACGCTCGTAGGAGTCCTGAGCATCATATCCGTCATGGGTTCTCATGGATGAACCACCATTTACTTTATCGAACCGCACTACCTGGAAGACTACCCTTGAAGGTGACTATGATTCTGCAAAACATGTTAGTAACACAACTGTTAGCTGCATAACATTTAAACAAAGCATAATTACTTGCCTTCTCTGGGAAAATCATACAATGACAACTTTGCCCAAAATACAGAATTTTCTTTCTCAAAGAACGACTGTCTCAGGGAGACGACGGGGGTCAAGGGGGCAGCGCCCTCGTTTTTTTTTTTGTAAATCTTTGATTTTCGCGCAATTTGGCACATAAGATCACTACCATTTTTCATCTTTTCAGCACCTCTGAATCCCACTGGAATCCTACTTTTTCCACTAAAAACTTGCTTTTCTACTGAAAAACTCAGATTTTTCCATCCGATCGGATCCCTTCCCAACTAGTCATCCGATGTATCGGGTCACCTGTTGACAACTCTTCTGACACCTCGGCAGACCGATCTTCATTTGTCTTCCGACGCACATCGAATCGATCTCCATTTGTCTTCCGATGCCATATCGAGTCGATCTTCATTTGTCTTACGATGCCACATCGGGTCGATCTTCCTCTATCTTTCGATGCACATCGGGTCAATCTTCCTCTATATTCCAATGCACATCGGAAAACTTCTTCCAAGAGACATTAGAAAGTTATCCAAGATGCCTCGGAGAGCTTCTCCCAAGAGCCATCAAAAAACGTTTTCCGAGACTTCCTATACTTAGAAAAAATTTCAATTTTTTCTTCTTATCTTCCTCTTTCTGTCGCCGTGTCGGCTCCCTTTCGGCGAGCCTTGCCAACACCTCAGCTTCGCCTAGCAGAGACCTTCAGTTCCTCCCATTCGAGACCTTTGGCTCCTCCTAGCCGAGACCTTTGGCTCCTCCCAGTCGAAACCTTCGGCTCCACCTAGCCGAGACCTTCGGCTCCTCCCAGCCGAGAACTTCGAAAAAATTTCAAACTTAGACAATTTTGAAAATTTTCTCTCTGCTTTGTTTCCTTGTCGGATGGACTCAGCTCAAGTCATCTGACGTATTGGATGGAATTCCTCCTAAGTCACCCGACGTATTGGATGGACTTTATCCTAAGTCATCCGATATTTTCCATACTTAGAGAATTTTTTGAAATTTTCCTGTCTTTCACATTTTTCCTCTGCTGGGCAGAGGGTAACCTGCTTCTGTCACTATTTCTTCATGGCCCATTGAGGCCCATGCTGCAACATGTGCTTTGATACCACACTGTAACGTCCTTGACCCTTCTACCGACGAAGAGGACGCTACCGACATACTATCTACCCGGGAAACTAGCCCAATGAACATACACATGAAAAAATTGAAATGCTTTGAACTAAAACATGCATACAATATTACCATACAATGGAAGCAAAACCATACATTCAAGCATTTAGCATGTTCATTGTAATTCATTACCAAATGTAATTGCAGGGATTTAAACACAAGAATACTAATCTTATGAAGAAGAACGCCCCGCAACCAGCTATGTCGCTGCAACGTTCCACTCAACCATAGGCCAGTGTGCTCCTTAATCTCTCAGCAAAACTGCCACCCCCAAGTTGGGCATGATTCCCCAAGGAAAATAAAACTAAGCAGGCTCACACACAGCCAAAGATACGCCAAAAATCAGTCAAGCCAACACGGTTGGGTTTATCAGACCGAGAGTACACAACAACACATAACGAAGCCAACAAGTTGGGTTTATTAGGTTATCAGAAAATGGAAGCATTGTCTGCTAAGCTAGTGGGCTCACTGAAGAGCTAAGGATGCCTACACTAGAACTAACGTGACTCCTAAGACATCCACACACACCCAACACAAGGAATCATTCCCTTCTCTGCTGCACAGTCCCTCTAGACATGACTTCCCTTCCGGTGCTATTCAGGGGGTGTAGAGAAGAGAGCCAATCCTCTAGCTCTGTCTATGAGGCTCCTGCAAAACATTAGGTTTGTCAAGTAGACTCCTTTCCATTCCTACACAGTCCAAAGACCAATATCCTGTGCACACACAATAAAATATCCAACACAACAATTCACAGCTCTAGGATTTAAAGGAAAACATCACAGAACAAAACCGGAATGGAAACTTGGGTAATACACAGCTCAGACTGAGAAATTCGATTTCAGAGTCGTTCTTGGCCCTATCGTGGCCAAAACGACTCAACGAGAACCCACACAAACCCAAATTTCGTGGGGAAACCAACAACGATTTCTCAGCCGCATGAGGAAAAGAATGAAACTTGCGTGAAGGTGAATTCACATGCCCAAACCCACAATGTGAAGAGAACTACACACAGCAAAATCCCAAAAACGAAAATCACACACAGCAGACTTCTATCTGTTTGAGAGAGAGCCCAACGTGGATTTTTTATGATGGGGGAAAATGTTCAAGGCCCAAAATCATGAATGAAAACTACACACAGCAAAATCGTGAGGATAAGGCTGCTCTCCCAGTTCTCTGCGTGAGTAAAATGAAGAATGGGGGTCATCCTCTCGTCTCCTCCTACCCACGTTAGGATGAATGAGCGCCCTGGTGGAGTGTGTGTGTGGGAAAGGACTGACAGTCCTTCCACACACCACTGCTTATGCAATAACTGCCCCCAACTAACTCCATAGTATTTAATTTGGTAGTTGAATGAGACAAGAATAAGACAAAAAGGTTGTTGAATGAGACAATGGATAAAGGGTGAGTAAGACAAAATATGGGTGACAACTAAATGGGTTCATCAATTGACACTTGGCTTTTCCCCAATGGCTCCCAAGGGTTAGACATTTCCCCCTCCTTATCCTTAGGAAAATCATGCCCTTTTCATTGTGGTTGCATTGACATAGCTGGTTGGGGTTTATTTTAATTAAAATGCATATTTACATGATGCCAAAATTATAATGTGCCGGCTAGCATGAATATATGCTCGGCAACAATTTTAATAGCCGAAACATAAAACGCTAAATCGATGGTGGAGATTTTGCCTTTAGGTCCACACCACGATTACTTACAATATATACATCATATACATTTTAATGCAAACGGGGTCAAGACCGGGGTGTTACAAATCATCTATAATGAAACATAATACACAAATTGTTACGATATTGTGAACATATGAAATAATATCATAACACAATATAAAATATGGAAAGCCTTACTAGTATATCATTCTATCTACCAAGGAACATAAAGCATGAAATAAAATTGGAGAAAAGTAAACAACAAGAGAACATCGATATACGTGGTTCACCCAATATGGGTTATGTCCACGGGGAGGGTTGCATCTTTCATTATTCTTAAAATAGATCTCCAAGATTACATGGCATCCATACATATGCATCTCATCAAGCTCCATCACCCAATCATGTCACAATCATGTGTGTACAAATGACATACACAACATGTGATGTGTGATGAACTACAATCAATGCATACCCAAAAGGGTCTCCTTCACCTCTCTTATATACAAGAGATTTGGATTACAATACATCCCATAACACATGTGGGATAAATGAATTTCCATGTCTTTATATAGAGAATGGTTACAAAGGATATAATTACAATGATGCATGTGGGATAACTCTATTTTATAATATTGGAGTTATTTTATGCCTTTAAATGATATTTTACCAATATACCACATAAGTCATCATTACATCTTCTAACACTCCCCCCTTAATGACGACTGGGAGAAAGAATACAAATGGAAGGAAGGTGGAAACACACCAACACAAATTTTCCTAATGATGGAATATGCACATGTCCAAACACATCACAATGTATTAATTCTAGAATTTCCTTTTCTCTTGTAGCACCAAATGCAAATTTTACTCGATCATGTTTTCCATATATGCAATGTTCATAGAAATCAAAATCCAGAGTGCAATTAGTCATACCTTCAACCATACCTTTATGTTGTAATGCTCAAAGGCCCTGTTCTCTAATATGCCCCAATCTTTGATGCAATGGCATTGTCTTTCCCCTTGATGCAGTCAGGGTTCTATCATCTTTACCTCCTTCCTCAGGCAGAACATAACTGTTACATTCATTAATGATGATGCTTGCTAATAGTTTGTACAAAGTTTTATACCGAACTCCCATCAGCAATACCATTGAACCTCGAACCATTTTGCAACCACCATCTCCACACACAATCTTGACACCCGCAACATCCATCTTTTCGATATATATAAAGTTTCTTGCTAGATTTGGAATGTGTAGCACTCCAAGTAGAGTTCTAATCCTTCCATCCTTCAGTTTTAGCTTGACTCTACCACGTCCAATGATACTAGGTGGTGAACCATCTCCCAAGTACACATCTCCTCCATTGTTCTTTTCATATTCACAGAACCACTCCCATGAGGGGTCATATGACATGATGCACATGAGTCAATCAACCATATATCACATTTTGAATGATTACCTGTGGAAGCCAAGTACACATCCCCTCATTCTGAGGATGTCTTTGCCTCTGTGGAAGGGGTATCCTCAGACCCCTTTGCTTTCTCAACATTCTTAGATCTACAATCCTTTTTATAGTGCCCAAATTTATCGCATTTCCAACACTTCCTTATTTCTTTTCCTAGGGATTTAGATCTACCCTTAAATTTAGATCCCCCCCCCGGATCCTTTATTTTTGTTTCTCTCATGGGGAGACCTCTCATAGACAAGGCATCCATGCTATCATTATCCATGGTTTTATGCCTCATCTCTTCTGACAATAGGGATGATACTATTTCATCAAATTTTAAGGTCGCTTGACTAGCACTACTTATTGCAACTTATATTAGGTTGTCCCAAGAATCTGGCAATGAACACAATAATGTAATACATTTATCTTCTTTAGCCATTTTAATGCCAACATATGTTATCCGACTTACCAGAGTATTGTAGACATTCAAATGCTTTGTTACTGTGTCATTTTCATCCATCCTTAGATGGAACAATTTCTTTTGTAGAAACAACTTTTTCACAAGGGATTTTGATTGATATAAACTCCCTGGTTTCCCCCAAAGCTTTACTGCACTATCTTCACCAGATACATTCAACAACACAAATTCTGATAAGCATAATCTAATTGTACTCATTTCCTTTCTTTATAATTAATCCCAATCTTCTTGTGACGTTCCAGTGGGTTTTGTATCTGGATCCACAACAATCCACTGTTCCCAATCTATAATAAGTTCCTCCATTTTGAGCTTCCATAGCTCAAAATTCTTGTCATTAAATTTATCGATCTCAATTCTCGAACTTCTCGCCATTCTCCTTCAATGCACAAAGCAACATTGCAAAGCTCCCACTAAACCTAGGTTTATCACAGATCCAAGATCTATCAACTGCGTCGAGCCCTCAGCAACAAAGGCATCCTCCTAATGCCAATAATCGAGCTCCAATACCACATGTAAGTTTTAAACCTGTGCAAATAAGCGGAACATACAAATTCTGTAAGAAAAATAAAGATTACATCACGACACTCACACATAAAACACAAAGATTTACCTTGGAAATCCTTAACCGGGAAAACTAGCAAACCTTGGACCCACACCTCCTATTTTTCCATTATCATTATGAACAACTCACAATACAATATAGGTATTCCCTAACCTCCAATACCCTAATCCATTAACCTGAAATAGAAAATAGACACCGATCCCTTAACCGAGGTTAAATTACATATTTTTAGAAAATTCCCCAAATAGCTAAAAACAACTAAAAAAATTAGGTTCATTGCGTTGACGTCGAAAATGGCCTAACAACCGTTTTCGAACGGAAACGACCTACCACCCTATTTTTGTGAAGGTGTCGACAGGGATCGTCATGTGTGTTATTGACAAGCGCACCTCCCACACACACATGCAAATAATATAACATATACCCAACAAAGGCAAACAATGAGATGCACCGCCCCAAAATTTCAATGAACGTTCATGAGAGTTACTCATCTTTACTTAAACAACTAGAGTTGTTGTTGTTGATTGGGCTATGATGGAGCATACAGAGGCTGAGTGTAATGCATTTGTGGAAACTGTTGTTGTGGCTGAGTATACTGCATCTGATTATACTGTGGTTATTGCGGAGCAAACTGCAGTGGCTGCTACACAAACTGTGGTTGTTGCGGTTGCGGCCTCTCCGTCGGTCGCGACTCTTCTCCTTTCATGAAGAATGTATCCATTCTTCTTTCTTGGAGCAAATAATTAGCTCGTCAATCCTTTTATTCATAACCAATAGAACGAAAAAAATTACAGAAGAAATTTGCAGGTTTCGATACTAACTTTTGGATATACACACACTCTTCGTGTCGATGCCCTCTTGTTTGGCAGATGCGACACCATGGCAGTCGACCTTGACTTAATGGATTAGGAGAACCAGACTGTAAGTAATCACAGAAGTCTGGACATTGATCTTTATGACGTCCCTCAGTGCAACATTAGGTACCCCTTAATTCTTCGCAGATGTCCTTTCCTTTCTTGATATCCTGTAGCTGAATCGTCAGATTCGACAGCTGTGACTGGATCTGATTCATCCCAACGCTCATTTCCCCAGTAGACGAATCCTCGAGCATTGCGATTTCCAGAGCCTCAACTTGTGTCGCAATCTTTTGTTGCATTAGCGACATCCAGATGTGCGGTACCAATGCTGCGATGAACCATTCCTTGTGTTGCACATCGCTCATTCCAAAGCTTACCTTGGCCATTAGTTTCTTGAATCGTTGATCAAAATCCCATACCGATTCATTTGAGTACTGTTTAATTTCCTTCAATTCAATAATGTATTGTGCCTTAGATTTGGGTTTTCAAAATATTCAATCAACCCTGTCTTGATCTTGTCTAATGTCTTCGATGGATTCTATGTAGGAACCTGTACAAATTTCATGTACCAATCTAATGCGCGACCTCGAAAGGTTCTCACAAGTTGTCCCTTTTTAATGTCTTTGTCTTGGACTTGATTCACAGTCAACGCTGCTTCGCAGATAAACCAGTACTGCTCAGGATCTTCTATCCCATTCCCATGGAACAAAGGTAAGTTTACATCGTCGCCCACCATTCTTGGCCTCCTTCTCGTATTTGTTGATCCGCTACTATTGCTTATGTTGTGACACACATGGAAGTCTTCTGATGATCTCATGTTTCCTTCTGAATGTGGCGCAATGCACAGAGGTGTAGGTAAGTTGTTTCTTTGGGTTAGTCCTTCCTCAGACTCTGGCGTAACCTGGTTGTCTCCTTCATCGCTGTAGGGTCACTTAGTCCCTTGTTATCTTCTCTCATGGTTTCTTTTTCCACTTGCACCAAGACTCTCCTCAGTCCTCTGCCTCTTCTCTTGTCGGAACCCCACCCCACTTCGCAGAAGACCACACTCTTCCTCAACTTCCATCACAATCTTGTCATTAATCCCATCCAACCCGCGTCTCCACGGTACCCGTAACCTCTACATACCAGGGCTTTACTCGTCAGAGTTCATTTTCAATATATCTTTTTCACAAATGAGCATCTTAATCCACAGTTGCAAAGACAATAGAAACCTACCTCTTGGGCCTTGGAAGAATTCCCTTTCCACGTTGTTGTAATATTTGTCTGTGTCGACAACAAACTCAGTAATGTATCCTTCCAAGATACTGTCAGTCCACACTTCAGCAACCCTTGATGCTTTATTGTTGACCTTTTCAAGTCGTTGGATCAGTTCAGGGGTCCAGTACGTAGGTTCGCCTCCTTGGAAGTTCCTTTTCTAGAAGGTCAATTGTGCTAGACACTCATATAGAATGATTGGGAATTCAGAGAAGAAAATTTCGTGAATATCGGAATAGATATACCTTCCCAACCACTCTTCCACAGGAAATCTGGAACCCTGGTTCTCCTCTGCTACTAATTTTCGATCCTTCTGATCAAACCAGTCCCGGATCTTCGATTCCATCGGATTCCACAACATATCCTCCTCCTCCTCGCACTGTGGTCCCAACAACAGAACCATTTGTTGACACAACTTTGTCGACAGGGGTTCACACTCTGTCGTCACCCCTCTTAGATGCAACTCCCTAAACATTGTCCCGGATAGGTTTTACCCTACCAAGCAACACCTACGAAGAAGATGCACTCTCACTCGAGATGCTTGAGGGAGGGTTGCAGGAACCACGTTTCCGCAGTAAAGAGGAGGACTTGCGCACTTATTCTATCTCTGACGCATTTTTAACCAAAGATCTAGACGAGGGTTTTAACATAAATTATTCATATCCAGTTGCAGCAAAAAACCATTCACATCAGATTAGTCATCACATCATCTTATTCATTCTACAAAGAGATCAACAAGTATGGAGTCATTCATCATGAAAAGGCATCTTATCATTCATAAGCATAAATCATATCACAACATTTAGTCATTCAAGTCTCATCATTTAAACCATACAAACAACAAACATAAGGTCATAGACCAAGACACAAAGTTTCCAACATCATCCACCCATGTCATATTACTTTGCAGGTCAAAACATGTTTCCAAAATACATCTCTAGGTTGATAACCTCAACAGAACAGTTCGCAAGATAGAACATACGATGATCCCAATTCGAAAGATGTTGTTGTAATCTCATAGATCACATAAAGTTACCAATAATACATACTAAACATACATATAAACAGAGACAAGAGATAAGAACAAGTAGGTGAAATAACGGATTATATTACATGAATGAGTCCATACAACACAGAGAACTGAACTGAGTTTTCATCTGGCTCAACAGCCTAATATATATGATTACAAAACAGTTACAAAATAACTACCTGTCAGTTCAGTGAATCGACACGACCTGAGGTGGCCGACTTAATCTCTAGTTTAGTTGACCGACCGACTTAGTCGGCTGATCGACTAAGTCGGCTCTCGTTCAAGTCGACTTATCGACTTGCTCCTCCTACATCTCCCCCATGAACAAAAATTTTCTTCGTCCTGAAGAAACAGGGAGGTACAAAAAATTCTTCTAGTCTCAATAGTTACTGTGATTTGCCTGGTCTTCATGGGCTGTGAAGTCTGATGGTCGGTCGCTTCTGTACACAGACTTCGACAATGGCTAGTGCTGTTACTGCGAGGTGATGTTGGAAATCTGTCCAACTTTGCAAAATCTTCTAGATGTCGATGGTAAGTGTGGTCAGGCTTGATAAGATCGACATCTTTTATGAAATGGAGACTTTTGCGATTCTCTCCATGTCGGGACCCATAAATTGGTCCTTCTCCTCTGCAGTCTCTATAAGTTGTTTCATTTGCGGACATATGATGTCGACTTTTTTGAAATTGGGGATAACTTGCTGCACCCACTGATGTGCTTCCCTCTCTAGTCTCTGCAGCTTGGTTGTTTCAAGCACTATTTGTTCTTCTATTGTGGTCCTTAGTGCTTCCTCAGTGGTTTTCCTGCTTTCCAATGCCGGGATCCCTTGTCGGGTCTGCCGAGTTTGCTGATAGACTTGCCCATAGTAAGCAAGCCAGTCTCTCAGTATTTCTTCAGTTATGACAGACTCCTCCATGTGGTCTTGCAGCACCTTATAAGTTTTAGTGAAGGCGGTGTGCTGTGCCATTAGGAGTTTGGAAGTTTCTTCTTTTTGTTCCCCCTTTGTTTCCTGAATGTGAGCTTGGAGTGCGACACCATGCTCTCAAATAGATGATACGCCCTTTCTAGCAATTTGTCTCTGTCGACCTCTACGGGGCTCGATATGACGGAATGGGCCAGGTTCCTACATTTGTTGAGAAACCTATTCTGCATTCTTATCGTCGAGTTCCTTATTTCTTTGCTCACTCCTCGTTTTTGCTTCGCCTGCTAGGGTCTTGAGGAGTTGTCCTAGCTCTGCGTCGGTTAGCGAAGTTGCATCTTTTAATTTCGGATATGGATCTTTGATGGCTGTCCATGATGCTCCTTCCTCTGTTTCACCTTCCTCTTCTTGTGTTTTTCCTTCTCTGCTTGTGTCGGCACCTGTGTACTTGCAAAAGTTAAGTCGGGATATTTGGTTTGTGGGATAGTGGTTGATGGTTTCTCTGGTTGGGGAGGTGGGATGACTGCTGCCTTTGGTTGTTTAGATGCAAGTGGTGCAAAAGTGGACGCGGTTGGTGCTGATGGTTGTGGGGGGGCTTGCTCTGAGTCAGGGGGTGGTGGTGGTGGTGGAGATGGTGGTGGTGGTGATGGAGTTGGCGAATGGTCGGGTGTGATTGGGTTGGGGGATGTGTGGGTGAGTGGTGTATTATCGGGCCGAGGAGGTGAGTCTAAGTCGGAGAACATTGGGTTAATTTGTCGATCTATGTCCTCCTCATTTTCTTCTCCTCCAGTCGGTGCAGCAGTTGGTAGGTTGGTTTGCGGTGCAGTCGGAGTGATAGTTGCGGTCCGACATGCGGTCACTTCAGCTTCCTTGTCGGGATTTCTCTCGAAAGTTGAAATGATAGTGGCAAAGGTTCTAGCTTGGAATTCATGTCCGAGTTGGTATCCATCGGTCTCAAAGAGAGGTTCTTTTGTAGAGATCTTATGTGCCGACATAAATATCTCAGGAAGCTTCTCGATGAATGCCTACAAATCTCTGTCTTAATCGAACTTTTCCTTCACAGCCTTTGACATCGCACTTTTGCACAAGTCGATTGGGCTTATTGAATGTTGTTTGGGCACTTGCTCCTCTGTTACTTTTGTTGGTGATGGAGGTGGAGGCGTCGACACAAGATCGACAATGTTTTCAGGCGTCGTCGTATGGGTGGTCTTAGCTTTCTTCGGTCAACCCAGTAATGCTCTTGCGTTGACAAATCTCTGGAACTGGGTCTCCACGGGCACTTTATTTGCTCCGGCATCCTCTATTATGTCGAGGGTCGTAGCTGCTAGTTCCTCCTCGTCGTCTGATGATTCGACAATGATAAGCTTGTGCTTACCTTTTCCTCGTTGTTGTTGTTGTGTCTTGAGCTTCCTCGTTGCAGCTGCTCTCTCTTTCGACAATATTTTAATGATGTCTTTTGTGACAGCATACTTCGGGTTTTCTGGCTCTGTCTCTCCCCTTGGCTCCTGGGTCAGGACGACACTTTCTGCAGCCGGAGTAATTACCTACTGCTTTGGCTGGGTTTCATCTGGCTGTGGTTCTTTCCTCTGTGTTGTCGGAGGCTTGATAATAATTTGAAGTTGGCCAGTGTGTTCAACCGATGTCTCCTCCAACACAAAGGTGCTGATATAGAGGTTGAGCTCATAGTCTTCCTCTTTTTCTTGGTCAGTGAGCGGCTCCTCGATCGAGAAGTCGATCTTCTTTGTTGCTGTTGGTAATGGTGTTTTGGTTTTAGCCTGTTGAGATAGCTCCCGAAAGATCTGGTCGACTGATGGATAGTAGTCAAGGGCTTTGACATTTGAGTCGTCGCCCTGCATGTACCACACCGAGGTATGGTCGAGTTCTAGTTGGATGTGGGAGTTTGGTGGTAGACTTCTTCGGATGTTTTGAGGCACCCTCCATCTAGTCGTGCGGACTTTGAGCTGTTGAAGCCAGTTCTCCAACATGACCTTTCCGCTTTCAAGTTCCTGCAATGTTCCTTTCTGGAAGAATGGTTTAAATCTCCACATGTGGAACCTCGACGGTTCCTGAGAGATTGGATTCCCCTCTGAGCAAATATGGTACATGACTATCCATAAGATTAGGGAGGGGAACTTGATGATTCCCCCCGTTTCTTGGCATCTTTCACAGATGGTCTTGACCATGTCGGCGATATATTCAGCCCATCTGTATATCCTTCTGTCTGTCGCAATGGTGTCGACAGCTTCTAGCATGTCTAACTTGAGGTCGCTGCCTCGACTTGCCAGGGTGAGTGTTATTGCTATTATTTTGGCCACAATCTGTGGCATTTGGATTGTGATTTGGCTAATCATCAACCCCTTCGAGTTTTTTCCCGAAGTCGACCTAATTAGCTCTTCGACCAGTCCTTCTTTAATACCGACTGGTATTGGGTTTCCTTCGTTTGAGAGACCGGTGAACTTGGAGATGACTTCTCTAGAGATGTCAACCGGTTGGTCGAACTAGAACCGACCATTGTGGTACCCACTTATGATGAATTTTACAGCGGTTTCCTTTGTGCCACCAAAGCTGGCCATGAGCGGTGCTTTGACATAGTTAAATATAGTGTTGTACTTGATTTTCTCCGCGGCTTGAGTGGGATTCTTGTTGACATAAGCCCATTCTTGCATCTCAGCCCATAGTTTTTGCCATGAGCCTTCCTGTACCTTGGCATTCTTAATGTTTTTCAGCCCGTAGACTAAAGGTGTATCCGCAGCCTGTAGTTCCTTGGCTTTGGTTGAGGCTCTAGTTTGTTTGGGTGCCATTGTGTCAGTTTGGTGGTCTATTTCACTAAGGGTTTCTCAGCGTTCAGTCGACTGGATGTTCTGATGCTCTCTCTATATGAATTGCAATGAATGATCCTTAGGCGATCTAGTATTTATAGGCGATGCTGTGGATGTGTGCGTCGATGGGTGTATTAATGGCGGACGTGATGTTCCAGCTGGAATACTTGAGTGTACGTTAATGGCGAATTGCTTTCGGTGCTCGATGTCATGAATGCGCAATGGGACTATCGAGGTCGTCGGTCGATGTCGGTTATGAAAATGGTCGATGGAAGTGGTCGGTCGATGAAAATGGTCGATGGTGCTATGTCAACGGGCATGATGTCGGTTGTCGAAATGGTAATTTCCTGTCATAGTTTTCTGTATGTACGGGACTATTTTGCTTTTTGGATTTTTAGGTTTCAATAGCTTTTTGGTTTATGGTTATGGTCATTATAGGATTTTTTTTTTGTAGGTTTATTTCTAGTTTCTGTAGCATTTTAGTCGGGCTCCATTAATGAGTTTCTGAAATACTATGCCCTGTAACGTCCTTAGTCGGACTGATCCGTTGGTATGTATCTCTTTGATAACGTAGGGTCCCATCCATTATGTATGGAGCTTTTTAGGTTTACCTTTTACTCAACTATTGTATAGTAAAGCAAGGTATCCTATCGACAAGTTTTTGTTCTTGATGTTTCGATCGTGCCATGCTTTTTGTTGTTGTTTCTATATTTCTTGATGTTGTATTGCCATTAGTCGGGGTTCTTCGAGTTTGCTTAGTTGCAATAGTCGGTCCTTTCTTCCTTGTTCGACATCGACATGTAGGATCTCTGCGATGATAGGTGTCTGTTGTCGAAAGTGTAGTGGAACTACTGCTTCTTGTCCATAGACTAGTTGAAAAGGAGTTTGGACGGTCGAACGTTTATATGTTGTTATGTATGCCCATAATACTGCAGGTATTTTCTCGTCCCAGTCATCCTTATCAGCATTACATATTTTGGTTAGTCCTCTCGTTAATGTTTTATTAAATGCTTCAATTGCTCCATTCGACTGAGGATGGTATGCTGTGCTCCGACGATGGTCGTTTCGAAACTGTTCGGTTAGGGTTTTGATAGTTCTATTGATGAAGTGTGTTCCCTGGTCGCTAATTAGAGTTAGTGGACATCCAAATCTAGTGATGATATTCTCATAGATAAACTTAGCAGCTGTCTCGCTAGAACATGTGTCGACTGGTTCAGCCTCTGCCCATTTAGTGAAATACTCGACTGCAATTATGATATACCTTGCACCTGTCCTTTATGCTAGTATAGGAAATGGTCCTATGAAGTTTATGCCCCAGATTTCAAATGTCAAACTTGGGTTCACTGATATCAAAGGCATTTCTGTACTAGGCAGGGGTCGACCTAGTCATTGACATATGTCACATCAACTGACAAATTTTTTGCAATCTCTATGGAGTGTCAACCACCATAACCCTGACTGTTGGATTTTCTTTGCAATTGTGTCTTCCTGGAAATGTCCTACTGCAGGTCCATAATGTGCTTCATGCATAATGTTGTCTCATTTGTGTTCTAGGACACACCTTCTGAGGATGTCATCTAATCCCATTTTGTATAAGAATCCATTTATAAGACTGTATGGTGTAGTCTTGATAGCTAAGATCTGTTTCTTCTTTGTACTCATTCCTTCGAGTGCATGTCCATCTTCCAAGAACTTGGCTATTTCTTCTAATTCTGCTGGGACTGCTTCTATCCGAAATAAATGTGCATCAAGTAAGTCATCGTCGACTCCTGTCGGATCTTCTCTTGTGTCGATTCAGGATAAATGGTCGGGACTGACATTTAACTTACCTGGTCTAACAACAACTTCGAATTCGAATTTTTGGAATAATAGTAGCGATCGACAAATCCTTCCATGATGTAGTGGTTTATTGACAAGATACTTAAGTGCCTGATGGTCTGTATAGAATATAAATGGGTTAGCTAGGGGATAATGTCGATATTTTTGCAGTGCAAAGACCATTCCTAATGCTTCTCTTTCTGTTGTCGAATAGTTTCTCTCAGCCTTGTTTAATTTTCTGCTACTGTAAACTATAGGATAATCCATTCCATCATCTTCTGGTTGAGTTAAGATTGCTCCTATTGCTAGGCCTGATGCATCAATATGAACATGGAATTTGATCGACCATTTTGGAAACCTTAGGATTGGTTCTTCAACTAGTTTTCTTTTTAATTTCTCAAATGATATGTGGCACTCCTCTGTCCAGTTGAATTCTTTATCTTCCCTTAATATTTCTTCAAGTGGATAGGTCATATCTAAATAATATCTTATGAATTTTCTGTAATAGCCTGTGTGGCCAAGTAGCACCCTGACTTGTTTTGGGTTTACTGGTGGTTTTAGGTCGAGGATAATTTTGATCTTTGCAAATTCAACCTTAATACCTTCCTTACAGACAATGTGCCCTAATAATATCCCTATGGGGGTCACAAATATGCATTTCTTGATGTTTATGGATAGTTGGATTTGTCGACATCTCTCCAACATAAGTCCGAGCCATTTGCAATGATCCTTTAACATGGAGTATATTGTCCAATCGTCAAAGTATACTACCATGGTCTTGTAGATATATTCTTGAAATGTTTTGACAACAATTCTAGAAAATACTGCAGGTGCATTTTTTAATCCAAAAGGCATAACCTTGTAAGCAAATGAGCCAAATTCACACACAAAGGTTGTCTTCTTCTTGTCTTCTTTAGCTATTGGCACTTGATTATAACCTGAAAATCCATCTATAAATGAATAGCATTCATGGCCTGCAACCTCATTTAAGATTTCATCTGCATAAGGAGTTGGAAATGGGTCTGTTAGTGTCACTTTGTTTAGTTCTCTGAAGTCGACACAAATTCTTAGTTTGGTCGGATCATGTTTCTTAGGCTGTACAACCATTGGACTTGCCCATTCTGATTGGTCAATAGGATAGATGATGCCTGCTACAAACATGTTATCAATTTCATGTTTGACTATCTCTTTGTATTTGTGAGCTAGTTTATATGGTCTTTTCTTCACAGGTCGAACATCAGGTTTAGTATCAATCTTCATTTCTTCCATTTCGTGGACTAATCCTTTGAGGTCTTTATAATCTCTAGCAAAGACATCTTGGAACTCTTTTAATAAGTTCACTATCTCTGTGGTCTGCTCTTCACTCCAGTAGTCACCAATCTTTGCCATTTTTGGTTGATCGTCATTTGAGATGTCGAATTCCCTAGTTTTGACTTTAGCATCTAGCCATTCTGGTGCTTTGGCCTCATTAATCAGTCGGCTTCCTTCCTTAAACTGTGAGAATGTGGCAGCGAAGTCGGCTGTAGTCATTCTATCGGTGTCCTGTTTGTCGGTTGTTTCCACTTTAAGGATTGTATAGATAGGTTTGGTCGTTTTGACATGGTTTGATTTCCATCTAAAGCTTTCCCCTTCTGTATTTTCATTTTCTAATTGTAGTCTTGTCGACTGTGGTTTTGCCCTCGTTTATATATTGTTTCATTTCATTGTCTGTCGGTTATCTTTTAAGGGTGTGTTTTCGGTCGGTTGTATAAATTCTTTAATTTGTTTTGTTGTTTCGACCAAGTTTTCATTTTGTGGTATAAAGTTTGAATCTTTAATGAAATTTTCCCTGAGTTCATGCCATAAGAATGTTTCACCTCTAGCTTCTTCCATTTTATACCATTTGTTTGGTAGGTCGGCGAGGGTTGATGGGAACAGGTGTGGCCATCCTCGTTCATCCTTGTATCCAAGTCTTCTCCACTCTTTTTCACATGTCTTAATATGATTTTATGGGTTCTGTCCTTGAGTGAATATAGGTATATGAGCCTGTTGGATTAACTTCTTTCCTCCAAACCTTTCGACAAAGTAAGTCGAAGCTGTTTTCCACGTCTGCAGTCTTGTCTGATGGGTATCCCACCATCTAGCAGCTTGTCCTGTAAAAGTTTCTACTAGGCTTTGAAGTCGGTCATGTTCACCAATATTTTTGAAAACTTGTTCTACGTGCATGACTGGTGATTCCCTTTCCTTGTATCTGGGTATTTGTGTAGTATTTACATTGGTAGGTTGTAAGGTAGGGTATTCCCTAATTTTTTTCTCAAAGATTTTTGGGACAATGGACACTATGAAGCACTGTTGGGTTGTCTTTTTCTGCACTTTTTGTATAGTCCAACACCCTCTTGCTTGTGTTTCGTAGTTCTCGATCTCCCAATCATATAATTCTGCGTCTGAATTATAACCAACTGAGTCTTGGTTGCATAAATGAAGTTTTCCATGGATATTCGGTTCCATATAAACTGCATTGTTTTGAATCTGGTAGAGTTGTCGGATGTCGACTTCTTCATCGATAGGTTCAGTCTAAGGTTGTCCTTGAGATGGGTGAATAGGTACAATGACCTTTTGTCCATTTCCTTTTAGTTTGATCCTCTCTTTGTCCAGGGATATCGATGCTTTCATCTTTCTGCCCCAAGGTCGACCTACTAACGCTGGGAAGGAACTGGGTCCTTCCTTAGGGTCAATGATTTCGAAGTCGACTTTGGTCGAGATTCCTTTTATAGTCGTGTCGATGTTTTTCCAGACTCCAATAGTTTTAATTAGGCCTTGGTCGGCTAGTTTCAGGTATATGCCTGACTCATGTAGTCGAGGTCTGCCCATTTGTTTCCAAGTGTCACAAGTCATGATGTTTACTTGTGATCCAAAGTTGAGCACTACTTGTTGGACATGGTATCCTTCGATTTCCAGGTCAACAAGTGGGTCGGCATCACCTTTGTCTTTTTTATTTAAGCTGTAGATGTTCTTTATTTGTTTTTCAGAGTTGTTATGTTTTATTTCATATAGCAGGTCGATGAACTAAGAGACTGAATCGTATGTTTGTATGAGCTGTATTAATTCGTTTATTGTGTTATGTCGATTGTCGTGATCTTGTTCTTGTCGTGCAAATTCTTTGAATACATTGGTTGCTTCTTTGTATGTTTGTTTTTCTTTAAGTGGATTAGGATAGACATTTTTCTCTTTTATTTTGTTGATTCTTGGGTTATCACTTCCTGTTTTTGTTCCTTGTTGAGTTACAATATGCAAATTTTTTGTATTTATTACATCATTGTTTTGCACACAGGACAAGACATTAACATTTTTCTTTGTATTTATTTTTTCCAACATGGTAGGGCAATCCTCTAGTGAGTGATCCCCTACTCCACAATGAGTACAAAATTTGAGGTCAGTTATGTCTTTATATGGATAGTTTGCATACCAATGTCCCTCCTTATAACATGTAAAGCACTGGATGGGTCGATGCGGTCGGTTGTCGCGATTCCCAGGGAATCGACCTCTTCCACCGTAGCCTCCACGTCGATTGTCGTACCGGCGCTTATATCATGGACCGTCATATCTCTGACCGTTCAGATCGTTTGGTAAGTTGTTTTGCTCGTTATGTTGTGCAACTGCATTGGTTTGGTAGATTGCCTGATAATTTTGTCGGTTCTTCAGGTTCAAATGGCAGTCGGTTGTATTATGATTTTTGGTTTCGCAGATTGCACACTAGGATGCCTTGCCGTTCTTCATGTTGAACGGGCAATCTTTTGTCGAGTGGTCCCCATGCTCTTGGAAAATGTCGAAAAAATATTTCTTCTGTACGAATCGAACGTCTTGTCGGCTGTATTCTTGTCGACAGTTGTCTTTGGAGTGTCCAGCCGTCGAGCACTTAGTGCATCAGATCTCCTGATTCTTTAGGTTTAACTCCTTTAAAGACTTTTGTACACTCTCCAGTTGTTCTTCCAATCTGTGGTCAGTGGAATAAGCGAGTATGTCCTCATCCATCTCGACTTAGAGAGCTTTTGTGAGCGCATCTTCGTAGGATTTGAATGTTTCTAGACTGATGTGTCGGTGGACTTTCTGAGATAACCCTACAAGAAACCCCTGGATTAGTAATTGCTCATCTATAACATAGTCCAGCTGGCTCAGAAGGTCTTTCCATTGCTTATCAAAGTCGCAGACAGTTTCCCCTGGCTTTTGTGATGTTGTTTTTAGTTTTTTCGCTGCCAGGTGTTTGGCATCTGGAGTTTTGAAAAATAATAGAAATTGCGCCTTGATCTCAGGTTTGGTTGCTCCAGGTTGTCTTTTCGAAAAGGTCATATACCAAGTCAATTCCCTTTTCCTCAAGGCACTGGCGAACTGTGCCATTTGTCTATCTTCGTCTGTAACTTGGTTGACCTCCCAAGTTGACTCGCAGACGAACCAGTGTCGTCTGGGGTCCTCATCCCCCTCATATAAAGGAATGTGAGCTGATCTGTGACCCATGTCGGAATCACTGTCACTAATCTCAGGAGGTGGCGGTGGTGGAGGTGGGGGTGGGGGTGGTGGGGTTATTGGTTTATTCACCTTTGTGGGACTATGGTTGACGGAACTTTCGTTTTCGACGGTTGTCGATTCTTCTTCGACCTGCAGTCGATTGATGTTGACTTCTGCTGTCGGTGGCCCACTGCAACTATTTGTCCGCAGTTCTGAATGTTCTGTGTCTTCCAAAGCTGTGTTTGGCAGGGGGGGTGCTCCTTCATGTGTCGGTAAGAGTAAGTGGATACTTCGGTTGGAGGGTACTGCTTGAAAGGTAACCCAATTTCCTTCCTCTGGTCGATGGATAATGAGGTGTCGTCCAGTGTATGTTTCGTCGTCTAGTCAACTCCATATACCAAAGTCACCAGCTCGTAGTTGGAGGTCCTCTTCGACAATAGTTTGTATCTGGGTACGCGGATTCAACGAAGAGAGGGTTGTTCCTTCATGGGGAGCTCTTAATTGGAGAGCTTCTGGCTGCTCTATCCACAATTCTTCCTCCATAGGGGACGCCTCTTCTTCCACGCCTTCTTCATATCGGTCATGACCCGACTCTGGCGGATTCCCTTCCTGGTCGGTCTCCCTAGGACTTCTTCCTCTATGCGGCGCTAAGGCTCTTTCTCTTCTTGCTTCCCTCCTTTGTTGTCTCTCTTCCCTCTCTATTTTTTGAATGTCCGACATACCGTTGTGTGATACTATTCTCTTGATTTCCCTTTTGGTCGACTTCTCATTACTAGTGAATGGTATCTGCTTCTAGTCGACTAGAATCCACTCTACTTTATCTCGACATATGACCAGCTACCCCCCCATAGCCTACCTGATGCCTTTAAAAAGCCCGAATAGTTCGGTATACTTGCTTAGGAAGTATTCCCACTCCCTTTCTACAATGAATTTTTTCCACTTCCTTTACTTTTCCGCCCAGTTAGAGTTTGATGGTAGTTTGTGAAGTGATGGACGAGGTTCGACAATATGTCCTACTCCCTTCTTTATCAAAAATTTGAACAGCAAGGTCGGTAAGGAGCACAGAAATTGCTCGGTGAGATCTGTGTAAAATTTCTCCTTGACGGTTTCCACCGAAGTTTTGTCTTCTACTGCTTGCTCCTCACAGAAGTCGTCGGTGAATTTTCTCGAACCACTTCGACAAGTTTGTTCTACCTCCTTGGATCGGTTTTTCCAGCAACTGTTGTTCTTTAGTCCCTTTCAACTTTCTCATCCAGGAGTTTCTTCAGAAGTTGGGGCACTGATTCTACAAACTTTTCATGTGTTTCTGTGAAGAATCTTTCTTTTGCTTGTGCGATTGTTAATATGTTCCTTCATGCGTAATTCTACAAATAGTTTGCAACTTTATGTTCCCACCAGTCCTTAATCTCTTGCTCTGGTATCATCTGTTTGCATACATTTCAAACATGTACTACCAACAACGGAGCCAATGTTGTAATCTCACAGATCACATAAAGTTACCAATAATATATACTAAACATACATATAAATAGAGACAAGAGATAAGAACAAGTAGGTGAAATAACAGATTATATTACATGAATGAGTCCATACAACACAGAGAACTGAACTGAGTTCTCATCTGGCTCAACAGCCTAATATATATGATTACAAAACAGTTACAAAATAACTACCTATCTATTCGGTGAACCGGCACGACCTTAGGTGGCCGACCTAATCTCTAGTTTAGTCGGTCGACCGTCTTAGTCGGCTAATTGACTAAGTCAGCTCTCGTTCAAGTCGACTTATCGACATGCTCCTCCTACAGATGCCGAAAACATAATCTCTTCGCCAATTAATTGCTATCCTTCTACTACACTCCTAAGTCTTTATATAGGCTTATGCCTTTACAAAATGGTCCACATCTAACTAACATTCTAACTAATTTGGACCAAAAGTACCAAAAATTACCACTAAGCCGGCCCTTGTCGACATATTTTCCTTGCACAGTCTTCGTTCATCTTTCGCCGCTCTCTGAACCATGCGCATCAAACTGCCTGCCAACAAGAAGAGCTAAATGTTCCTTTTGTGTTAAGAACTGACACGATAAGGTTGTACGAGACTATCATTAACATGTTTAAGAGCACCGAGCATGGTCATAAGATATTAATTGTAATATTGGAGTTAAGCAGGGTTGCCCCCTCTCCTCTACTATTTTTGACTTATGCATTGATAAACTAAAAGATTGTTTAGAAGAATTAGATTGTGTTGGCACAACCTTAACCTGGATAGTCGTCATCCTTCTTCTTTATGCTGATGATATTTTTCTTATGACAAGGTTCCCCTTTGGTCTTGATAAGCAATTAAGAATTCTCTAGTATTTATGCTTCAATATGGATATGGTTGTTAACACCGAGAAAATAAAAGTTATAATTATCATGTTCAAGAAGGTCACTTATGCTGACTTTGTATATGAAAATAATAGCTTGGAGGAAGTCTCTTCTATAAATATCTTGGAATTGGTATCCATAACAATCTCAACTAGAACTATAGCATTGACAAAATGATTAATGGAGGGTGAAAAGTGTATTCTGGTCTTGAAAACAAATTTAAATCCACAAACCTTGTGATGTGGGATAAAAAAATGTTCCTTTTTGAAACTCTAGTCATTCTCGTTATCTTCTACGATTGTGAAGTTCGGGTTGCAACATCAATCCTGGAGAAAGATAGAACAAATCCATAAGTGTTTTATAACCTATAACCTCAAAATTAAAAGCAATATGTTCTATCCTATCCACCTAATAGAAGTGGGTCTTCCCCCCATCGAGAGCATCGATATGACTCGGTACTTAATGTATAACTACATGATAAATAACATTGGAGATCATAGACTTCCTAAAATTGCTTTAAAATACAATCAAGACCACCTACGACTCAAGAGAGGTTGGTATCAAGACGCCATGGTTTGGTTACAATATTGGGGGATTGACGAAAACCTAACTTTGCAAATTATCAATAACATAAAAAAATATTATTACTTCTAAGTTTAAAGAGAAAATGTGGGACGAAAAAGAAATAGAAGTTAAAAGAAAATTAAGATACTGTAAGGAGGTCATTAACCCTAATCTAGAATATCAAAAGCATCTCTCTATTTTAACTAATTTGAAAAAGAAAAATAATATAGCCAAGATAAGAGCGAACTCTGAGATTCATAGTGAAACAAGGCATTGGACAATTCCTTAAACACCATGGGTGGAAAGGATTTGTTATCTCTATGAGACTATGAGCATTGAAGATGAAAGCCATTTTCTTTTAGAGTGTCCTTTGAATACCCACATTAGATCGCAATTTCTTAATCTTTGCTACAATACATACCTCCCTAACCTTCTAACATGTCAAAACTATGGTGACCTAGGAACACTTCTTTCTAAGCTTTTGAGCATTGGAATACAATTTTATACTAAACCAAATAAATCATTTCTTTCCTCTTTAGGTTCGATACACCAAAGTTGATTTCAGTGGACGTTAACCATCATCATCATATGTATATGTGTGTTAATTGATTTAAATTTTTTATTTTTTTGGTATGATGTGATAGTTATTAATATTTATCCACGTCATCTTTGATTTATAAAAACTTAAAAGTATAAAAATCTATTCAAATTTGTATATATATATGTATATATATAAAATAAAATCTATAAGTTTGAATAGTGTATAACTAGCACACCGACATAGTTTGTGGCTAGATCACGCCCATAGGGATCAAATGGTTGAGAGATAGCAATGGAATGGAAGACAATTTGGAAAAACCATTATTCCTCATATTCTTCTAGTTAAACGGCTTCAACTCTGAGTTCTCCATGCCTAGCTATATGTTATCATTGACATTCTTCTTGTTATCCATTTATCAACTATCAGTTATTTTTTATATTTTTTTGTTTTTATCTCACATTATTTTAGTTATCTGTCATGAACTGTTGGTTATTCAGTCTTTAGCTATGAGTTATCCATTCATCAACTACAAGTTATTTTTTATATTCTTTTTTTATTACATCAATAGACGTTTTTATTTGAGATTTGGGGTGGACTACGACCCATGCTTCTTCATTGACAGACGAGGATGAGACAAGTGTACCGTCGAGATTGATTCTATGGAAGTCATTCAAAATTTGATGTAAACAATTATATATAACAAAGAATATGAATGGATAATTGGTAGTTAATGAATGGATAACTGGTAGTTGACGAATGGATAACTAGTAGCGACGCATGGATAACTCATAGCTGATGAATGGATAACCAAGAGTTCATGGAAGATAACTAGAAGAATGTGAGATAATAATAATAATAAAACCGGTAGCTAATAAATGGATAAGATAAAGAATGTTGGTGATAACATTTAGCTAGGCATGGATAAATTAGAGTTTAACCCATTTAACTAAAAGAATATGAGGAATAAAAAAGAATCGAAATTGTCTTGCTTTCCATTATTATCTCTCAATCATTTGATCCCTATCGACGTGGTCCAACCACAAACTATGTGGGTGTGCTAGTAATTGTTTATTTCAAATTTTGAACAACTACCATAGAATCAATCTTGACATTACACTTGTCTCATCCTCGTCCGTAGATGAAAAAGCATAGGCCGTAGTCCACCCAAATCTCAAATAAAAACGCCTATCAACATAATAATTACACCAATGGTGTTATTTAAGAGGCATGTTCCTCTACAGGTTTCGTCGTCTGTCGAAAACCTATGAGGAGGCTCCCCGTGTCTTTAATTTTAAAATTTTAAAATTTATATCATGTAGATTTATGATGGATGGACCCAAACTATATCTAAGAATCGAAGCAGGCCATCAGAATGGTACGCATAGATGCTTGCAGATTCCCCACCATACCTGTCGAAGCCTCAACAAATGTTTTTCTCAGCTTCTCCACAACTCTTAGCTCCATACTGTTTGCAGATTGAGACGCAGAAGGCACTTCCTCCTCTGTTCTTTGAACTCCCTCATTTACACAAGTACTAGTCTCCAGAATATCATAGAAACATATTGATTTCCAATATGATCTAAATATCAAAATTAAGTAGTGAAATATTTGTTTAATACATACAATACAAACAAGAGAGGGGGCAGGGGATGTGAAGCTCACCTGCTTTATTAAGCAAAACATCAGCATAAGTTGAAGCAGATGTGTCTTCTTCAAGGCCCATTGTGATGGCAAGCATACACATGTTTTCTCCAGTGGCCTTGCAGTTGGACGTCGTGTTTTCCCTTCTGACCATGTTCATTTTTAATGTCAACTCCACAGCAATTCGGTTGCCTTCTTTCATCACAATATTTGGCTCTTGTTTCCATCATGTTACTCCCATGATTATCAATAACGATAATAATATCAAACCCAACGCTACACCATTCTTCAGTTTCTAAATTTTTTTTATTGTGTATGTTGTATATGTTGATTCCAGAGAAACTGATCTTCTTCGAATGACAAGCCTGTTGTTATTTTTTAATACCGAATGCTCTCGTCGTCCGGGAAGCGACATCAGAATTGCCTGTAGAAATGGTTCTTGGTGTTGTGGCTCAAATTTTTCATCAAATAAATCTAAAAGAGAATACTTAGAGCTGTTAGAATCTATCACAAGTTGTTTATCGACATTCAACTTGTGGTAAATGATGCATAAACAGTCAACCACTTTGTTTTGACTCGTGGAGTTTTTTTATCACTATATTATGATACTATGACAGGATTTCGATGATGAACTACAGGCAGTTTTTTTATGCTACAGATTGACCTTGGAAAAAAAAGGGAATACAATACTTGGCCTAAGTTATGTGGTAAAACAAACAGACCACTTGAAATTACAGTTTTTCTGTGATTTAGCCAAAATAGGGAAGCTCTTAGCCCTACATGTTTTCTTTTTTGGAATACTCTAAATGATGATGTAGGAACTTATCATGCCAACAGTATGCAGGGCATACTCACTATGTAACCGACTTTTATTGATAAATAAAATTCAAGATTTTTTCTTGGGGTTAAAAAAAAAAAAAGACCTATTACAGATGCTCTAAAATTGAAAATTCATGGCTTAACCTGATTTTGTTCATTGGTAACAACAAAACATTAAAGGGAACCAAGATGGGAGGAGGTGGAAATCTTAAATCTATTATTTATAAAAACTTCCACCAAAGGAGAAAAATGAGCAGAAACTGGAGAGTTCTTTTCCTCCATCTCCTTTGCTTTAATAAATTACATTTTCTCGACCATGGAGTCTTTATTCAAACCTTCACACGCCGGTATATACAATGAAGATCATTTCTTTTTCCTCAAAAATTGTAAAAATGCTTGAGGAATCGTCCATTAACTGGATTTGACAACTCCTCACCCTCCAAGGTCTGTAATACAAAAGTATTATTCTCCATAATCTTTGATACTATGAAATGACCTAACCATAAATTATCAAACTTACCATGTTTTCCTTTCTGTTCCTTTATAGCATCCCATCTCAATACCATATCCCCATTTAAAAAACTACTCTCTTTGATCTTTTTATCAAACCTTTCTTTTATCTTCCTTCTGTACAGCTGAGCCTTTTCTTCCACTGCTTCACGCTCCTGCTGTAATTCAATTAGTGCATAAATTCTCCTTTGGATGTCACTAGGTTCCTCTTGACTGTCTTGAAGAAATTTCATCACTGGAATACCCAGTTGAACAAGAAACACCACATCAGTACCATATACCAGCTGAAAAGGAGAAGTACCTATTACCTTTTTAATTGTTATTTTGTCAACCCACAGTGCATATTTTAGCATTAAATCCCATGATCTTTTATTTTGATTCAACAACTTCTTGATGCTCTGAATAATACTCTTATTGGTTGACTCAGCTAACCCATTTCCCTGAGGGTAATAAGGTGTTGAGTGTTTCAAAACAATCCCATTCTCTTCACAAAATGTCACCATAGCTTTGGACTTAAAAGCTTTAGCATTATCAGTCAATAATTTCTGGGGACATCCAAATCTGCTGAGAATATTTTCTTGAATAAAACCAATGATTACCTTGTCTGTTGCATTCCTTGTGGGGATAGCTTCTACCCATTTAGTGAAGAAATATGTAGCTATCAAAATCCATTTATGCTGCCCTAAAGAAGAAGGATTTATCTCCCTAATGAAGTCCAAACGCCACTGCTGAAAAGGAGCATTCACTGCAATAGACTTCAATGGTAAAGACACTAACTTTTGCTTACCAGCAAATTTTTGACATGGGATACAAGCTCTTACCTGCTGATATACATCAGAGAACAAGGAAGGCCAATAGTATCTGGACCTTAAGACTTTATAAGTTGTTGCCTTCCAATACTTATGTCCCCCACAAGCACCTTCATGTGATTTAGAGATTACCTCTTCAATTTCTGCTTGTCCAAACATCTATTCAGAATGCCTCCTGGATCTTTCCAAAATAGTTGTTGTTCTATCAAACAATATTTAGTAGCTCTCAGCTTTAATGACCTAGCAGCCTTCTTATCTAGATGTTCTGGACATTATAAATACAAAAGGAAGTGTACAATGTCTGCATACCATGTGGATTCTGCATACTGCTCCATAATTCTTTTCTTCTCTTGTTCAGCTTGCAATTCTTCTTGTACAGGATGTTCTGCCATCAGATGAAGACCTAAAGCTTGACAATTAGAATCAGCTAACAATTTAGCCAAAACCTGTCCCTTCACTAGTTTTGTAGGCTTAATGTCCACGTCATATTTCATTATCTTTGCAATCCATTTCCCCCTTTTCCCTTCACTATCAAGTTGAGTTAATATATCTTTAATGGCAGCATTAGGAACATAAGCAATGACTTTAGAATGTAAAACATAAATTCTAAAAAACTTTAATGCTTTTACCAATGAATAAGCTTATTTCTCCAAAGTGCTATACTTTAACTCTGAGTCTCTGAGGGTCTTGCTAAAAAATGCAATTGGCTCTCAAGTCCATCATTATTCTTCTATAACAAAACAGCTGCTAAAGTATCCTCTGATGCAAAAGAAAAAGTCAAAAATTCCTTTGAAAAATCAGGACTTACTAGCACTGGTGCTTCTGTAAAAGCCATCTTAATCTTCTCAAATGAATTCTTAGCTTCTGCCGTCAACTTCACTTCCTGGTCTTTTTCAACATGGTTCTTATTTGTTTAATGGTTTCTGCAAAATTTGGTATGAACCAACGCAGAAAATTTATTTTTCGAATAAAAGATTGCACATCCTTCTTACTTCTTGATAAACTGATTTTCAAAATAGCTTTTACCCTTTCTGGATCTATCCTTATAACATCAGTTGAAACCAAATGACCCAACAACTTACCCTCCTGTACAGCAAAATGTGACTTTTTTGGATTGAGAGACAAACCATATTTTCTGCATTTCAAGAAAGTTTGTTTTAGGTGCTTTAAGTGCTCATCATCAAACTGTGAGAAGACTATTATGTCATCTAAATAGATCACCACAAACTTATCCTTCTCTCCAACAAAGGCTATGTCCATAGCTCTTTGAAAGGTAGCTCCAACATTCATTAATCCGAATGGCATTTTGTCGTACATAAAAGTACCTCAAGGGGTAGTGAATGTTGTCTTTTCTCTGTCATCAGGGTGCATTGCAATTTGATTATACCCTGAAAAACCATCTACCATTGAGATCCTTTGGGCACCCACCACCTTCTCCAATATTTGTTCAATCTTTGGTAAAAGATAGTTATCTGTAAGTGAAGACCTATTCAGATTATGAAAGTCAACACACAATCTTATTTCACCATTCTTTTTTCTTACATGTACTAGATTTGCTACCCATGAAGAATATCGAAGAGGAACAATGATCTTAGCATCCAACATTTTTTTACCTCCTTTTCTATAATGGGGAATAAAGCAGGATTGATTCTCCTTAATTTCTGTCTAAATGGTTTAACATTTGGTTTCAAAGGCATTTTATGCTGTATAGTACTAGTATCATAAGTCTTCAAATCCTCGTATGACCAAGCAAAGATATCAACATATTCTTTTAATAGCTTGATGTACCTGTTTCTTTGCTCTGTTGTAAGTGCCTTTGAGATCTTCACTATCCTGGGGTGCTCCTTAGTGCCAATATTACAATCCATTACATTTTCCTTTGAAGACTACATAGCTAGTTTTAAAGGAGTATCATCCTTCAAAAAAATCCTCTCTAAAGGCACCAAACCCTTAGGAACAAAATTACTTTTCAGCTCAATGATTTTGTGACCTACAATTTCATTTTCTGCAACACCCTCAGTATATTTAGTTTCATCATCTTGTTCTTGATCAATTAAGGAATTAGAGAACTCACTAGTCAACTCTAAAAACCTTTTAATCTCTAAATCATCCTCAAAAACTCTCCATTGCTTTATATTATCAGGCACAGAAGGTTTGTACCTAACTTCAATAGGATATTTCAGCTGAGTTGTTTTAGGAATCTTGAAATGTGTAGCTGCTAGGGCAAGAGAATCAGCAGTTTGGTTATGATCCCTAGGAATATAAGAAATATTGAATGCCACAAAGAAATTATCTATCATATCCCATACTTCATTCATGTACACTTTCAACAAATCTTGTTTTACTTGATAGTTATTCCTTACTTGCTGAACAACCAACTCGGAGTCTCCATAAACAGAGATTTGCTAAATACCTAAATCTTTTGCAGCTCTCAAACCTAATAACAGAGCTTCATACTCTGTTGTATTATTAATGGTGATAAATTCTAACTTATACATTAATCTTACCACTTCACCACCAGGAGATATCAGAACAACTCCTGCTCTAGCACCTTCTTTAAATGATGATCCATCAAAATACATTTGCCAAAGTTCATCTTCCTGTTCCCTAGTACATTTAAGTGATTTTTCTTTTTCAGCATGTAACATACCAGCAACATTATTATCATCACTAAAGCGCAACATACAACTCCCCAAATCATTTTCAACAGGATATAATGGATGATTTGTAGGATTCTTGTCATCAATCACAATATAAGCAAATTGTAATTCTCTATACAACCTTCTATTCTCACCTCCAAAGACAAGGATGGTTGCATATGTTAAGTCCATCTGTAAAGTTCCCCCTACTTTCTTAGCCCAAGATCTAGAAAGGAGCATTCCAAATTTAGGTGTGATATCCGCTACTACTACATCCATAATAACACTCTTCATTGGTATCTGATCTAAACTAACCACCATGTCCTTTATCACTCCTAAACATTTTACTGCTCTAGAATCGAAAGCATACAAATCATGATAAAGTTTTGTTATGCTCAATCCTAAAGCCTCCATGACTACTTTTGGCATTAGATTATGAGATGCCCCTGGATCCAAAAGGCAATTATGGATTATCTGCTCATGAATGGTTAATGTGATATAGAAAGGTGGAGATGCACTTGCATCATTTTTAGTTTTCTCTACTACAGTTGATCCAACAAAAATTTTGGGATTCTCCTCCTGTAAATTAATTGTGTCTGTAGGTACCTAACTGTTTGTTGAACCTATCATTTTCAAAACTGAATTTTTATAGCAAGGATTTTTTATCAATTCAGTAAAAGGCATAGGGATTTTAATTTTGCACAATTCATTTTCGAGATTGAAATTATGCATGTTCCTATTCACTTTTCCACTTCAATAATCTTCTCAGGTTTATCTTGATTCTGCCTTTTTTCTAATGCTGAATTTGTTTGCTATTTAGGAGGAGGAATTACCTTCTTTTTAGGGTTTTGAACCACCTATTTTGGTCCTGATCTTAAATTTATGGTTTTCTTTGGATTAGACTGGTATATATCAGATGTTATTTCAAGGTCTAAATCATCCTCTGTCTCAAAAACATTAGCATCATAATATTCATAATTCAAAAAATCTTCTTCAGTTACAAAACCTTCAGTCAACTGTTCTACAAAATAATTCATGTCTTCATTTGTTTCTTCAAACTGCTCATCCTCTTCCATTTCTCCCTCATCAGTGACATTGTTTTGAAGTGGGGGTGGTACCTTCTGATCTTCCACTTCTCTCCTTTCTCGTTGTGTGTCATTATTTCTTCTCTCTCTGGGAATAAAACAAGGTGCAAACTGTCTTCTAAACTAGTTTGGATTATTAGGGTTTTTGTCTCCCTCTTGAATAGGCCTATTGGGTTTTTTCTCCAATTCCAATTTGTTTAGTTTAGTTTTTAGTATTTTTACTAATTTTGTCATCTCATCAAGTTTACTATCTGCAAATTGTGAAGTTGAAACTACTGGAGTTGCTTCATTTTTACCCTTTCTATCATAAACTTGTTGAGCTGAGTTCACCTTCAATCTATTAGAGGCAAGAATATTAGATTCCACCTCCAGGGCTGTCTCTTGCATATCCAGTAAAGTAACAGGTCTTCTTTCCCTCAAATGTAAGGAAAACTCATGGTCAAAAGCATTAGCATAGGTGAGTTTTGCAGAAGTTTCAGAAGGCTTGATTTTTGCAGGGATTCTTCCATACTTTTTGTTAAACCTCTTAGAGAAATCAGTTATAGTTTCATCTTTCTTCCTTCTTAGGGCTCCAAACTCTGTAATGTAATATGTATGATCCTTAGTGTCACTCCACTATCTCATGAAAATATCCTGAAGCTCTTCTATCAAAGTAATGGAATTTGCAGGTAACTCCCTAAACCACTTTCTGACCTCTCCATCCAGACTTTGAACAAAAATTCTCATCCACACATCCTTCGCCTCTATATTTTGATTATCTGCATAACTTAAAAACACATCCCAGTGTTATTTAGCTGTTACCTCACCTTGTCCATTAAACCTAGTCAAGTACTTTTGGTAATCCCTACCAAGAAGAGCATTTAAGGGTTGAGGCAAAACTAGAGGGGCATACCTAGCTACCACCATCCTATCCATCATATCTAATGGTTATTGTTGAGCTGCCATCTTTAAACTAACTGATTTAGATGAAGAAGAAACTTGACTGGAACTTGGCTGAAAAGGACTTTTACTGACCTTAAACTGGAACAAAGGAATTTTTCCAGGGGATAGATCTTTTGCTTTCTTGAAAGACTGAGGATCAGTGTATACCTGAAAATTGCTAACAGGGATTGTAGGTTTCAACCATGGTGAATCTTGTTTTTCTTCCTTTGCAAATGAAAAGGGTGATAATAGGTCAACTTGATCAGGGTTACAGAAGGCTGGGGATGACTGTGATTTCTTAATCTTCCTAGATTCTTTCGGAATTTTCTCCGATTCTGTGACACCCAGGTGCAATGGTGAACTAGGTCTACTTCTTGTTCCAAATCCCTTAGTAGTCACTGTGAACTATTTGGTGAAAATGTAGTCTTAAAAATTGTTGGTTTTGTTCACCTCTCAAAACCAGTTGAATGATGAATAACCCAGGGAAAGTATGCTTCAGCTTCGTCCCCAACAACAACGTCAAAGATGTTAGTGCCAGAAATTGTTCTTAGACTACTAAAGAACAAGCCAACACAATCTCATAAAACAAAATTAAGTAAAACATGTTCTTTAGGTTTTTGGTTTTGCACTTTGTAAACAAGAGGGTAAAACTCATAAGGCTAAAACAAAAACTAAATCATGCACAATACAAGACTGAGATGTATAATATATGTAACATAAACCAAAGCACATAACTGAGTTTCATCCACAATTCATAAGCATTCCATGAGAAGCAACCTTAAACAATAAATGAATTCATAAACTGAGTGATCACACTAATCAAAAATGAAACTAGCATAGAAGATAAAATGGGCTTATAGATTGCATATACAACATAATCAGTAATCCAACATGCATAAGAGTTTTCTGAAACTTAGCTTTGTATAGTAGCTGAAAGCCTCCCCTTGTAGAAAAATTTAAACCTCCTCTCATTATACAGTGTTACTTTTATCTTAGTTACACCTAAAAACAGTTACATAACTGAATAACTACTTTTTAGGTCATACCATCTAATCACTTAACAAAGTAAAGTTGCTCAAACTAAACTATTTTCTTTAGAAAAATAAACTAACAACGTCTATCACTTAAAACATTTTATAAATCTTTAGCAGCCTCTACCAAAAGAGTTATTCCCTCCAAAGCTTTAGTCTTCCTCCTAGTTCTCTGCTGCTTAGCTTCTAAGTCTTTGACTCTTTTAGACAATTCCTGATTTTGTTGATTTATTTCTTGAAGAGTCTGTTGTAATTCTGCACATAGACTTTGTGTTTGTCCTTTCCTCTTCAAAGCTTCCTTGGAGACTACAATTAACTCTTGGTAATGGATATTAACATCTTCTAAATCCTCTCTTAATCTTCTGTTAGCAACTACTAACCCTTCATTTGTTTCATGTGGGAATTCTATCTGATACTTATATTGTTTGATGCTTCCTTGTAAGTTCTGATTCTCTGAATCAATACATTTTCCTTCTAAGGCTGAAGGCATTTCTTCTGGCATCCAAGGAATCTTCAATCTCTTAAAGATCTCCTCATCCTCATCTTGTTGTTGCTCTGTCATAGCTACAGGAATCCCTGGGGACTCATTACCTTTAAAATTGCATTGAGCTGATGGTTCTGCAATCCTTTCTTCATCTGCACATAAACCCGTCATGACTGATGTTGATTGCATGGGCAGACCCGGGTTTACTATGATTAATCAACAACACCCCAAACTCACTAGCCCTTTCGGCAACAGACCGCAAAGCGATCTGAAGTCTCACCCGAAGTGAATCTAATGGGTAGGCCAAGACTCAAGTGTCTTGGACCAGGTTCTGCGCATCCTACTTCTTTCTCCTTACTCCTGTGCGCCACTAGGTCGACTAGCTCTGCGCATCGCACGTCCCCTTCTACTCGCAGCACTTTCACCCGTGCGATGCTCAACCCCGCACCAGTTGCTCGGTTTCCTCTCACGTCGCACAACTTCCACTTACTCGCAGCATTCCAATCCTTACTGCATCTCTGCGCACCGCGGAACGCCCATCCTCTCCTCAACGCTAAGCCCTCAGCTCGCAATATCTCGCATCGCAGCTCCTCTGCCGATGCGATATCGCTTCTCTGCGATATCTTACCACTGCGACTTTACGCTCTTAACATTGATTGCGCCGATGTGCGACACTCTACTTCTCAGAAGTCTATTGTGAGTAACTGGTAATTAGTGANTCTACTATCTACTGATTGATTAGCTACCCAACCAACCCTTTACAATACAAAAATGCAAGCTTTTATAGGCAGCCCGAAGGTCGTGCCATTACAACACTGTGGGCCTGTCCCAACAGTAAACCCATACCCTAAATAGTGACAGTCGGTCCTCTCTGTCCTTGAGGTAGCCGCTTCCCGTCACACCGCAGCTCTCTGCAGTCTTCCATGCTTCCCGGTACTGACCATGGGTACTATGCACCGCTTCTCTTTCTGTCCTTCGCCTTCAATGCTTGAGCCTCGTTGCTCCTTCTTCTTTATGAGGGTCGCTGAGCCCTCCTGTCTTCCGCCGCTACCTTCAATGTAGTGGTTGAGCTTTCTTCTCTCGGCTGCTCTGGTACCGTTGCCTCCTTGACTTTTCTATCCCAAAAGTCATGGTTTCCGGCTCTGCTCTCCAGCTGGAAACGTGCTACACCGTCGTAGCTCTGCCCTGTCCTTTTTCCGCTAAACTTCTCTCTTTCCGCCAAAATTAGCAGCTTCTTCTGTAGCTGCGGGATCCTGCTCCAACAACTGATTGTTGCTTCACTAAATCATCTTGATGATGACTTAATTTTACTTTCCTTCGAACCTCTTTTAATAACTCTGAGATTTTAGTTCTAGTTGAGCTGACTTATCCTTCAAAGGAACCTATTTCTTACCTTTAATCTCTCTTACATTCAAGCTCTCATCTTCTTCTAACTCTTCTTGGGAAGAAGAGTCTTCTATTACTGTGATTTCCTCCTGAGCTAACTTAGGGTTTAACAACTTTTTCATGTTCAATTTCAATTTATTCTTGGGTCTGGTCTTAGGTCTCCAGCCTACCCCTATCTCTCCCAGCATACTCAAAGTTTTTCCTTGGTGCTTTATGGCTGCTAACTGAACCACCTTTCTTTTAACTCTTTGTGACACCAACTTTTCTTCAGATTGTTCTTGTAAACCCTGTGCACTGTCAACCCTAACTTCATCAATCAGTGGGCTTTCCTTACTTTCTGAATGTATTCCTGTATGAACTTGTTCCTGTTCTGACAAGCTTTCATCTACTCCCTGGTTTACTTCTTCATTAAGGGTATTTGCTACATGATTTAAATCTTGTCTTTGAAGCTTTGATGGTTCATCTTCATCAGCTTTATTCTGTTGTTCACTCTCAAGGTTTTCAACTTTCTGTGTCATAGACCTTTCCTGTGCACTATCTTCCTCTGCTTCGACTATGACCTCTTTCTTTAATTTTTTGACTAAACTTTGTGCTTTGTTTACATGTCTTTTCTTTGATCGATCCTCTTTCTCACTTTGAAACCCGGACCAAAATAAGAAATAGTCCCAGGTTTTTCCCTTCTTTTGGAGCACTGTGCTTATAATTAACTTTATCAGACCATGATGAAATATGGACTATTGAGTATGATTTTGATGCTCCTTCACTCCACTGGACATCGTTTGCAGACTTTTGAGAAAAAATAAAGGAAGGTTCATTTTTTATTCATTATTTAAATGTTGCAGAAACCTGAAATGATATTTAAACACAAATGCGTATCTTCCTTCACAAGTTACATAGCTTTGCAGAATTTTGATTGGTTCTCTCCACTCTGGTTTGAACTTTTGTATATGTACTCCTTTACCCCAGTTTGCAACAACATTTGGAAGCAAATAATTCTCTGAATTAAAGGTAAAAGGTACTGTCTTAAACCAATATTCATCTTCATCAGGGATACCTGTAGCCTCTACTATTAGCTCTCTGGTCAACTCAATCGTTAGGGTATGAAATGTGATTATCTCTTTGTCTAATCCTTGAGCAAATTTATATGAAACCTCTATATGATGACCATTAATTTTTTCAAAATAATCCAGCCAACCTGCTTCTAAAAATAACCTTCCATAGTTAGGGAAAGTTTGAACCCAAGACATATCTGATGGCTCGACCCTATTTGTCTTCCCACTCTTCTTCATTTTGGTGATTGACCTTAATTGTGCTTTCTTCAGCCAAGAGTTCGAAACTATTTGAATGTTTGTTATTTTAACAGTTAATCATAAGTTGAGAGAATTAAAACCTTGATATGAATTTTCTTACATAAACTTATAAGAATTTCGACCTTATTGATAGAAAAGATTTAGCATTGAGCACAAATCAAGTTTATAAACTTGTATTCTTAGTTAACATCAATAACTAATCCTCTGTCAAAATGAACCCGAACTCATAGGGCATGTCAGTAATTCGTTTCATACATGTTTTAATTATGAATTCAGTTGCTAAAACCCTGCTTTCCTGCCTTCCCAGGTGTCCAATATCCTTCATAAGTATGTCTCCAACTGCCATGATCGTGCCAAACACTTACCTTGCAAACCCTAAATAGCCAACCGCCTTCATTCTTCAATCACGAACTACCAGATCTCCATACAGTTTCTGTGGTCTTCATGCATTCAATAAATGTGTAATTTATAACGAATTATCCTCATAATGTATGATCATTGTTATTTCCATGATCTGTATCTTCTAAACTCCAGACAGTTGCAACTTACCCAAATGATTTCTACCTTATCTCGAAACACTTGTCACAATGATTAATCTACATCAAACACGTATCAAAATCCTTGACAGGTGCGAAAAACTGCTCTCATGCGCCAATTTTGGAAATCACAAGCAAAATCATGACTTTTTTTCAAAGGCACGATTTTCTTGTAGCACCCTTGTTTACCTTTTCTATGCTTGCGCTACAAGAATATATGTTTAACAATTTGTTCACCAAAACTCAAAGCAATGTGTCAAACTTTGGTAAATAGCTTCTAATCAAACCTTATGATATTCTTTTAGAACCTTTTAGCAATATATACATCCTATAAGCCCCTAAAAACCATGAAATTCACTAAGTAAGGCCAAAATTAAAAAGAAAACCTATTAAATCAAACATATAAACCTAAAAAAATCAAAAAGTCTTAAAAGAAACCAAGATGAAAACTTTAAAACAATAAGAAAAATCATACTTTAAGACAAGCAAATGGTTTAAAACTAGAAAACAAAAACAGGCTATAACACTTCCTTTTAGCTTTTTAGTCTTCACTTTTTGATGTCCATGGCTAAGATCCACCTGAGCTATTGCTCGGGATGAAGTGAATTAATGGAGGTTGATTTAGAGCTATAAAACGCTTTTGATCAATTAATTCAATTACCCTCGAAACTATTGGAAGTTGTACATACCTTTGCATACCAGAAGGGACACCAACTTTCCTTGGCCTTGTAACAAGTCCACGAGAGTAGCGGAATGATTGAGTTTTAGTACACTCTGCCATATCTCCTCCATTTTGGATGGGCTCACAGGATCGAGCTCCAATTTCGCTACTTCATTCACCATCGAGCAGTTCGGTGATCGTGCTGGGAGGCTACTGCATTTGTAATTGAATTTGCTTCAGATTCTGGTTCCTATTGTTAGCAGCAATTTGAGTTTTGAAGGTTTGGTTGCACACAGCGAAAGATTTACCTAACTTCTCTTGCTTCAGGAAAAATTATCTTAGCGAGGAAAGTGGGATTGTTGCGACAAGAATCAGTAAAGTCTAACGCTACAAGTGTTGAAACACTAAGGAGCTATAGACGACACCTGGAACTTTGATAGACCACACCTGTCAAAGAGTTGTAGCATTAGGAATTTTACTTCACTCTGGTTGAAGGGCTCTTTTGGAGATCATGTTTCATGTACTCCATAATGATACAACCTTTATATACTACCTGCCACCTACATGATTGCTTTCTCTATTCCCACAAACCATAGAAGGATGACAAAGTGGGCATAACAAGTTAATCTCCTTTAATCTAGCGATTTTTACTACCCCTAGCTTAAAAGGCTACGCTATATGTCATCTCAGCTATCTTCTCCAGTTTTTCATACTTGTCAATGCTTCTGCAATTCGACGGAAATATATTAAGGCATGGATGATTCAGGAACTGTTATAACTGTTGTGGGATCATTTTAAACAAATGTTAGAATAAACTCCTTTGTGTGATGACACGAGGAGAATCAATCAATCAATCTTAGATTTACATAATAAGTTTCTATGAAAACTCGAATTTATCGGAATTATGCAACTTCACGTTGGCAAGGTCAGTAGTGTATGAGCCAATTGTGCACACCCTTGTCAAAGATTTTTATTCATTGATATTCAGATTAGGGCAGACAACTCTTTCCTAAATTCCTTCCAACTTTTCTTTAATTTTACTAAACTCGTGCTAAATTTATTTTAGGTATAATTTGAAAGACATGTGGTAGTCAATAAATGGTACTAATACCCATATATTCCTTTTACATAATATCGTAGTCTTTATTTATATGATTTAAATAGTAAGTTGTGCCTCTTTCGGAATAGAGGTGTCCATTCACCGTTAAACTAATTAATTACTAGCCTATAATTTTTGGAGTACATTACAAACTAGGTTCACATGACTAAAGTTGGGATGAAGATATGGTGCGTAGGAATGAAAGGGGTGCTTATCCTTCTATGCTTGTGTCAGTTGAGCCTAAGCACTCGACAAGCCCATGATATAATCTAACTATGCATAAACACTTTAGATTATGAATGGAATACAAGGATGCAAGAAACAAATGTTCAAACATCTAAGGATAATCATTAAGAGGGAATTGGTCTACTCATTTTAATTCATCAAGCATAATTATAATAGTAGATACATTCATACACCTAAAAACTTATTTTTACCTTAGCTTTCGACGCAGAGTCCACAACCTTGACAACTATGTCCTCTGCATGTTGTTGATAACCAATTTTCTTTGTATTATTTCTCTTGGTCCTCTTCTTCTATTCTTCTTGCTTTTGTCCTCACCCTCACTTTTGGACTCTTTATTCTATGTTACCAACCCTATCTACTTCTTTGGAATCTTCTTTATTGGGTAGATTCTAATGATAAAAGATAACATGCCCAAGTGAAGTGTATTGTACAACTGAAATTGGTATGTCTTTTTTAACCCTTATAGTGCAAACTAAAGGAACTTAAATCACAATTTGGAAATGAAAATCCAAAGGTATAGAGAGTGTTCTCTTCAATTCTACATTCTCTTCCTTCGAAGAGTGTTCTACTACTTATATATTGTGTATTTAGGTTAAAAATAAGGGTTCGCCTTATTCCCTTAATAACTTATATATCGCGTCTTTAGCAAGGTATGTTGCCAAAATCGAAAATGAGGAGATGGAAACTAGGCCCGAACTACATGATGTTCAGGTAAGGACCCAGAGTGATCAGATTATTAGTATTGTAGAGAAAGAGAAAGATTACCTTACCAACTATGTCAACTAAAATGATTGGGACAACTGAATCAACTGTTGCTGAACCAACTACTTTATCCACGGGATCCACTGGAGAAAGGTCCATGTTAACATATGGATCATCAAACGGATGCTACCTATCACTGATTGAAATCTTCATCTTATTGACATGAAGAGGGAGGAGTGGGTGAAGGGAAAGACAAATATGTGGGATGTCTTTCCTGATGATATGGGTTTGGACAGAAGTACTGATTTGGCATTAGACAACATGGATCTTAATGATCTAGTACTAGATTTGGTGACGTTTGATGATAGTGATCCTTTGGAGGGGTCATCCTCCACACCAACAGATATTGATCCTTAGATGGGTGGAGAGGAGGACGACGACGACGAAGAAGAAGAGAGCAGTGATGAGTTTGTTGATTCGGGCATGGAGGAGGACTATTGATATATGAGACTCTTCATTCTTCCATCTTGATCTACACCTTTTTGTATTTACTATTACTATATTATTGGTCTATTTGGCATTTTCCAGTGGCATTTTGACATCTATGTAATACATTTTGATTTTGATGAGTTGATGAGAAATATGGTTTTTGACTTTTGAGTATTGACATCTTTATCTATGACTATCATGAGTATATTGTATCATGAATTATCTTTATGTCTCACAATCTCATTGTGATTACTAATTTGATTTGTAAATGTGTGATACTAATTACTAATGTTAAATGTGCATTGATTCAGATTTCTATTGAATATTTGTAAAAAATTCGATCTATATGCCTATATTTTTAATATATATAATTTTTTAAATATGTGTGTGTGTGTGTGTGTGTGTGTGTGTGTAACGTGTCCTGATTCTGGGGGTTAGTGTGTTCGTGTTGGACACTCGAATCCCCGTGTCCTTCATGTCTCGTGTCCCCGTGTCATGTGACTTTTATGACAAGTCGAAATACATAGAGATCAAGTTCCACTATTTCAGGGATATGGTGCATAGAGGAGTAGTGAAGCTCCAGTACATGGCAACGAACGAGCTGATAGCGGATGTATTGACCAAGCCGCTTTCCAGAGTGAAGTTCGAATACTTCAGAGAGAGACTTGGTGTTCTCCAAATCGAGGTCCCTAGAAAGAGGGAGTGACGAATTCTCACATGGTTGGAGGCGCAGGTTGTCATGGTGACGTAATCAGTCCTGCTGTGCTCCCATGCTGGAGATGATGAGAAGACCGAAAGACGCAGATGCATGAGTATGATATCTCACATGGGAATGTAGACATGTTGTCCTTGAATGTAAAACATCTTGGTGTGGTACGCAGGTTGTTTGGACGTAATCAGTAATGTGGGTTGTCCTCGGATGTAATCAGTCATGGCGTGGTACGCAGGTTATGTTAAATTTTAAGCATATTTATCCAAGGCAAAGTGTTTGTGTTCCTTTTAAAATTTCCTCTGCTATAAACTTTCAATCAACAATATAGAAGAACATAAGCATGGATGATGAGCAGTAAAATAGATGCATAAATGAGATCTCACATGAACACAAGAAATTTACCCTGGAGAAACCCGAGAAGGGAGAAAACTCCAGCAAATAGTCTTCCTTTATTACAAATAAATTTGTATGACCACAATACAACTTCCAACATGAACTATGCTCTTCAATGAGCTTGACTGACTGACTTGAACCTGACTGTAGATGACCAACAAGAGAAGAAGTTCCTTGTTGTTCTCTTTGACTGTGTAAAAACCACCAAGACAGAAGTTCCTTGTTGTCCTCTTTGATTGTGTAAAAACCGGCAAGACAAAAGTTCCTTTGCTGCTCTCGATTTGGAGTCAGATGTAAAGACAAAAACTTCATTAATTAATGAAGGACCATAATGGACAGCAGAGGCTACATTATATATTGGAAGAAGGTAAGGTTGACATGGCATGCACACAAGGAGAGATCCACATTTTGAAATGAAAACCGACGGAAAGTTCTAAATTGAGAAGAGAAATTTTTATAAAGTAAGATTCTGAATTTTTTTAGTAACTTCCATTTTTTCTGTCTTTTTCTGACTTTATTTATTTCCTCTTTTTTTTCTAACTTTATGTATTTAATTATTTATAACTTTGTCTTTTTGCCAACTCTATTTATTTAATTATTTTTTTTCTTGAATTTTTAATAAATTAATTAATTAATAGTTTAATAATTAAAACTTTAAATTAAATAAAAGTCAAACTTTATTCATGAGAAATTTGACTTTGACTTTGACAAAAGAGACATATTCATGGTGGATGAATTTATTCGTGCCAACGCACTAGATCAATACATTTATTTGCATAAGGAAGATTGTTTGTTTCTAGCTCATAGGAATTTTACATTATTCCTAACTTTACCTTGGCTTTTGCAAAATGCTCACAAGGATTCCCGTCTTGGCTTTTGGCATGGCCTCACAAGACTTATTGACTTGACTTTTGGTATGGCTCACAATGCTTGTCCGTTCACCTTGACTTTTTCCATGACCTCGCAAGACTTTCCAACGCATTATCACTTTTGTTCTGACTTTTGTCCTGGCTCACAAGGTTTGTATGTTCACCTTGACTTTTTCCATGACTCACAGAACTGCTTAATCGCCAAGTCTACCTAGCTAGCTTCAGGGTGGTCATTTATGACCTCAGACCTTGGAGAATGCCTTATGATGTTGATTTCAACACTCCCTCTCAGCAAGGGAGGCAATCTCTACAACTCCCAGTTTGTCACGAAAGTCTGCAAACTTTACCAACTACAGATGCTTGGTCAGGATATCAGCTACCTAATCATTTGTTGCAATGTACTTTAGCTTGATCACATTTCGTTGTACCATATCTTTGATATAGTGGTACTTCATATCAATATGCTTTGATCTATCATGAAACATCAGATTTTCTGTGAGCTTTATACAACTTTGATTATCGCAAAGGATAATCGTATTCTCAAGCTTTTCACCGAACAAGCCAAAAATAAGTTTTATGAGCCATACTGTTTCTCCGCTGGCATTGCTAGCAGCAATATATTCAGTCTCAGTTGTGCTCTGAGCAATAGATCCTTGCTTCCCGCTGAAGTAGGAGATCATGGATGATCCTAAACCGAAGTATTAACCTGAGGTACTCTTTCTATCTACTGGACTCCCAGCCCAGTCCGAATCTGCATAATCATGCATCATCGCACCACCACTGGATGTGAACTTTAGCCCATAAGCTAAGGTACCTCGAAGATATCTCAAGATGTGCTTACCTGCCACCCAATGTCTTTCTCTTAGCTCAGCCATAAATTGGCTCAATGCACTCACTGCAAACTACATTTCTGGTCTAATATGAGTTAGGTACATCAAAGACCCAACAAGCTGCCTATACATGGTGGGATCCACCAAATCAGATCTTGAATCTGAGTCATGCAGCTTCTTTAGATTAGCCACCATAGGAGTGGACACACTATTGCAATTCATCATACCAAACCTCTTTAGTCTGTCTACAACATATTTTCCTTGAGATAGGCAAATCTCGTTTGGTTTTTTCCAAACCTCTAAACCCAAGAAATAATGCATCAATCCTCGATCTTTCATTTCAAACTCAGTAGTGAGATTCTTCTTGCACCGGGCTATCTGTCTATCTTTTCTTGTGAGGAAAAGATCATCTACATACAAAACCAAAATCAAAGGATGATTTTCAACAACTTTAAAATAAAGATTGGAGTCAACAGTGCTCTTACTGAACCCTAAGCTTCTCAGAAAGCCATCAATCTTGTCATACCACACTCTGGGTGCTTGCTTAAGACTGTACAAGGCATTCTTTAACTTGCATACATGAGAAACCTTACTATGCACAACAAAGTCATCGGGTTTCTATACATAAACTTCTTATTCTACTTCACCATTAAGGAAAGTAGTCTTTACATCCATCTGATTTAATTTCCAACCAAGTACATAAGAAAGAGACATAACTGAACAGATAGTAGTATACTTGGATATTGGTGCAAAGATCTCATCATAATCTACACCTTCTTTTTGGGAGAAGCCTCTGGCCACAAATCTTGCTTTGTACTTCTGAACACTTCTGTCAACTGCATGTTTTATCTTATGCAACCATTTGGATCAGACAATTGATTTGTTTTTAGGCCTAGGAACAATGTCCCATACATTGTTCTTCATGATGGACTTGTATTCATCCAACATGGAATCTCTTCAAACCTGCAACTTGTTAGCTTCATCAAATAAAGAAGGTTCAACATCACTGATGTTACTTACCAAAGCAACATAACCTGCAAATATTTGAGGCCTTTTGCTTTATCTTGAGGTTCCTGAAGGGGCTGCATGTCTCTCTGCTTCTTGCTGAGTTTATTTGAACCAAGCTGGTCTTCGCTTGATAAGAGGATCTTCAAGAGACCTCTTTAATACCTCGGCAGGTTCTAACACTGCATCTTGATCATGACTTTTCTCCCTCTGAAAGTTAGTACCAGAAGTCTCGGCTGAAGGAGAATCTGGCTCATCATCGATCTAAAGATCTCTGGATCGTTTGAAAACAACTTCCTCATGGAAATCTACATCTCAGCTCACTTCTATCTACTCTTGAACTATAACATAGATCCTGTAAGCCTTAGAAGACTCAATATATCCAACAAAGATCCCTTTCTTACTTGAGGGTTCCATCTTAGTTCTCTACTCTTTAGGCACATGAATGTAAACTGGACACTCAAACACTCTCAAGTGTCCAACATCTGGTTTCTTACCAGAGAAAGCTTATTTAGGAGTTTTATCCTCGAGGATTGCATGCCGGCATCTCTTCTGAATGTAGACTGTTGTAGATGTAGCTTCTACCCAAAGAGACTTGGGCAGATCTTGATCAAACATCATAGCTTTTGAAGCTTCACATATAGTTCTATTCTTTCTTTCATCAACGCCATTTTTCTTAGGATTGTATGGAACAGTTAACTGACGTTTTATACCAGCTTCCTTACAAAATCTCTTGAACTCATGGGATTCGTATTCCCCTCCATTATCAAATCTTAGAATCTGAATGTGCTTCCCTGTCTGATTTTCTACCAAGGCTTTGAATTCTTTAAACTTTGCAAAAGCTTCACTCTTCAACGTTAGGAAATAAATCCAACATTTTCTAGAAATATCATCAATGAATATGACATAATATAGAAAGGCATTCAAGGAAGGTGAATACACAGGTCCACAGATGTCAAAATGAATAAGTTCTAATATCTCTTCAGATTTGTTTCTACTATGCCGAAAAGACTTCTTTTCATTTTTACCAAGAAAACAACCTTTCCAAACCTCATTTTTATCATAAGAAATAGGAGGCATATCGCTTTCCATAGATTGAAGTCTAGGGAGGGCCTTGAAGTGATGATGATTGAATCTTCTGTGCCATAGCTCGTTGGGGCTGACTATAGAATGGGAAAGAGCATGAGCATAATGATTTGTTACCTTGTAGAGTCCTCCTTCTCGAAGACCAATAACTTCAATTGAACTTAGTTGACCATCTTTCGGCCAAAGAATTGCTTTACCGTCCATGAAGGCCACCTTGTAGCCTTTATCTTCAAGTGCAGAAACTCAAAACAGGTTCTTTCTCAAACCAGGAACAAATAAGATCTCATCAATGTGAATGATGGATCCATAATTTAACTTAAAAGAGGTGGAACCGACTCCTTTAATTTTGTGGCAAGAGTTGTCACCAACCTGAACCTACACTGCACAAGTCTTCTTTCAAAAATATGAAAGAATATTTTTGAAAGCAGTTATAAGCTTCGAAGCTCCACTATCAACCAACCACGAGTTTCAATCAGTGGTTAGGTGACCAGAAAGAGCGGACACCAGGTAGTATTCTCTTTTGTTCTCATGTCTCTCATGAGATTCACTTGCCTTCTTACCTGATCCTCCTTCTTCAGCAGTGGATGCATGATGCTTCCCTTTATGGAATCCTCCCTTCTTGGATCTGCAATCTTTAGCAAAATGTCCCATCTTGTTACAGTTAAAACATTTAATCTTGGACATATCAAAACCTTTACCTTTGAAGTTAACTTTATACTTGGTTTTCTGGAAGATCTTCTAATGGGGAGGCTTCCTTCCTCTTCTTGTCTTTGCAGCCAAAACAACACTGTCATCAGTAGCAGTACCAAACCTTGAAGTCGTGCGACCTTCCTCCTGAAGGAAGTCATGCCACAAGTGCTCAAAACTAGGTTGAGTCTCCCTACCATTCACACTGGCAAGGAAAGTATCCCACGAAAATGGGAGGCCATCGAATATGGCTTGTACCAGATCATCATCTTCAACAGTTACCCCTATGACAAGTAACTGATCATGAATCTAAGAAATTTTAGAATAGAAGGAAGCCACAGACTCACCTTTCTCCATCTTCAAGAACTTTAACTTGTTCTTGAGGTTTCTCTTTTGACTAGGTGTAGTTTTCTCATACAGATTCCTAAGAGTGTCATAACAGTCTTTAGTTGTCATTAGAGAAGTTAGTACCGGCATGATATTGTCTTTCACTGAGTCAAAGATAACTCTCTTAGCCTTAGCTTGAGTCCTCCTCAAAGCTGCTCTACCAACATTGGTAGTTGTTTCCTCCATGACTGTAGTCACGAACTGATCTAGCTCCAACTCTTGGAGAATATTCATGACCCTGAGCTTCCAAACATTAAAGTTTGAAGCTCCCTCTAGCCTGTCTTCAGGCCGAACTAAAATAGAAGAAGACATCTCGAACATAAAACTTAGAATTGAGCTGGATAAAGCTTGAATCCTTGGACCTGTGTGGGCTCACAAACCAAAGAATTGAGCTCCGCTCACACCCTGAGCTCTGATACCATGTTAGATTTCAAGCATATTTATCCAAGGCAAAGTGTTTTATTGTTCCTTTTAAAATTTCCTCTGATATAAAATTTCAGTCAACAATATAGAAGAACATAAGCATGGATGATGAGCAGTAGAAAAGATGCATAAATGAGATCTCACATGAACACAAGAAATTTACCTTGGAGAAACCCGAGAAGGGAGAAAACTCCAACAAACAATCTTCCTTTATTGCTATCATCACAATACAACTTCCACCATGAACTATGCTCTTCAATGAGCTTGACTGACTGACTTGAACCTGACTGTAGATGACCAACAAGAGAAGAAGTTCCTTGCTACCCTCTTTGACTGTGTAAAAACCAGCAAGACAGAAGTTCCTTGATGTCCTCTTTGACTGTGTAAAAAACAGCAAGAAAAACGTTCCTTTGCTCTCGATTTGCTCAGATGTAAGGACAAAAACTTCAGTAATTACCGATGCACTATAATGGACAGTAGAGGCTACATTATATAGGCGAAGAAGGTAAGGTTGACATTGCATGCACACAAGGAAAGATCCAGATTTTGAAATGAAAACTAACGGAAAGATCTAAATGGAGAAGAGAAATTTCTATAAAGTAAGATTTTGAATTTTTTAGTAACTTCCATTTTTTTCTGGCTTTTTCTGACTTTATTTTTTTCCAAGTTTTTCTAACTTTATTTAATTAATTATTTCTAACTTTGTCTTTTTGCTAAGTTTATTTATTTATTTATTTATTCTTTTCTTGAATTAACTTTTTATAAATTAATTAATTAATAATTTAATAATTAAAACTTAAAATAAAATAAAACTCAAACTTTATTCATGAGAACTTTGACTTTGACATTGACAAAAGATACATATTCATGGTGGATGAATTAATTCATGCCAACACACTAGATCAATACATTTATTTGCATAAGTGAGATTGTTTGTTTCTAGCTTATAGGAATTTTACATTATTCCTAACTTTTCCTAGATACCTTGGCTTTTGCAAAATGCTCACAAGGCTTCCTGTCTTGGCTTTTGGCATTTCCTCACAAGACTTACTGACTTGACTTTCGGTATGGCTCACAAGGCTTGTCCGTATACCTTAACTTTTGCCATGACCTCACAAGACTTGCCAAGGCATCATCACTTTTGTTTTGACTTTTGCCTTGGCTCACAAGGCTTGTATGTTCACCTTGACTTTTGCCCTGATTCACAGAACTGTTTAATCTCCAAGTCTCCCTAGCTAGCTTCAGGGTGGTCACTTATGACTTCAAACCTTGGAGAATGCCTTCTAATGTTGATTTCAACAGGTTATACTTGGACGTAATCAGTCCTAGTACGGGTTGTCATTGAGTGAAAAAGATCCTGACGTGGTACGCGGGCTGTTCGGATGTAATCAGTACTGTAGGTTGCCCTGGAATGAAAAAGATCTTGGCGTGGTGCACATGTTGTTTAGACATAATCAGTCCTTGTGTGTGTGTGTGTGTTCCCATGTTGGAGATGATGAGAGGTCACAAGGTACTTGGTGTGCAACTGGGCAGCTCTCACATGGTGGTAGACGCGGGTTGTCTTAGTGACATAAATGAGTCCTAGTGTGCTCCTATGTTTGTGGAACACTGGTTGACCGTGGTGAGACATAATGCACTTGGTGTGCACCTGGGTAGTTCTCACATAGTGGTAGACGCGGGTTGTCTCGGTGACGCAAATAAGTCCTGGTGTGCTCTTATGTTTGTAGAATGTCGGTTAACTGTGGTGAGACATAATGGACTCGGTGTGCTTCTAGGCGATTCTCACATAGTGGTAGACACAGGTTGTCTTGGAGACATAAATAAGCCCTGGTGTGCTCCTATGTTGGTAGGACGCAGATAGTGAGTGATATGCATCTGGGATGTGCTCCGTGTACGATGACGAGATGATTCAGATATGACGAGATGACAGTAGGAGACGCGAGTGATTGCAGTGGCAATGTAATGCATGGTCCTGGGTTGTACCTATGCGATGGATTGCTCGTGGATATGATGAAGACCTAAATGAGGACAAGGCCTACACCCAGCATTAGATAGGGATGGCTCTGTAGAAACTTCCTATGATGGATAGATGGGCATATGTCACTATTCAATGATCGACAAGATGAGGACTATAGTAGCAGCAACGATGATGATTTAGTTATGATGACATGACCAGTTGTATTGATCACTATGGCAAGAGAATACCTTCCTAGTTAAGAGAGAATGTTGTTGTATTTGTAACTTCGGAAAATATTTTGATGTATATTATTATTGTATATTGTTGCACCCCCATTGGATATGTGTTTCCCTCCTTTCGGGATGTCATTATTGTGTATGGTCATTGAGGTAAACCCTCCGTTGTAAGTCGGGGCAGTACTCCCCAAGTCAAATATAATAAAGTGTATTTTTAGGTCTCTCTAGGAGAAGTTGGCCCAATTAGGGTAACAAGTCGGCCCAGTCAAGTTGTAAGGTCAGTCACATGAAGGGTATAAATAGGGAGGTGCCCTCCCTCGTTTATACACACACTCACTCACTCAAGTTTGCATGAGGAGAGATAGAAGATAAAGGAGTAGAGAGAGAGAGAGAGCTGCAGAAGACTTCTTATACTTGTTTTTTTACATCTTGTGATATTGTCTTAGTGACAAAAATATTCAAAGGAAGTTTGACGGGGTTTCTCCTTTATAGTTTCCCCGAGGAATATCTTTGTTTCTTGTGTATCTTCTTTATCTTGTGCATCTTGAATGTTTTGTTGTGCTTGTTATTCTTTCAGATAAAGATTCTAATCAAATTGAATAAGAATAGAAAAACTAACAATGTGGTTGACCCTAGTACTTAGAAAAGATGTGCATGAGGAACATTGTTATTACACAACTCACTCAACTCTATAAAATATCAAACTTTAATTTTGGATCACAAATATATGGATGTTGTAATGCATTCTCCTCAAGCTCTAAAATCGACATCAACACTTCATTTGTAGTAACTATTTGGTGTTTTTGTATATACAAGTTATGTCTATGGAAGATTAGCCTTGTTATCTTTTCTTTTTTTTATCTTGATGCAAAATTTGTTTTTTTTTTAACAAAAACGGTTATATTGATATAGAAGGTTCAGCTAAAAGGCGCTGATCAAGAGTAAAGAAAACCAGTCAATCTCCCCATCCTTAGACAGAATTTAAGGTGGGATTTCCAGCTTAATCATTGAATTAACTTTGAGTTCAAAGCACTCTAAGTTTATAAAATTATTAGCTGCTTTGTCCACCTTCATATTAAGTTCCTTGAGAACATGATAGAATTCGATCTTCCTGAACCTTTTAACCTTATCTCTAATTCTTTTAAGCAACCTTTCCATCCGCTCATTTTTGCCCCTTCTTCCACCTCTCACTGCTTGGATAATTAGCCTCGAGTCTCCTATAACCACAGTTTCGTCCGCTCCTACATTTTGCACCTGCTTAAGGCCTTGCCAGAGCCCATATGCTTCAGCCATATTATTTGTCTCGTGTCCAATATTCCAAGAGTATTCGATTTCCACTTTGCCTGTGGGATTTATGACGACTCCTCCGCCCCCCGCTTCTCCCGGATTCCCTTTTGAAGCGCCATCAAAAAACAGTTTAAATAACTTTCTTTCTTTTAACTAGTTTTCGAATTGGGAATTGTCTAATCTGATTTCCCAATTTTCCAGTTTATTAATGACTTTGCTGTTATTTTCTTGGATCTTGAAACTTTGAATCCATAGTTTTTCTTTTTCGGACAGTTCGGCTTTATTGTGTGGAATCTTGGTGTTTCTTACCACCTCACCGAGAAGAGCTTTGATTTTGACAATCACCTGCCATGCTGGTTGACTCTTGTTCTGGAAGGTTCTCTGGTTTCTTTCTAACCAGATGCACCAGCAAACAATTTTAGGCAGTTTCTGCCAGCAAGCTCTCACACCGTTTTCCCCCCCCAGCTCGCCCTTGTACATTCTATCCCATTGAATGAAGAATTCTTGATTATTCCCATTCCAGGAAAACCCATCATCTTTCTTTATTATTACTTCATTCCAAATTGAAACAGAGTAAGGGCATTTAAAGAAGAGATGAGAAATGGTCTCTGAATTAACAGCACATAGAGGACATCTGAAGGGGCCTGCAATCCCCCTTTTCTCCAGGTTTTCTCCAATCAGCAGCCGAAGATGAAGCAGAGTCCACGTGAACACATCTATCTTAGGCAGCGTTCTGTTTATCCAATTGTGGTTCCATAATATTGGGTTCGCTGGCACCAAATAATTTGCTGCATACGTTTTATATCCCTCAGACGTTGTGTATTGTCCATAACGGTTTCCCCAGCCACGCCTATCTTTCAAGCTTTTGGTGATCGGTGCTATCCCTGCTAAGTGGTCGATCAGCTTCAGTTTTTCAATTTCCAGCATTTCTGGACAGTCCAGTAGCTTCCACGATAACCAGCGATTTGGTTGGCTCTCATCCCATTCTGAAATACTCCAGAGCGTTGTTAATTCTCTCGCCTCCATCCAAGATTGTAAACGGGGCAGGCTGGGAGGGATCTTACCAAGGATCGAGTCCTTCCAATAATTTATGCTCTTGCCATTACCGGGTATCCAGAATAATTTTTCAATGAATTGGGACAGCGATTTTTTACACAGCCTGAAGATGGGGGACCCTTTTCCCTTCACGTTGTCTCCTTCCAGGCATCTCATCCTTGAGCCTGGAAAATATTTTGCTTTAAGAGCCCTGCTACACCAGGATGGCTTAGATTGGAGCATGTTCTAGAGTAATTTGCCCCCCATGGCCAAATTTTGATAATGGAGGTCTCTGATTTGTATACCTCCCTCACTTCTGGGCAGCTTAACTGTCTTCCAGCTTACCAGAGAATACTTTTTACTACCTTTGTTGTTCCCCCCGTTCCATAGAAAGGACTTCAGTGATGCCTCTATCTGGTTTATGATTTTGCTCGGAGCTAGTAGCAGAGAGCATTGATAGAGCATGTAACTGTTCAGGTTTGCTTTAATTAGAACAACCTTCCCTGCTAGATTCAGCCATGCTGTCCCCCAACCTGTTATTTTATTTTTTATTTTTTCCACTATGGGGTTCCAGTCCGAGGACTTGGACTTGGTTTTGACAATAGGCACCCCGAGGTACTTGAATGAGTCCCAACTTACAGATCCATTCATATTTAATATTCTGGTTATAGCTGACATTTCCCTCGGATTAATGTTCCATCCGAAGATCTGACTCTTCCTGAGATTAATTTTGCTTCCGGAGGCCTGGCAATAACGGTTCAGTTCAGCTTTGAATCGGTGAGCTATGATCTGGCTGGCTTCTCCCATTAGAATAGTATCATCGGCGAACTGAGAGTGGTTTATATCTCTGACTCCTCTGGCCAGTTTAATGCCTGGCAGCTCCTGCTCGAGTCTGGCTTGTTCCATTTGAAAGCTGAGAACCAAGGCCTGGATGGCGTAGAGTAGGGGGGAGAGCGGGCATCCTTGCCTCAGGCCTCTCGTAGCTTGGAAAAAGGGGGCAGCTCTCCCGTTAACCAGAGGGGAATTCCAAGGCTTGCTGATACAAGCCTTGACCCAGGAGATAAACTTGGGATCAAAGCCAAATCTCATCATTACCTGGAGGAGGAAATGGTGGCTAACTCTATCAAAAGCATTCGCCAGGTCTAATTTTACCGCCATTCCTTTGTCTCCATTCTTCAGGCTAGAATGGATGGCTTCCTGCACTAAGGTGGTGTTCTCCCATATTTTTCGTCCTTTGATGAATCCTCCCTGATTCTCCGGGATAATGGCTGGCAGGATGTGCTTTAGTCTTGAGGCCATGAGCTTAGTAATAATTTTATACCCTATATTACACAAAGAGATTGGTCTGAACCTGTCAAAGGTCTTAGCGTCTTTCTCCTTTGGTATGAGGGCCAGGAAGGCTGAATTCGTGCTTCCTCCAATCTTATTGCAGCTCTGAGACTTTCTGATCATTCTCAGTAGATCTTTTTTCACGATATCCCAGCAGAGAGTTACAAAATTCACATTGTACCCATCTGGCCCTGGAGACCTATCCTCCTCCATGTTGTCAACAGTTTCTTTGACTTCTTCCAACGTGATGGCCTGGGTTAGGCGATCATTATTTTTGCGCGTTATAAAAGTGGGGACAAGGCTCAGTAATTGGGCATCGCTGGTGACAGGCTATTCTTTGAACAGCTCGCTGAAATATTTTGTGGCTTCAGTTTTTATTTCTTCAAATTGATTAATAATCTTATCATTGACTTGGATCTCCCGGACATTGTTCTGGTTTTTCCTGACCTCTGTCAATTTGTGGAAATAGCTTGAATTTCTGTCACCATCCTTTAACCATTTGCATCTGGACTTGAGGCGCCACCACTCAGCCTCTTCTCTACACGCCTTGTGAAGGTTCATCTGCAGCGATGTCTCTTTCTGGATGTCATTTTGTGTCACGTCTTTGTCTTCCATAGCTACCTCGTGTGTCTCCAGCTCGTGGACAGCTTGGATCCTGGCAAAGTTAGGATTTGGGAGCGCCTTGGACCAGCATTTCAGTGTTTTTTTTAGCCTCCTCAGTTTCTCCTCCCAAACAAAGAAGGGAGAACCGGTGACCGGATGGGCCCATGAATCTGCAACGATCTGGAGGAAATCATCTCGCTTGGCCCACATTGGGTTAAATTTGAAAGGTATGGGAGCCAGGTTTTTTTCTTGGATCATCTCCAGGAGGATGGGTTTATGATCGGAGCCTCCAAGGGAGAGGATTTTGGAGGATATAATCAGGCTTTGAAGAAGAAAGGAGTCTTGAATCAAGAATATGTCAAGTCTGGCCGCTATGTGCCCCGGGCCAAACCGCCTATTGGTCCAGGTGTATTTCCCAGTAGTTGGCTTGATATCTACGAGGTCCCAGGTCGAGATGATGTCTTCAACTATATCTTTCATAGGATCTGTGGAGTTAGAACCCCCTCTTTTTTCATTCTGGCTGAGGATGAGATTCAGATCCCCGGCCAATATGACATTACCCTGCAGATTGTTTCGTTCTTCACGGAGAAGATTCCAGCAATTTATTTTTTCGCTATAAGAATTAGGAGCGTATAAGTTAACTATACTTACCAGAGAGTTGGTATCTTTATGCTTCAGCACTGTGAGGATCCAATGAGTGTTGTTTTTTATGACTATTGCTTCAAATTTTCTTTCATCCCAGAGGGTTCCTATACCCCCAAACGCTCCTCTGGAGCTTAGAGCAGCAACACCTTTTTTTTTCCAAAATTTTTTACAAGTTTGGAGGAATGCTGTATCCTCCAATTTGGTTTCCTGAATCAGCAGAATGTTCGGCTGATGGAGAGAGATTAGATCTAGCATGGCTTCTTCCTTGCCTTTGCTTCCGAGCCCTCTGCAGTTCCAGGAAATTGTCCTCATTACTTACTTTTTTGGGCTGTAGGCATCCCTTTCGAGGCATGCCCTTGCTGACGAGTATTTCTTGGGTTTTTCAACATCTTTTCCAAGGTTGGCTGGGAACCTTGCATCATGTCCTTGTATGTTGCTTTCTCCCAAACTTCTCTCCTAGATTTCCTTCCTTTTGTTTTGTTCCATCTTGGGGTTGTTATTTCAATTTCCCCTTCTTCCTCTTCGTCCTCTTCCGAGTCCGGTTCTTCATCGGATTTACCCTGACTCTCTCCTGCTTTGGTTTCCGCTGTGTCTTCCTCATTGTCTCTTCCTTGGTCTGAGATGACTGTTTCCGGTTCCTTGCTATTTTCAGGGCTAGATCTATCTTCTGTTTCTAAGGGTTCCTCCCTTGCTTCCACTGGTTCTGTAGAGCTTGGCGGCTCCTGGGATTTTCCAGATGGGCCACTTCCCTCACCTTTCTTAGGACCCCCCCCCCATTTTGGTTTTTAGCTCTAGATCTGTTCACCATGTGCCATCCTTCCCCCTTCTCCTGCTGGACCGGAGTTTTGGGGCAGTTTCGGATGAAGTGCCCGTACTCGTGGCACCCTCTGCACTTGAAGGGGAGTTGTGCATAGTCCAGTTTCTGAATGTGAGACCAGTTCCCCACCGTGAGGTTTATGGCTTCTGGCAGTCCGGCTTCGAGGTCGACCTCCACACAGATGCGGGCACAAGCATATTGATCCTTTGGGCTGGCCATGTCGATATAATTTCCCAATGCGTCCCCTATAGCTTGTAGGGATTTGGGGTTCCAGCAGTGCATAGGTAGGTTGGGCAGTTTGACCCAGACTGGGACAGCTTTGGGGGTATCGGCTTCCGGATCAAAGTCTGGCGACCATCCGTTGAGGTAAAGACCTTGCGGCCCCATGAAGTAGGGCCCATTCCTGAAGATTAAGTCTTTGTCATCTTTCGATTCAAAGTCAAAGAGGAAGTATCCCCTTCCGATGGCATAGGAGGCCACGTTTTTGGTTATAAGCGGTCGCCAGTTCCTCTGAACCCAGCTATCGGTGGATTTGGGTGAGGGCTACAGCCCCGTGAACCGCCCGATCAGAGCCCGATCTGACAGAGATAGGGCGACCCGGATCGTTTCTTCCGGAGGAAGGGCTACCTCCGGCACATCTTCTATTCGCTTGACGAATTTCGGCACCTCTCTTTTCCCAGATCGCTTAGCATGATTGGCGATTAGCCTATCAAAGGCTTCCGATCGGGTAGGCAAGGAATCGCCTATCTCCTCCACCATCTTGGTGTCCAACCCCTCCGGTTCAACTTCAATACATGGGTACAGGGGCCTTCGCCTCTTACCACAGCTTATCAGATCTCAGATAGCTAATTTGTCTTCTCTGGGACGGCCTTGATCAGACACGGCCCTCCGGATCTCCTCCCTCCACGCAGGAGGCAGAACGCTCTGCCAATGGAAGACCCAGCGATCTCTGCAAGGGGTGCAATCGCTCGCAGCAGGCAGGCTCGCCAATCTCTCGCCCTCGTCCTCGGCACCTTGCTCGATCGAGATGTTTTGTATAGCGTATCTGATGCAAAATTTGTTGAGGACATTAATTATTTAGTTAAAAAAATGTAATACTAATTACTAAAATTATGTTTATTTCTCCATTTTTATATCTTAGCTCTTAATGTTGTTTCTTTCCTTCGATGTTTTGATTAATTATATTTTAAAATAGATAACGTGTTATATAAATAGTTATAAATAATATACATAAATAATTATATATATATAATACTACAATTGTTATTAATGAAATTTTTAAAAAAATACATTTTTAGATTAAGAATAGTCTCCAATTTGATGGGTGGCATGATCCTGATGTAATTTCCCTCTGTCATTCCAAACATTTGTGGTTTCTCACAACATTTGTCCTCGAGACTGGCCACCAAAATATGTATAAAAATTACATGGCTTTACATCCTCTTCTCTTTAAATCCTCACCTCATAGTCATAACTAACTACACATCCTCACCTTATAATATCAATTGGGTCAAGGCGTAGAGACAACCACAAAAATATAAAATGTGTCGAGACACAAAGAATAAGAGACAACTATAAGTAAGTCTTTTATTAACTTACCATGCATATGTCTTTAATTGACATTATCAATTGAGATATGAAATGTTTAATTATTGTTATCTTCTCATCACTCCTTACCAATGTGATTGCAAGGCATTCTTTGAAGGTGAAGTCAATAATTTTACGTCTTCTTCCACATTCTTGTACCTTTTGGTAAGACAACAAGGCAGGTAGTGTCCCATGTCAGCATGGAAAACATTTTCGACATAGAGGTAGATTATACATTAATTGTTTTCATTAAATAACTTACATTTCCTACTCGTGACAATTGATTCACCGAATTGTGGGTAGGTACAAAAAATAACAAATTTTAGATTCTCGATAAATATGCCAACACCTGCTATTCCAAAGAATGAAGGTATGGCCAGATTTACATAATCTACTCAGTGATTGCATAAGGGCTCCACAAAAACGTCATGTCACTTACAAAAATTGAACCTGAGTCGGGAGGATAATAATAATTGCTTCCAATCAACTACTTGTCAATTAAAGTACAATTATTTATATCTTTGAAGAGCTCCAGTAATAAATCTCCCTCCAATTGAAATTAAGATCCACCCTTCAAATTTTATCACTACTCACAACCAAATAACTTACAGCTACAATAAAATCTATGATGTAATGAGAACAAGATCTAAAGTGTTAATGTACCTTTCAAGTGTTTAAAATTCTTAAATCATAGAAAAAAATGATGGTATTATTTCCAACATTTTTCACCACAATTAAATATCTACTACTCGTTCTATCAATACCCTATTCAAAGACAACTTTTTTTTTCATTTCTAAAACTATAACATCTGTAATGTTATATACATTTAGTAATCAAATTTAAAATTTGATTTTAGGTAAAGACAACCTCTACCGACCACCCCAACCATCTACCCTACACGGGACCCCTTAATGACCTTTCTCTCAAGTCTCAACCCTTACCATCAATTGACATTTAACGCCAAACGTCAAAACTTGTGTGTAAAAGTATCTACGACATTAAAGTTCATTCTATCATGTTTTTGTAATGCGAGCTTCAAAGGCAAAACTGGTACGTAAACATTGAAGTTTCATTGTATCATGTTTTTTTAATTATAGTTTAAAAAAAACCACGTGTTTTTTTAATTATAGTTAAAAAAAACCACGTGTTTTAATTATAGTTAAAAAAAACCACGTGTTGAAATTTGGTATTTGTTGACGTGATCATCAAAGAACTCTCGACAATTCATCTTGTGTTGAATAATTTTCATTGTGTTGAAATTTGTTGAATAATTTTCATTGTGTTGAAATTTGAGGTTAAATCTTTTATTCAAAGGTGTTAGTTGGGTTGAAAATTTTGGTATTTGTTAACGTGATCATCAAAGAACTCTCGACAATTCATCTTGTGTTGAATAATTTTCATTGTGTTGAAATTTGACGTTAAATCTTTTATTCAAAGGTGTTAGTTGGGTTGAAATTTGATGTTATATATTTAGTTGTGTTGAAATTTGATGTTATATTTTTATTAGGTGTGTAATATATTATTTTAATTTTAATTATTCGAAGAGGTTAGTAGTATAAATGTTGAAATTTGATGTTTTATTTTGTTTATTTTAGTTTGTGTTAAAATTTGATGTTTTTTTTTTTAAATTTGACATTGTGTTGAAATTTGATATTTTAATTTTTTATATGTTAAAATTTGATATATTAAATTTATGGGTTTTTTTAGTTTTGATGGTATTTTTAGTGACGATGTTTTATGATATTATTATTTGTGAGGTGTCAATAAGGGTTTGCGTTTGTGTGATAGAGGAGGTTGAGAGTACTATAGGTGTATAACACAATGTTTCTTCAAGGTTTTGGGACAGTGAGACGCAGGAGACGCATATTCGGGACGCGTGGAGACCACCCCCAAATTTTAGGGAAATTCGGGGGGACGTCGAGGTCATAAAAATTCAAAAAATATAAAAAATATGAAAAATATAGTTTCCGACAATAACAATTCATCCCATGCATATTAGTAAATTACTAAATACTACATTCATCATTTTGTAATCTTGCAATGCAAATCATAATCTGATATATTAATAATGAAAACACATTACACAATTCATCATGATTTTGAGGTTCGTCAGAGTTTCACAGTTTCGTGCAAGACACCCAAAATGTTAGTCGGAACTTCGGAGTTTCGTCCGAGACACCCATAAATTTTGGAGTTTCGCTCAAGACACCCATAAGTTTCGGAGTTTCGTGTGGGATGCCCAGAAGGTTCGTCGCAGAACGAAACGTTTCACCATGTGTTTCGTCGAGTTTCTCCCAAAGCGAGACATCCCAAAATGTTTCTCTTAGAGTTTCGTTGTCCCCAAGATGCAGGAAATGTCGAAATGCGTCCCCAACCCTGTGGGACACGTCCCCGAGATGCAGGAAATGCCGAAATGCGTCCCTGACCCTGCAGGACGTCTCCGTGGAACACTGGTAAAACAATGTTACTTACTCTCTCCTAAATAATTTAGACTCTATATATTGATGAGCTTGAGAAACCATCGTAGATTCATTAAGTTTTACATACAATTTCTTATTCTTCAAATTCTTTATTGCTATTCTCCTATTTGCAGATGTTACATACAGATTCTTATTCTTCAAAGTATCTATTGTTGTTCTCCTATTTGCAGATGACATTATCCTCATGTACAACTCAGTTAGAGTCCTCTATAAACAACTTGTCATCTTAGCTTCCTTTTGCGAAACTCATTACCTTCAGGAGAATCAATAGTCAAGCAAGGTGATTCTTACTTACAAAGGTGAGAGGGTTGAGGAAATCACCCCATATGTATATGTGGGAATCCTCTTCTTTGAACCATGCTTTAGCTTGAATCCACTAGTAGAGGCTAGACTAAGCAAGGGATATGTGACTCCTGCCACCCTTGAAAAAGTATCTTTTCAGATTTAGTTCTAGGACATTTGATTGGGAACTCAGTTCCTTCACTCATTGGACACACCTACCCTCTTCTATGGGTGTAAGGTTTGAAGACCATATGTTCTAGAAGTAGACCAAAAAATGATAGAGATAGTGCTTGTGACAATCACGAGGTTATCCAAACATATCCATGCTAAGAGATTAGTCCCTTTGACTATCACTATTGCATAATTTGACACAATTCGACTCATTGCTTTAGGGATATTTCATGTCGTGACCATGATTTGCAAGCTGAGATGGTTGGTTAGTTTGTAACATTATCTTCTTAGATATTCATATCTTACTGTCAAATCCTATATGGAGCATGCAAAACATGGGATTGATACCTATTGTTATACAAGAGCCACTTCATTGCTTCAAACAATTGACCTTGATATTGACCAAACACCGTTGCATAACTTTATACTGGATGCTCATGATCTCTCCCTGTGAAAGATAAGAAAGGATATTTGCCTTGAGATTTACAAATCTTACCTTTGATCTAGATGGTGTGATCTTAGAGAGTCTCTTTCTTCCAAACTTCAATGCTACCCAAACTTATATCTCCATTTTAGTGATGGGCTCATCCAACACTTGAGGTATATTGAACTATATTTACCTTATAGTCCAAGGGTCCCTCTTACCCAACTCAAAGTTTGCTCTGACCAACATTTTATTGAGAAAGATCATCATTTCCTTGAGAACATTGTATTTGGTATATTTCTCCTTAAAGCCTTAGACATGTTCCTATTTTGTATTCAAATGTTGTCCCTACTACGAAAGTAGGGGATGATTCTTATGTCTCGTCAATATTCACTTTGTTCTCTCCAGATGCTACTGGCTTATCCATAAATTCCTCTAGTATCTTCCTCCTAGAGATGTTTCACTATCGTCGATGACATATCAGAGGCAAGTTCCCTAGAATGACATGCACTAAGTTGATTACCTCATACTTAAGTCTTATAACCCTTTGATACTAGTATGAAGGGCCCCTTTGAAAGATTCCAAGGTCACATGATATCTGACTTGTGAGGCATCATAGACCCATTGACTCCCATGGACCCATGCCCATCACACATTTCTATGTGGCCCTGAGTGTTATAAGTGTTTCTATAGAGCAATAGGTTTCAACAAAGCAACTTCCATCATAAGTTCCATTTAAATCACTTTACTTTGTCGTATATGACGTAGGTCTCTTTGAGAAGGAAGACAAACCAACTCCAAGAGGTCAACACCTTCCCTTTACACATACAAGAGCCTTTTACACCCATTACGGTTTGAACCTACACTATTTTCATAGAGGTGCTATGTTACTTTCTTTAAAAAGAAAATACAATAAATATAAATATAAATTTGAAAACTACACTTTATTTTTAAATATATGCATTAAATGTTTTTGTATAAAATCTCTATTATTTATAGGAGTAATCTATTTATTCGTTTAGGACTTTCTAGTAGGTTTTGGTTGCAATTCATTAGAGGAAATTTCAACTCAAAATGGGCATTTTAACTTTTCTTCAAATTCCATGTCATCATGTGTTAGCCAATGAAATTGCTTTAAATTTGAAATACTGTATAGGTCTTAAACACTTTTTTAATATAAATTTGGGGATAGGTATCATAAAAAAAACTACTTTTTTTGTTTGTATTTTTGACATATCTCCCTGTGTTTTTACTCAAATTTCAATCGGGAGAGCTCGTTGGATGCGACATCATCATTCCGTTTTTTTAGGTATTTCTTGTTTTTGGGGTAGCAGGGTCCGTCAAAAGTATGCCGAGTAGGTACTCGTTGGATGCGAAATTTAATTCCGCATCCAACGAGCTCTCCCGATCGAAATTTGAGTAAAAACATAGGGAGATATGTCAAAAATATAAACAAAAAGGTAGTTTTTTTCCTTTCTTCCTCCAAAATTAATAAATATTATTTTATTATTTTAACTATTATTTTATTAATTCATTTTAGGAGGCCCATTTTGAGTTGAAATTTCCTCTAATGTCAATCAATTTTTTTTTGGGAAAATCTATTAATCTATAAATAAATTCAACACCCTCATATATATCGCTGTCTGGATCCAAAACAATAGAAATTCAGCTAGCATCACTACTTTTGTAATTGGTGATCACTTGGCCTAGCAAATTGATAATGGCTCGAGTCGACACGATCCTGGGGTGCAACAACAGTGTCTTTCTTTATTCATAGAGTATTTGTCATCTTAAATAACTTGGAATAAGTACACTTAACTATATTTTCAATATTAATAGGACTTCTTTATGGATGCAAGGATGGATGAATGATCAGGAGGTAGGTTTGATTGGAAACAACTATATACAATAGGAACAATTTATTAGGGAGTTACAAAGGGCTTATATCAGATTAAAGAATGAGGAGGATGAGATTTCATGGGGATAGAATGGAGAAGGAAAATATTATATAGTTTCCAAATGATATGAATCCTTACAAGATCGTGGACTCCTGTCAATGGATTGGTGGTGGCGACTATTATGGAAACTTCAAGCACCAGCAAAAACGTGTACAGCTAATTTGGCTCATTATCCATAATCAGCTTCCAACCTGGGATAGATTGCAGAAGAAACGTACAAAGGGGAATGGGCAATGTTATTTTGTTGTGAAGGTGAAGAAACAAATGCTCGTCTATTTAAATCCTGCCCATATATAAGACAGGTTTGGAAAGTCAATGAAAAAGATGTGAAGATATCCAATCTATGGGAACGTTTTGATGTGCTTGAAAATTTGAAATTATGGTTATCGTGAAAGGATCTAAAAAGTATACAAGTGCTTCCCTTTGTGGTTTTATGAAGAAAGTTGACCCCGAGATTTCTCTATAATTTATATTTTATTGCCTTTTTTGTTTATGGATTCTTGTTTTAGTAGTCACTTTTGAATTTGAAGGTTGAAGAAATACTTATGGGAGTCTAATGACATGTCATATTTATATTAGTTATTTTGTAAAGAAATGCAACAATAAGAAAATGACTTTGTGTTCGTTTGATTGTAATTTTAAGTTTCATACATAAAAGCTTACGACTCAGAGGGCCTCCACATTCCATTGTAATGTTTTTGGGATCCGCAAGGAGTGAAAGGCACCATGTATTTGCCTTTATGTGTAGTGAAGAGAAAAGGTAAAAGAAATTCAATGGAATTGTTACTTCTATCAAAACTTGTGTCCCTAAGCTACAATATGTGCACGGAAGGGGGTTGGCTTCTGTATCCATTACGTCGTGAAAATTGCACAACAAGCTACTAATGGACATCATAACTATATACTATCGATATTCAATACAAAGATTGACTTGGGATATTGAAAACTTGAAACATGCTACTTTCTTCACTTGTCAACCTTATTTGGTCATTCAATGATCTTCAATACATGAGATTATAAGAGGACCCATGCGAATGGTCGACAGGAAAAATGGTGTCGCTTGTGCAAATTATGATGTGCATAAATTTTGATGTCTCGCATAGTTCAAGTTTCAATTTCAAAGGTATAGTCTCTCCATGTCCAGGCCAGGTCTCAGTTTCAAAGGTATAGTTCCTCCACGTCTAGGGGTTTCGAGGTTCTCTAAGGCTACCTAAAACTTGGAAAACTCCTATAACTATGCCCCTTGTATTTTTGGACTTTTTTGCTTTGTAAGATTTAGTTGGCATAGGCAAAAACATTGACTTAATCATAGAATGTATTCAAATTTAAAAACTTTATATACAAAATCCTTTTGGAGGAAACTTATTTTCACTTATATGGCGATTTAGAAGTTTGATGTAACTTATTTTCACTTATTTTCCTAGACTTGCTTTCATCACATATACTTATATTATCTACACACAACTTTCTCTCATTTTTGAAACATATCAAAGCTCTCTTCAATGTTTCATTTCCCCGCTTTGAGAGTATGCTAGTTAATATATTTAATTTTAAGATTGTTTACATATTTTCTACAACTCTAGCTAAAGAAAGACAAAAATGAAAAAAGAAAAAAAATCACAAATATATAAGCACTCACTTTTTTTTAAATGCTATTATGCATTAAAAATATTCAAAACTCACTTTTATTTTTAATGCTATTATGCATTAAAAATATTCAAAACGAATAATCTCCTTTATTAAAAATATTCGAAAACGAATAATCTCCTTTTTGAAAGCATAAAGACACAGAATGTCACTCTTTCTAACGTCTTTTAATGTTATTTTTTCTTTAGATGTGTTTCTATATGCTTTTTTTATGCGTTCAAAGATATCATGCTTTTTATGCGTTCAAAGATATTATTCTCAAACCGAATCATCTCCTTTCTAAAAAAAGCATAAAAACACATATTGTGACTCTTTCAAATGTCGATAGTCACATTGTAATAGTACTTTTATGTTTCGAATAAGGCATTGCTATTTAAAAAAGTTATTCTAAACATGGGCCAATTTACAAAGATTTTTGTTTACAAGAGATCATAATAATAAAAAATAAAATTTTATGTAAAGTGTGTTTTTATATATATATATAGTTATTTAAAAATATATTGTTATTAATTTAAAAAAAAATATTGGTTAATTTAAATTTTTTTTTTTACAAAAACAGATCATAATAATAATAAAATAAAAATTTAAGTAAATTTTATTTTTTAATTATATATATATCAATATATATAAAGTTGGTTAAGGAAGATTCTTAATAATTTAGAATTTATATATAAGTTTATAAAATTTCTGGTCATACGATGTTATTGTCATTAAAGTTTCTCTCAACCATATGCTTTCAAACTAATGTATGATCTTTCAAAAAGAGATTATTGTTATACTTCCTAATAAATTGATTCAAAAGCAAAATACATTGGCAATACATATAAAAGTAACTAGAAAATATCAGAAATAAGTTGAATTAACCTTCTAAAACATATTGGTTTCCTTCAATGTGATCCTGAATTCGAGAACATGGACCAACAAGCCTTGCCAGAGTTGTTTGTTGAACAATGTCTTCATCTAGTTCCTTTGAAGTTGAGGATTGGTCGGCACAAGATTGTCTCTCGTGTGAGAATTCCATAATTAAATTGAGATGCACCGTTGAGTTAATTGCTAACTTTTCAAGCTTGTCCCCTTGCATCTCTATCTTAGATTCTAAACAGTTGTGTTTCTGGTCCATAGGTTCAATGTAGGTACTAAAACTCTACGACGTGCCCCATGTCATCTCCTTGTATCTTCATCCTTCACAAGATCTTCTTGATATTTGCAACTTCACAGATAACCTTGCTTGCATTTGACCCACAATCCCTCATTTTGGTAATTTCCCTCCTAATTCCTTCATAAAGACACACTTCCTACATACTAGAGATGTAGTGCAAGTATACAAGGAAGAGAACTGGTGACCCTCCATGGCCTATGAAACTAAGAAACGAAGAGAAAAATCCAAAATCCACTAAGAAACTGAAGCAAATTTAACAAAAAGACCCTTACCGAGGGGGGCCATTAGGCCAAAAAAGCTGAATTGCGGCCTGGAATTGATTTCTTAATATTCTTGTCGCTCCTCCATCGCATGGAGCTCGAAATTTGTTCATCCCACGATGCTTTGGTTTGGTTCCTCGACTTATAACCAATATTATAGCCATATTTCGTTCCCTTGAGTCCCAACTTCGACAAATCTTATCATACCTTTTGAGTGGAGGATAAAATTCAAATCATCTAAAAGCTTGTAGTTCCCAGTGACACCAACCCAAGGCTCTTCACCAAGTCGGATTCGGTCCCTTTGCTGACTTTATAGCCCACCCAACGACCTAAAATAGGGGAAGCACTCAGTAGACTCTTCCACACATTTGAAGTTCCTCTGAGGGTCTTATTCATTGATTTGAGCCATTTTTCAGTTGCATATCCATTGAAGTACTTATTTTGCATTATCTTCCCCTGTAGACCCTCATTGAGAAGTGGTCTCCACATGGATTTTGCCAAAGCCTAACCAAACAAGTATATATTTTTAATGCCCTGTCCTCCATATTTTTTTTTGGCCTTGCTAAAAGGGACCATTTAGCTAAAGGAATACCTTCTCTCAGTTTCTTCTCTTTCCACAGGAAACTGAAGCACTTCTTTCTAATCCTATCTAAAATGATTTTTGGGACATGAGCTAAAGAAAGCCAATAAATTGGAATGCTTTGCAAAACAGAATTGACTAAAACTAGTCTGCCACCAAGGGTTAACCATTTGAAACACTAACAAGAAACTCTAGCTTCAATCTTTTTATAAAGCCACATCCAATCAACTACCCTGTAGTCCATTTGGTTTCAAATAATACCCTAAATATTTCAATCCCTTATTTAGATTATCAACATAGTAAGGGAAAAACTGGCATATTTGTGCTTCCAATTTAGGACCCAGTTCATTAAAAAGAAGCATTGACTTCTATTGGATTACTTCCATTCGTGTGGCAAGACAAAAAACTTCTATAATTCCCTTAAGAGTCCTCAACTAATTCACCGAACCATAACCAAAAATTAAAATGCCATGTGCAAACAAAGATGGGAAATATATACTTCTTTAGCCACTTCGATACCTCTGATAGCACCCATTATTTTTGTTGAGGTAATCACCCTACTCAGCCCTTATGCATCCAGTAAGAAAAGAAAGGGAGACAAAGGAAAACCTTGTCGCGGTCCTATAGATGCCTTGAAAAAATAATGAGAACCATTAATGAGGACTACATAATTTTTGAAGCTACATCCCATAATCTAGTTGAAAGAGGAAAGTCTATTTCCCATTTTAAGTAAAACTAATCTAATAAAGTCGAGATTGCCTTATTGTAAGGATTTGAAAGGCCAATCTTCATGATAACTACATGAACCTTCTTCAATTTTAGTATGTGCAGACCTTATTGTGTTGTTCAAACAACATCATGTATATGTCGATTATATAAGAAACTAATTTGTTTTTTTGAAATATAATTGGCCAAGCACCCTTTGATCTCGATCGTAATGATTTCCGCAATGAGTTTGTAAATAAGGTTGCACAATGCAATGGGGTTTAAATCCACAGATGATGAGGGCTCATTCTTCTTAGGAATCAACATAATGTCTGTAGAGTTCATTGCACCAAGCATTTTTCTTATAACATGATATTCCTCTACAACCCTCAATATCTCATCCATTAGAAAGTAAAAAGCCAATCTAAAATCCAACGGTCCAATCATTAGGTCCAAGACTCTTTGAATTTTTGGTAGAAAATAATTGCTTGAGCTCTTCTTTGGTAACAACAAATTCCAAATTATCATACATAAGAGACTAGGAAACAATCATATGATCCACATTTGTTCCACTATATTATACTCATAAGTATCTGTAAATAAAAATTGGAAATGTCCCTTCCCAACATAAGCAATATCTTTGAAATAGGTAACTTTGGAGCCATTCGGAAGCCACATCTCCAAATCATATTTATTGGTTCTCTGTACATAACATGCTTATGAAAAAATTTGGTATTGTTATCACATTCAGCCAACCATATGGCTCAACTTTCTAGATGTCATGCTTTTTCCTCCAAACCCAACATATATTTTTTGTTTTGTTTTTCCATGTCCTTGAAAACCTACAACTCTTCACCAAAAAAAAAACACCTATAGTGTTTTGTGTAAATAGATTGTCAATCTCCAATTCCACTTTCCTCGGGGTTGATTTCCCTTCCTCCTTTTTCCACTTATCCAATTCACCCACAAGCTTATTCACTTTTCTTAAATTGATTGCAAATTGCATCATTGTCGAATCACCTGAAAGAGGATTAAAAAACTTCCAATTTGAGACTATAATAGATCTAAAATCATTCATCATCCCACCAGGCGTGGTTGAAATTGAATGGGCCAACTATTTTTTCATCCTTCTTCTTAATCTAGAGCAAAATTAGATGATGACAAAAATCACCACCAAGTCCAACCCACGATATATAATGTTTAATATCATCTAACAACTTCTTGACCACCAAGTCCAACCCACGGTATGCAATTTTTAATCTCATCCAACAACTTCTTGGCCATAAAAAACCTATATAGTCTCTTTGATATTGTTGCTTCTCCACCTCTCACATTTCTCCAAGTCAGTGTTAACCATGTTCGATATCAATAAGCTTTGGATCTTCAAAATACTGCAGAAAATACTAAGCCAGAGGATCCACTCCAGCTGTGTCACCCCAAACCTCCTTGGCAGACAAGGTCATATTTAGTTCACCCCCAAGGATTGCATTATCACCTCCCAAGTATTCTCGATCCTCAAGTATTCTCGATCCTCCTATGATCATTATAAGGACCATATAGATTAATAAATTTGAAAAATTTACCTAGGTCCCTAGCCTTTGCTTCTAGAATGATACCTACAAACATCAAGCTAGTAGAGCAAGTATAAGCATCAATACTACCCCAAATAAACTCGAAGCATATAAGGACAATAATTCCAATTTTTTAAAATCGAGGAAAGGAGCTCTATGGATTTGGTCCCTTTACACATCGTTTCTTGGAGCATTGTGACATCCGCTCTATAAACATACAAAAATTATATCGAGATCTGTTTTGGAGCACCCCTTATGCCTCTCACGTTTAATGAAAGAACAATAGGGAGGAAACCGTTGTTGAGGGTTTGCCATCTTTAAGAGCTCAATCAATTATTTGTTGTTTGCCTACTTGGACTTCCAAGGAGATTTTGATTTTGCTTTGGATATGAATGATTTTCGCCTCGCATTAGCACGTTGTTCCAACAAAGGAACAAAACCACCGTCCATCGCTAGTTTTTCCTCTGGACCCTCTAATTTCCTTGACCTAAACATATAAGTAGACATGATTGGAATTTTCCTCCTTGACTTGTGGGAAAAATAGTCCTCAAAATTTTGACTTGCACTAAGGAAGAAATACCCAATCCTTCACACATGGAGGGATTAACAAAAACAAAACCCTTAGCCTCGTTTGGAAATGTAGTGGGTATAAACAAGGTCCCAACAATCCTCGACATGTTCATCATGCACATCATTTTCAATAGGAAAAGGAGGTGTTGGGGTTGAGTCCATATGTTGTTTCCACCCTTCGTCTTTAGACTCTTGTGAAGCTTGATGACCAAAAGGGGGAGTTTGAGGCACCTCCAATTTTCCTTTCCATTGAGAATCCATACTAGTCTTCCCTTCAAGCATAGGCTCCTCATTGAACCCTTTGTTGTCATTCACAAATGGTGAACTTGCAGGTTTGATTTTCTTAATTCATATTCTCTTGTGTTGAGAACCCTTTTTTGGACAAGGGAATTCCTGCCATGCATATATTACCAGCTAATCTATAAATCCACTTGCAATCCCTCTCTCACGTTGAGCTCCACCAACACTCTAGCTATCCTTTTATCTTCCATAAACACGAAATCCTTGTGCAAAGCTACAAACTTTCCTAAATTGTTTGCAATAGCCTTCAAAACTTCTTTCGACCATAATTCCAAAGAGAACTTAGGTCAGAGTACCCATACGTGTTGAACCACAAAGTACTCGAATCAAGGACCAAACCTAAGCAACCAACGCTTGAGGACCAAGATGGATGGATCCCAAAGCTAGGGATTTTGCATAACCATCTCTAGGTCCACTTTTGATTTGAACTCAAAATATAGCCAACCCTTGACTGGGATATGGAACTGAGGGATATAACCAATTTTCCTCTTGAATTTTCCGACCTGGTCCAGATTGGCCAAAATATCAACCTTCTCAAATCCCACATCCAAAACAAGGACCATTTTTACCTTGTCCAGCTTGGGTTTGAGACACTTGTATTTTTTGAAATAGGGTCCATTTTTGGAAAGAGGTAGCAAAAAGTTAGGGTCTAAAGTAGTAGACTAAGAAATACCTGAAACTAGAGGCGTAGAGTCCATTACCATGTTTTCAGATCCGTATGTCACAGTAAAAATGCTTTAACTACCAAGTCAAAAGGAGATCTAGTAGTCTAAGTACCTATTGATCTTCCTTCGACTGAGACCTTGCCATCTCTCTTTTCTGTTGCACGATCTTTGACAATCTCCTCTTGAATAGTTGCATTATAGCACTTTGAACACCTTCGAACTTCCATCAATTCCTCATGTACCGAAAATTTGATGTCGTACACACCATAGTCAAATAACATCGAAATTGAAAAATAACAAAAAAACCATTCCTATAAATGTTTTTAATAAGTAATATGTAAATCTTTTTATAAATTAATAATTAAAAAAAAACTTATAATAAAAATAAAAATAAAAATTGTAAAATATTAAATTTTAATGTTACCTATAACATAACACATTATCTGAATAATAATTAACAGAAAATATATTGAATCTTTTAAAATATTAACAACTTGAGGTGAGAGATTCAGTCACAAGAAGCTCCTGTATTCAGCTAAGCGGAGGTAAACGTTTTTGTTGGCTGAAATACACAAACCCTAATTTCTGCCACCAGCACAAGCTGCGACCTCAGTTATATGCTTTGAAGACTGATATATCATACATATATTGCGTGACTGCAAAATATAGTGTGACTGATATATCATACTGATATATGTTGAAGACTAATATATGAGTTGAAGATTCACTGTTGCGTTTTACTTGTACACTCTGTTATGTATTTAATGAGCTCTTGATTTCTACCTGATACTGTGTGGAGCTGTCTGCGTTCATCCTATGAACGGAGGTAACCCTTTTTTGTTGACTGCAAATATAGTGTGATTGATATATCATACATATATATTGCGTTGGAGACTGAATTATTGCTGCGACTGAGGTATTGGAGACTAATATATTGCTGCGACTGAAGTATTGGACATTGAAGAATTGCTGTAAGATCTTGTTGTATTTTGACGGTCTCCCTAGATGTATTTGACGGGTAATTGTTGTTGTAATTCCTTTGAACATTCATGACTGTGTTTATGGTGCTGTTAATGAGAGCGTGGAGTGCGATTGCCCTCTTATCTTCGTGAAGACCATCATTGAATACCTAATCTTCGTGAAGACCTGCGTTGGATGATCGATGAATGCTAGCGTGCACTTTGGCTGTAGTTCCATCAAGACCTTTTTCATACCACTTGACATTTGTATTTGGAGAAAAATCCTGAGCAGCTTTTCGGATTGCACAATCACTGGTATGGTAAGAAAATAAGGCCTGATATAAAACAAGAAGAATTTTGGCTCGACTTCATGATAGCACCCATGTACCCACTCATCTCACATTGAACCCACGCCTTTTGTTGAGTTGAACATACCAAGAATAGCGCTTTTCTTTGTAGACATTTGGCACTCCAGTGACAATGATGAATACGTTGTTCACAAGCTTCAATTCTTACAATCGATGGCCTTGATCAGCACTCGTAGATAGGGCACTTGGATGATTGGCAACTTTGTTGGCACTTGAAGACAGACTGATATATTGAAGAATATATATATGCTGATTGATGCTGAATGGTATATATGCGTTGAGTATATATACTGCTTGGAGTCTGGAAACTCTTTTATGATTGCTGGTGTATAGATGCTGATGTCTATTTTTTTATGAAATGCTGCTGAACCTGAGGAGCTGCCTACGAAATCAAGAGAGCCTGTGTAAATTCTGAATACTGAGACTGATATATTGCATTGTGATACTGAGACTGATATATTGCATAGTGACTGATGTATTTTGTATATTGAAGAAGCTTGTGTATGCTCACTTGAAGCTTGCATTGTATTCACCTTGGCAGAGACTGTAGACCTGCAAGGTTATTATTTTTTTCTATTTCTCTTTGTCATATCAAGTTCATTATTGTAAATTACACTAACAGCTGTAAAAGATGCAATCTTTGTCATCAATAGTTGGTGCCACTCTCTCTGGCAAAGAGAGAGGACAAGGAAGAAGAAATTTCAGAGGCAGAGGGGGCAGAAACAAAAGATCATATTTGTAGTGCAAGCGTTGTGGAAAGACTGGGCACACATCAGACCAGTGTTGGGATTCGTGGGACTCCATCAAAGACAAGCATAACCAGAAGAAAGATGACAGTAAAAATCAAGATGCTAGTAAATCTTCTGATTCTGCTCATTGTATTGTTGCACATTGTAATCTTGGAATTAATGAAATGACTTCTCTTTCATCTTATAAAGATTGTTGGCTGCTTGATACTGGTGCAACATCACACATGACATTTAGAAAAGACTGTTTTGAAGAACTGAATGAAACAATAGATGGCATAGTTTACTTTGCAAATAAGTCAAGTATTAAACCAAAGGGAATGGGCACCATTCGACTGAAGATGTCTGGATTCCTTGATTTCTTGTTGAAGAACGTTCTCTATGTTCCAGAGTTGCAGAGAAGCCTGTTGTCCATGGTGGAGATTCGACAGCAAGGCCATTCCATCCACATGTTTGATGGAATCGTTGAAATAAGAAAGTCCTCTGACAACCAAGTCATCATGACTGGATACGAAGATGGAAAGCTGCTGAAGGGTTCATCCGCAAGATTTCAGAACTATGCCTACCTCTCTCAGCATGGAGAAGGTAATATGTCATCGAGTTCATTGTGGCATGCAATATTTGGTCATCTAAATTATAACAGTCTTCGTTTGTTGAGAAAGAATGGTGTATTTGGTTTGCCCACCATTCCCAAAGAG